>JYDO01000253.1:0-32798 GCA_001447755.1 Trichinella papuae | reverse complement strand
CAATGTATTAATAATTTAATCATTAATGTTGTTACTTTTGAAAAGGAAAACTGTCACATATGAGCGTAATTATTTCAGTTATGGAAGTACAAACCTATGGCATTTATTTGAGATTCAGAGATGGTTAGACAAAGTAGTAAATGTCCTTTTGCAATCTCAGCTGCTGGCCAAGTGTAAGCTGTTTTTGGAATGGGAAATCCTCATACAGTATGCACAATCCACGCCTGCGGCATCTGAATTGGTAGATAAAATGATTACTCATGCAATAAAAATACAAATTTTTATTTTGCATTTCAACAAAGATTTAATAAATTATCATGATGTGTTTAGATAACCTTTGCTGTTCGATTTTGTTTTCACTTTAGGAACTCTAGGTGGGACATTGTTGTATGCAAGAAATTTTATTGCACCATCGTTTCCTACGACGTGTTCTAATGCCTTAGCAAATGAATGACCGTTGGCGGCGGTGATTGCTACTGCTCCATCCTGCCAATTTCCTGCAGCTCCTGCTACAATAATTTTGCCGTTAGCCTGCCCTGGTGCTTTGTATACTATGGACCTATATTTATATTTGACATTTTTCATTTCAATTTTCAAAAATGTAGTCAATTTTTTTTATTACATTTTAACTTATTTGTCTGCCTAAAATTGTGCTTTATTGCATAATTTTTGTGAATATGAAATATTGTAAAAAAAAGTTTGATTTCAAACCACAAATTGCACAGTATACGGGTGAATACACCAATGGTAGACGTACGCTGGAGCGGTTCCTTGAAACTTTAATGTACATAACGCCAGAGCCGATTTAATACCGCCTTCCAAGTGGTGGTTTGTATTATATTTGTATTCCATTCTGTTGTATTGTATTGTATTGTATTTATATTTTATTTCATTGTATTGTATTGTTTTTTGAAATTGTATTCATTGAAATTATTTAGTTTTTTCCGTTTTCGTCGTTTCCACTTTGTTAATGCCGTTCACTGATAGATTGTTTATTACTCTTGTTGTTCAATAAATAAAAATAAAAATCACTATTTAACTTATTATTTTTAGCGTTGTTTTTCCCGTGTTCGTCACTGTGGTACAATGAAATATAGAACAATGATGAAAATAATTTTCGATAATGCTGCTCACTGAAAAGTAGAAACTTCACCACAAATAATATATTTAAAAAACAAAATTTCAATGAATGATAAAACTTCAAACAGACAATAAAATTTTGGAATAAAAATATTTCCATTATTAATGTTACGTCACTACTATTATAATTACGTAATCCTAAATGGAATATTTGAACTAATGAAATGAAAAAATATTACAGCTAATCACAAGTGAAAGGTTTGAATCAATGAGCAATTAGACAAGGAAAACCAATAAGACAACGACATGACAGTCCAATAAAATAGCGCGGTCAACGAGCAATAAGAAAATGCGGTGAAAAGTGGGACCGAATTGAACCATCCAGCTGCAGACAAATGCTTTCTCAAATGAACTTACTGTTTGACCCAGATAGCGAACCCTTTGATATTACGCAGTTATTATTCACTGCGAACTACGGGAATAAATGTTTTGGCAGCACACGACAGACCAATTTATGCTCCTTGGCTGATGACCAGGTTAATTAACAATGATCATACTTTGGCAAAGCATATGCGGTGCTAGAGCAAGATAACGGACACCCGTGATGGAGTGAACTTGAGATGAAACATAATTTTCTTTGCTTTCAGTTTTGTTTGGTAAAATGATTTTGAAATGCAACAGATATTTTTTTATCTGGAATGTTGAACCATCGTAATACAAGAATTGCAACTTGAATGTTCAGTCAACCCAGTAGTCGGTTTACTTTAAATATTGAAAAACAAATTTAATACAATTTACACAAAATGAATGTATAACCACGGATGTTTATTTTAAACAAAATTCCATAATCGTATTATTTATTTAAATAAAATATAACAAGAAAAACAACAGCTGTGGTGAACGGGAGCAAAAGAAACATTAGAAAGATTAAAGATAAAATTCTTTTGCAAAGCAGAAACATTTTCAAAGAACAGTCACGCTAAAGTTAAAAAAGTATTTCAATGCTAACAAATTAGCAGTTGCCTGTCCCAGTTTTAACTCAAAACTGAAGCTGTGAACAATTTATCACTTGTAGACTTTCCCATAGTAGTAAAATCGCCTTTAGCTACTCATCAGAACAATTTCTGACAAACGGAAAAGCATCTGATGTATCAATCTCGTATAATTGCTAGCTGAAACGTAATTTAACCTGACGAGCGAAGCAACTGTTGGTTGACATTCCTTTGAACAGTATTTATGAACGCGGAGTAATAAAAGTAAAGCACTTTGATGAATGCACAAGCAGAAAAGTTGTTGAAGCTTCTTCATTTCACGAGGCAATCGACATAACATTGCTTGATATCGTCAGCATTTGTGCACCATTTGTGAATTATCCGTTTCCTTTTGTTGGCATCAGCAATGAGTAATTGACGGCACCACCAATATCCCAAGTTGATCTTCAATTATAGATAAGATGAGAAATCAAAACGAAATGTTGGAAAGGGCTATTTAAAACGGAATTCAAGACCGTTTAATCCATTTTCCCGTGTTTTCTCTTGTGTTTCGCCTTTGGCATTTCTTAGTGATGGGGTTTGGCAATGATGGAATTCAGTTTGTATCACCCCGAAGGAACCAAATACAATTAATATATTAAGATGCTACACGCTCAATTGTACAAATCATGATGATAAATACTGGTTGTGAACAAATATAAAAGGAATAGCTTAACGAAGCACATTATCACTGTGATATCACAAGCAATCCATGTTTTTTTAATTTATATTATTAGTCGATTGCTGTTGCATAATCTCCCCAAATTTTGAATTAGAAGTTTTCAACATTTTTCATTATTATTGTATTGTATCTTTGTATACGTTGTACATACTGTAATTTAAATAGTTTTGTTTTATGTTGTAAAATAAAACATTGTACAGTCGGCCTTCAACCTGATTGAAAAAACTCCAAATTCTAAATCCTATTTTTAGAATCTATTGTGTATGCATACTGTGGATCTGCAGGTTCAGTGCAAGGTTGTTTCCGACTATGAGGTTCCACATCATAACAGTAGTGTTAACTACTTAACCAAAATGGGAGGCTAACTAAGCGCTACTAATGCTAAAATAAAAAAGATAAAAACATTAGGGAGAGACGAAAAGAGGCGCTGCGAACGGGAAGTTGCTTTACGGCAGCAGCATGCCTGGAAGTGCAGAACGTGCGCTTCCGTGTTAGCACAGTCCAACACAGCGTGAGAATAACGCAAAATTTGAGTAAATATGTAATGCATGAAGCTACTATAGTCACATAAAATGGCTTGTGCCTGCATTTTGTTCATGTACTAAGCAATTGTTGTTGTTATATACTGAGCTTTGGTTTTTCTATTTACTGTTACCGTCTTTCTGTTTGTTATGGATCCTAAAAGAACTTCTGTCTCTGGAATGGTTTAAAGTGACAAAAAAGTCATGAATATTGAGGAGCAAGTAAAGCTGCTTGATAAAGTGAACGGTGGAATGTCTTTTGCAGCAGTAGGCAGAACGTTTTATTAAGTGCTTCCACTTACCATCTCTGTGATTAACCCTCATCCTGACGGGAAATTTTATATCTTCAATCTACATGTGTAGACACTTCGACTTTCGTCAAGTTTTATCATTGCACTTTATGTTGAACTGATTAACTCTTCAGGAAGTAATGAGTATTTCACGAATAGGTCATACATTTTATTCATTGCATGCGCTACGCGATATTTCAATAACTTTATGGCTGCTATATATACATTTATGGCATGCATGACAATGTCTTTGAGTTGATTTTCTCCATCCCTGCTCTTAACCTTATGATGGATTTCGTCTTTTTATAACTGATCTTTCCGCCGTTCCTGTTTTCGGTGTCAGTCCGCAACGGATAAAGGCATCTCTAGTCTGAGGATAGATTTTTGGATTTTGATACATGGCTTCAATGTACTGCTTGGCCGGCAGAGCTGAAAGCTCTTTCATGAAACGTTTCATTATTTTCTGATAGCTTTGGTTGTAGCTCATTAATAAATAGGCGCTGTTGATGCACACGTCTGTGATGAGGTACAACATCAGCATGGTGTATCTGTTGGTCTTTCTTTTACAGCAAAAATCTTCTATTCTTGCATCCATGCTATCGACGCCTCCTTTGCCAAGATAATAGTCACTGATGATATTTGGTTTTTTATCATCTCTCTGGTTGTCTATTTTCAACGTTGCGTGTCATGAAGTCATCAGAAGAACATTCCTGTTCTTGCTTGGCACGTAGCTGATCATCGTTACTTTTTTGTTGTGCTCATGAACATGCTAATGTCGAGTAAAGATCACGTCGTGCAGCTTTACGCAAACATGCTGGAGCATCATGGCGATGTGCAAAGACTGTACCAATAGCTGTAAGACCATGCTCAAGAAGATATTGCACGGTGAAATGTGATGTAAAATAATGGTCCATAAAAACATTTCTGTTAGAGTTCACAAATGGCTGTGCCAATTGCTCAACAATGGTGTTGCTAGACCAATTTGGCGTTTTTCAACACTTCTGCCAGTATATAACAAATTTTTCAGAGCATAACCATTTTCTGCGTCACTTATCCAGTTGATCTTCACACCGTACTCTGCTGGTCAAATGGTCAATACGTATGGTCAAATGCAAAAGTGGCCATCACAAGTTCGTCACAACCGATTATCTTTAGCAATAAATAGCTGCAAATGGATATCGCTCACCCAGTTCTTTTAGCTGCCATAAGCAACTGGCGGTTTGTCTTTTGTCACATATTCAGCTAATAGCAGTGACTCTTAGACAAACATCAAGAAGGTCTCAGAGTGTGGCGGACACTCATGAAGCATACTGTATTTATCTTTTGCGATGGCACACTGTTTGCTAATCTACTCTATATTATCCAAAGAAACTTTATCCTAGATTCCCTAAAGCGCACAAACATGGACCACATTCAATAATGATCAATGTGGTAATCTCAGAGCATTTTAGCTACTGCTAACATATCGATTATTTCAATACAATCATCATAAAAAGAGAAAGTGTTATGTGCCTACATATGTAGACAGGTGCCCGAAATATGAACAGTAAACATGGAACAACAGTTTAAAAACGTTATAGATCAAAAAAATTAGCTGTGGAGATAGAGCATAAAAATTTATCGATAGATTTGGAATAAATAAGGCTAATTATTTTTATTTAAATCACAGAACTGTTCCAAACATTGTTTGTCTACATATGTAGACAGGTGCGCTGATGAAGGATATACCATTTACCATTTGATAAAAAAAAGTCCGTACGTGTCCGGTGAGTACGCTTGTTAGTTGGACTAGGGATATGACCATCTGAAGCGCGCACCAACACAGTAAGCATGCTCACAACAACGTCTATTAGAGTAGTGGTTCTCAAACTTTTCTGGGACGCGATCCACTTTCGAAAACGGTAATTTTTCGCGAACCACCGGCTTGCAATGCATATTTTAAAAACCAGAGGGGGTTAAATAAACAATATGAGTTTAATACTTTTAAATTTTTTAATGAATACACCTAATTATAATGTATAAGTGTATTAGTCAAATGCATAATAAAGTGTATGCGAACAATGGGCTTGCGTTCTGTTTTGATTGATGACTTCTTTGACGTCCACAGTAAACACGCGTTAGTTTCAGACTCAAGATATTGGATAATTGTAGCTTATTTCAAAATTTGCTCTGAATTCCAATCATTGCTGAAAATCCAATTTCGCACATGTACGAAGTAGTAAAAGGAAGCAGCATTTTTAATCCTGCGGTGGAAGGAGTTGGATATGTGTTTTCAACTGAGAGCCAAAACTGTATTAATCTTTTACGATCAAAACTCATTTTTAACGAACAATCTTCAGACAAATCGATTAATTATTCATCTGCCTTCGTCGATATGCCGGTAGCCACAACAACACTCTGAAACGGATTCCCAATCCAGATAATTTCATTTCTTCACTGAAATAATAATCAAAACTTTCTTTCAACGACTCTGGATGTGCAGCTATCATAGAGATTAAGTCCTCAGATAGAGTTACTTCTTCTTCGACAATAAAAGTTGCTAATGTCTCGAAACAGTAATAATTTCCGTCTTCAACATTTTTTTCCATAAATAAAGTTTTCGTATAACCTCGAATCTTATCATGTACTGAAAATATGTCTGCCAAATAAGTGAGCTTCAGAACGAATTTCTCATCGCGCAAAAACTTTCGAGTAATCATTTTGTCTTTCCAGAAATACTGCGACTTCTTCGCGGAGTTCAACAAGTCTTGTTAACACTTTGCCCTTTGACAGCCAACGTACTTCAGAATGCAAAGGATGGGATTTATGGCAGCTTCCCATCTGTTCGCACAGTTTTTCAAACAAGCGAGACTGCAACGGCTTACTCTTCATAAAGTTGATGATTTTCACGGATTAAAACATTTTTCAAATCGTCTGATATAGTTTTAGATACTAATGCTTCTCTATTAAGGCTGCAGTGAGTCCATGAAGCATTAGGACTTTGTTTAAGAACGCGTGTCACAACACCACTGTTCTTGCCACACATTGCCCGTGCACCATCAGTCGATATACCAACAGAATTCCTCCAGTTCAGCTCCTTCGATTTTATATGAGCGTCAAGAGTCTCAAATATTTCCTCACTAATACCCTGAATAATTGGTTCACAAAACAGTATATTCTCATGCTGCTCACTGTTCCATTCAAAATGGATAAAGACAATCAATTGGGATAAATTTTGTATATCCGTTGACTCGTCCAGCTGCAGGGAAAAAAATTTACTTCTCTTAAGCGTGTTAATAAGCTGACCGTCCACCCATTTGGACATATCTTCGATTCTGCGTGCAACCCTGTCGTTAGAAAGTGGAATTACTTCGATCTCTTTCAAGCACGTGTCACCAAACATAACTCCAACAGCATCTTTTATCGATGGGAGTATTAATGATTCGCCAATTGTGTGAAGCTTACCAGACTTTGGAATTCGCAAGCTAATGAGATATGAAGCATGCATGGCTTTTTCATTAATATTGGTGAAATGAGGAAGTACACATTGCGAAGCATTCAATTCCTTTAGTTTGCTTTCAAAAAATTGAAGTGGCTTGTTTTTGAGATCCATGTGCTTTGTCTCAATATGTCGAAGTAATTTATTTGGTCGCATGCTTTCATTTGCCAGAATTGCATAGCAAATAACACACTGAGGACGTCGATCTTCATGGTCACTATTCCACGCAAATCCAAATTTTAAATAGTCAAAATCATATTTTCTTATTACTTTTCGTCGCTTTGACAATTAAAAACTTGCTAACTGGGTTGCATCGATTTTTCTTTTATCCATATCACCTGCGGTGGATCCTTCTTCCGGGGAAATTGGGAGCAGTATAATTCATTGAATTAATGGTAATAGAGCTTAGGGTATTTGAAAGGGCCGGGGTAATAAATCAATGAAATAGTAATATTTTCATCGCTTACCGAAGCTTGCCTAGTAGCGTCAGCGACAGTTCTAGGGCTTTCCTGCGCTTAAATTGAAAAAATATCATCCAAAAATTACCGAGACAAATTAGTCTGCGGCACGTATTATTAAGGGACAGTGCAGGGCTGCTGACGGAGAAGAATCCACAATCCGGCTGGGATTGATTACTCAACCAGTTTCACAGCGCTTTCTCTGAATATCTGATACAGCAGCTTACATCACAAAGAGCCTGGCATTCAAAAAGATGAGACGCCACACGTGAATAGGAACAGAAGATTCCAGTATTGCGTTTTTCTTCACTGATTTCCATTTGACAAAAAAGCCATCGTTACTCTCAGGGGTATACTGGCGCATCACTGAATTTCTTCTATCTGTCGTTCAGACCACTGGGCAGAAATCACATAGCATCAACACCAGTAATCGTCCATTTCAATACTTCGTTTTAAAAATATAATGTCCTTGCCAGGTTTAAGCTGCCTGCTAATTTTCAACCGTAACAATATTTATAGACCAACTAACAGCCGAGCACCTCACGTTCAGGACGTAACGCTTAGTCCACCAGCTCTATTTCAAACGTCAAATACTGGACATGGTTAATGAATGATTTCACTTCAAATCAAAACGCCTCGTTTAACCATTCCACATTTGAGAACGGTCTGAGAACGTTATGCTCCACACAGTTTTGTTCTTTCATTTTACTGCATAATACGGCAATGAAATGTCAGACATTCAAACAGGAACCAGTAACAGCATGGAAAAATTAGGTTCACGCCTTCACATGCGAAGTCAAAAAATGATTTACACCATCAACACCAACAGAACAAACTTCCATAAGAGCTTACTTTTTCATTTTGCGAATACGTATTTCAACAACATTCCAATTCAACTGTCGGGGAGCGAAAATCGTGTAATCGGCATTATGACTACTGAGAAGAATAAAAATTGGGATTCTTCAATGCCATATTTACACCAGAAACACGTACCCATCATATCCAGGTTAGAAGGCAAGCATCATCAAAACAATCCTGCAACTTTGAACAATGATTTTCGCACACTTTCATTGCGCTATCGACTGTTCAAAATTAAGCTTTTTCAGTGTCTGTTGACCGTGCTTCAAGGTAATTCACATTATAAGCTGGCAGTGACGTTTCCAATTTCAAAAACATCTACCATCAATTAGAAGAGCTTGTACTGCAACGCTATTGCACATTTTAATTAATAATTCTTTCACCAAACACACCATTTCAATCATATACAAGCGAAAGAATCTTTTCCAAACAATCACCCTCTGACGACAATCACTTTCACGTAAAGAAACTTGCAAGTAAATATTCAAAACGACATTTGAATAACAGGTGAACAATTATCAAACAAAATCTGGTCCACTCTTCGAAATGTTTTCTAGAAATACTGTAGCGCTACAGTAATCCATTAGTAGTAATAAAGGAAAATGGTTTGTTTAATGTTTATTGCTTAATGTTTAATAGTTCAATTAATGTTGTTTAATTGTTTAATGATTATTGTTGTTTAATGGTGTTGCAATGTAAAACGTTAAATAATTGTATTAATGTTCGCGATTGTTTCTGTACCTGATTTGCTATAGTTAATTTATCACGTTTGCACTGATTTTTTATCAGTTTGCAATCGTTTACCAGCATGACCAGTTCACAAGGCTTGTATCATTTTAGCTTTGTGTTCTTATAAAATTATTATAATAGTGACACTTCATATAAATGCCAGAAAATTTTATTTTTTTTACATTATGGTTGGTGGCAGCTAGGTGATACGGGCACAGGCGCTCTTATTTTTTGAATATTGGGAATTGGAATTGTCCCGGGTAAGCGACTAAGTTTGTCCGAAAGTCTCCTATATTTATATCTATAAGCTGAACAGTAATAGGGCGGGTTGTTTGTTCCATAATACAAATAAAAACATTAATTTTTATGATGTGTAGTTTTTATGATGTGCTTCTGTATGTTGGTAATTGTTTACTTTGTTTAATCCTGCATTTTTTGCATTTTGTTGAACTTTGCCGTTATTTGTTTGTTGTGTGTAATGTGATAGTGTTGTTATGTTGCAACTTGTTTTCGTAGTTTAGCTGTATTATCACAGCAAACGATTTACCTTGTAGCTTGTTTACTTTGTTTGCTCGTTGCCGCTCTGTGGCCAATTTCTCAATGAAGTTGACTGCATCCTATATAACAACGCTTTATTAAATTTGTGCAGCATTCAAAATTTGTTGTGCTCATGATACTGCTATATTTAAAATATAAATATGAAGAATTATTATAAAAATTGTTTATGAATTATAAAAATTACTGTCGTATTATTGCTGTCAACATTACTGCAAATGCGATTGAGCAAGTATAAACATGTTGAATGGAATGCTTCAACTGAGAAAAAAAGTGATACAATTTAGAGAATTTTGATTTTGCTAATCAGCACAAATTGTTTTACAAAGAAAATCTTACCTGTTAACTTGATTTGGCATTGTTTGATCAATCATATAAAGTTCCCAATTTAATTTCCTAATTTAAGACTTCAAAATCTTCAAAGTTTTCATTTAGTCCTCTAATGGATTCTATAAATTAGTAATTTTCTTGGCCATCAGAATAATTAAATTTTTATTCGCCAAAACTGAAATTTCCTGCGGGCTGCAGCTTATCTCAAGATTTATCTCATGATTATGACTGATAGGCCAATAATGATTTGAATATAATTTGAAATAATTGAAATTGCCTCTAGAATATATTTGGCAGTATTTTTCAAAATTTTTCAGAATGAATGCAAAATTTCAAAATATTCTACAAGTTCTATTTTTAATTTGAAAGAAATAAAGACTTGATGTTTCTATTTTCTTTTCAAGAAACGTACTATTTATTGAAAGGCAAAGTTATTTATTTTTAATCGATGATAACTTTCACACAAAAAAGAAAAAAACGCATGATTTGGAAAATTTAAGAAAATATTAGCAACTGGTATTTAGCTACTACAAGCTAAAGTTGCTTTTTGTCGAGGTTATCTATCAGTTCTACTTTTCAAAAGATGTCCTAGTGAAATGCAGAATATAGTAATAATTTATTTTGATTGATGGCCATTTCTAAATGAACTATTTCAGTTAGGAAATTTTTCAAATTATAGCAACTGTTCTTTATTTTAAAATTTAAATTTCTTATTACCTAAATTTATTTTTAATGTAAATAAATTAGTTTTATTTTTGTTGCTGTTGTTAGTACAATATTAGTTTTTACTTATATTTTTTGCGTTTTCAGATGCTTGTGACATTGAACAATTTACTTCCGTTTGCTTACATTGTGCTGAGATCGATTGATATGAACAAAAATTCAATTCACCTGAAATTACAACTTGTTAAATAAGAAAACAAAGTACGTCAAATATTTTATTATTATCAAAATAATTATTTTTTAAACTTAAGTTTTAATGTTGCAAAATATAAAAATAGTGTAAAAATTTTGTGTTACTTCAGGATTATTACAACGATGCTATTAAAAAATCAATATTTCTGAAAACATGAGATCAGTTATTTTTGATCATCATCAGAGGAGCAAAACGTGAATATTATTGATGAAAAGCATTCGAACAATTATGTGAAAAGAGAATTTTCAAAACAATACGGATAAAAACAAAAAGCTCCAGCAAATTCAAGCTCGTACTATTAAAAAATATTTACTTCGCCCTAAACATAAATTTTAAATATTCGGATTGTTCATGAATATACAATTATTAAAGAAAATAGTTACTGTTTCACATCAGAAGAAAAAATTTTCTGCGAACAAAATAGCCTACAAAAAATTTAATTTAAAAAACCCTGCAATATAAAAAAAGCAAATATACATGCTGCATAAAAACTCATTTTAAAATGTAATATAAAAACACACTTCAATGAACAATTATTTTTTTATTTGTTTAGCAATAAGTTTCTTATTATCCATAGAATGCATATTATATATATATATGTATATATAAACTGATAACTGTCAACTTGATGAATGAATAATGGTAATATTGAATAAATTAAATGTTTTGAATGCACTGTATACAGTATGGAATATGAATGAGTGTTATTGTAGAAATCATCGCCACAGTGCTAGATAAAGGTCAGCTTTATTTTGTTCGGTAGGTCAGGCATTGTGTTTTTCACAAATCTGTATCATACCAGGCGTTAACTGTTGGTGGTGGTTGTCCAGGATAATGCTGTGGTGGTACTGGCTGAGATACAAGACCCATGCCAACTGGCATTGTTGCGTACGGCTGACCCATCATGCCAGTATCTATCGGATCCCAACCGACTCCAACCGCTGCCGGACTGTTCACATGCATCTGATCGTAACTCATCGCGTTGTCATATGCGCCTGGACAGAGCAATCAGTGAATTCGATATTATTACATTTTTTCCTCAAATGCTTAATAGAATGTCAACAAACTCACCTTGATAAAGCATATCACTGAAGTCGTCCGATAATACACATGATTCGGGACCTGTATCCTGTAAAAAAGGCAAAATAATATAAATAATAATAACCAAGTTATAATGCAAAATCACCATTAACATCAACAAACTAACCTGAACCCAAGCTGCACTACCATCATCGAGCAATAACGAGCTGGTCAATTCAACACTGAGACGTTTGCGATATTCAACTGGCTTGTCAGCGTTCATACGATGCAACGTGATGCCAGCATAAGTGGCTTAAAAAAGATGCTTGACAATTTTTTTGTCTTTCTTACATACACACAACATAATATAATGTTGTGACGAAATGGTAAAATAAAAAGTTAAAAAATTAAAACATACAAATGCTTTCATTTTTAGAATGAAGCAACTCTGTCAGTGGAGGCATGGCACCGCACTGTTCAATCATGTGCACGCCTTCCATTTCGTTGGACAATTCTGACAATGTGCCAGACGCGACCAATTGGATGTGTTCCACTTCAAAGTACAGCAACTAGAACAGAACAGCAATATTTATGGTGATGAAAAAAAAATTAAAGGAAAGTCGAACTTGGTTATAAGTGCATCATTTTGCTGAGGTCCACGGGATTTACTGTTCGCAATATATAGTCCTTAAGTGCACAGTAGGTGCGTTCATTGCTGCTTTACGTTTATTATCAGCCATAACAACTATTGATAGTTGGCAAAGTTTATTGTTCGCTATATCAGAATAAGTACGCCTATTACAGACAACGTGAACAAGCCCAAAGTCAAAACAGCTACTGCTTTCCAAGGAAGTTACTCACAAGGAAGCTGTCGCAGATTTGGCAACAATTCGGTCATATTTTCACGAAAACAACATAAATCAGACAAACCTAGACCGAATTGAAGAGCAGCTAGTAACGCTGGTGCCACAAAATATAATTCAAACCTACATTTCCGACTATTTTACTTAAGATAAATAGACATATTTTTGCATTAAACCTATTTATATATGTGAAGTTATTGCTCCTTTCAATTACTCTGCATAATTCCCAACTTTGGATAAGTGTATGGAAATTCTTGACAAATTGCACGTGCATTTAACCAAGTTCGAATGTATTAAATACTTGCAAACACAAATATGTATATATATATATGAGCTAGTACCTACCTGAACAAGAATTGGAATGATATTCATCTGTCGCATTACGTTACGATTCAGCGCGTCTTTGGACAGCATGTGCAAAGTGGCCATGGTGCATTCCACAATGTCCATGCTGCTGACGCCGTCGATGATCGGCGGATCGGCTTTCGCCTGTTGCGCTTGTTGGACTTGTTGGAAAGAGTGTATGAAGTACATGCAGACGTTGTTTACGACCGCTTGTTCTCGGAAGGCGGCCAAATTGGCCGGATTTGAGCCCAAATTGCGCAACAAACCCAAAGCTGCTTTGATCACTGGCAACGGCTGAGAGTGGAAGTTGACAAAGCTGCAAATTAGCGGAATGCCGTAATTGAGACGGACAGAATTCAACGACGCCTCGACATCCGGGTGACGGCATGTCAAATGGCGAAGTGTGCACAGGGCCGATTCCACAATTTCGAACAGCGTTGCACACTGTTGCAACGTGCGGATCAACGCTTCAATGCCCATGTTACGGCAGACGGTCATCTGAAACGGTCACCAAGATCATGGTGTGTAACTGTGGATTGAACAAGCGGCAATGAAAAATTTAATCCCTTTCTTTACCTTGTTGCGTTGATTATTGCAAGTCAAATTGGAGAGAATGTCCACACAACAAGCAACCACTTGCATATCGCTAGAGCCGAGCAGTTGGATTAAATGTCTCAACAAATCTTCGACATTCTCTTCTTTCGTTGCTTCGTCAGACAAATTACGCAGACAATCCAAACAGCTTCTTATCAAGCGCTGAGACGGATGCGCAAGTCTCTGACCCAACACTTGCATGCAACCTACAAAAATTAAAAATAAACAAACAAACAAACAGAACTTGTATTTATTTATATCTACGCTTTATCCAGTTATATATATATATATATATATATATATACCAAAAAAGAAGAACAAACTTTGCTAACCTGCTTGAATGATGGCCGGCTTGTTTTGCGGACATACACTCAACACTTTCAACAAACGTGACGTTGTCCACAACAACTTTTCATAGTCGTAACTTTGAACAATACGCACAAGCTGCCGCGGACCGTCAGATGCGAGAATCACCAACTGCAGCAATTGAATATTCAATACTCAGCTTTATTGCAAAAAGAAAAATATTGTTCACGTCGAATTTCCACTCACCTTCGTCTCTGCATGCTTGTATGCTAAATTTTGCAAACAATCGGTGACAATTGCAAGAAATTTCGGTATTGGCTTTTGCAACAACGCGACCATCTTCGGTACACCTCCTGATCGACGAACTTCATCCTTGGAACCTTGTTGGTGCAACAACAAATTGTGCAACGTAGTGATAGCGTAAAACACAACTGAATCAATTGGTGATCTATAATTATACAATAATAATAATAATAATAAAGTCAAAAAAGAAAATTCATTTTTTAATAAAATATTAAAAACAAAACAATAAACTGCTTTACCCCAACAAACGCACTAATGCGGGAATGCCACCAGACTGAAAAATTGCCAACAAGCCTGCATAGTGTCTGGAAATGTTATAAAGAATTCCAGCTGCATATTTCGTCAACTCTGGATCAGCATTCAAATTCATCGCATTGATGATCGCTGATACCAAATCTGTACTTTTCGCCAGTGCCATCAATTCGGCATCACGTTTACTGAGGTGGTGAATTACCATAGCGGCTTGTTGAACAACAACCTACAAATTGAACAATTAAACCTGAACTTCACACATCGTCAAACATTTTTCTATCCGTTCAGTTTTACAACTTTACACCATTACTCCCCATTTAAAAAACAGCAAAAAATAAAATAATTACTGTATAAGGGATCGGTATAAAATATTGCAGTTAGATTAAATTATCAATAAAAACCTGATCGACATCGCTAAGAAGTTTGATCAATTCAGGAATCGCTTTTGCCGTCAATTCTGCATCATCGTGATAATTTATGATATTCACAACGGCCGTTTTCAACATTTGACTCGGTTCGGCCAAGCGTTGCACATTAGTAGTCATCGGACCGAAATCATACTGGGAAGTGCTTAAATCTTTCGGATCTTCAATCGTTTCCGGAAACATCGTTACGCGGATTCGCTGAGACCGAGTCGCTTCGTATTCAGCATTTATGCCTGAATAAATTTAATTAATAATAAACAATTAACAAAAACATCCTTCATACCGTCTATTTGTTCGCGCGTATAGCCTGGTGTGTACGGATCGCCATATTCTTCAATAAAATTGCTCACTGCTGATACTGCCGACACTGTCGACGACGCGTACGTGTTCACGCCAGCAGATTGGATACCAGAGTCGATGATGTAATTTTGATGGGCCCAAGCTAAGGTCTGCTGATCCTTTGGACCCATCACTGGCATCTGAACTTGATCACTCACATACGGAACTTGTGGTATGTGACTCATTTTCGTTCGCAGGATCAGAACTAAAATAAAAACACAAGAAGCTTAAAAAAAAGTATTCAAAAAACAAGGTCAAGGTTATAAGCGACGGCCGAAATTCAACTGCATATGTTAATTCGCTCGCACAAACCTGCGTTTAATTAGCCAAAGCTCAACGATAAGCGCACTAAGCTAACGATCGTCCCCAACTGCTAACAGCACAGTTATTCAAGTAACAAAAAAGAAAAGAAACATAATTCCAATGTGATCACAACCACGCATTTTCGACAAACATTAAACAAATTTAAAAAAAAACCCGCCACCAAACAACAATCAAAGTGTATAGATGAGTTTGAAAAGAAGAAAATGAAACTGTCGATGCGGAATGTAAAATGCAATAAAAAATTGCACAGAATTGCTCTTCGCAGTCGATGAAATTTAAATAAATTCACTTAATAAATGATTTAAACAATGATATTAATCCAAAAACCTAAAATGGGTAAGTGACAAAAAACTAAATCACCATTTTCAACCAAGTTCCACGCTAAAGGATATAAATAAAAGCATAAAAACAAAACTCCCAGAAATTTTCAATATAAACACGAAAAAGAGAAAAAAGTATCGAACTCTGTCCGGAAAAAAATTTAGCAAACACTTCATACAAGCAGGAAACAAACCAAGCCGTCATCTGCAATACCGACCATCTGCTACCAAGGACGCTGCTCTGGTGACACATAATGTGATGCTCAAGTTTGAATATAATAAAATAGTTTTCCAGTTTTCATAAATATTTCTTAATTTAAAATTATTATATAAATATAAATAAAAATAATCATAAAAAAATAAATACATCGTTGATTTGTATTTATGAGGATTAAATATTACTCTTGTCGCATATGGTCTGGTTGTAAAAATATGTTTACTCTGAATGTGCGTAGGCCTTTATGTACTAATAATGAGCAGATTTGCGTATCAAGGCGATTAAACTACACGATAAAGAAAATTATTTAGTCTATTCTTAACTTGTCTGCTCGATTATAGCCTCTTTTTTTCAATGGCTGTTCGCTGATAGGCTATTCTACATTGATCAATAATTGGCTGATGACATATGCTATTTCATTAGCTATTCAGCGTTGAACTGTGATTGGTTAATGGTTGTTCTGAAATTTTCAGTTAATGGTAGAATGCTTTGTTACAACTTGTGTTTGCGTTAACGATGATTAATTTCAGCAATTCCAAACTACATATATTTGCTTCATATTTTACTTCTTTACATTTGCTCTATGTATTTTTAAGCATAAAATGAAAGATGACTATTTTACGTTATAGGGCAAAGTGTAGTGATGTTTTAGATTATGTTGTTGTCAAAGCGATGGCACATTGGTCATTAAAAATCATGCTTTAAGAATTCCTTTTAAAATCCCTTGCAGTTTCACATTTTATTGATTATAGATTATCGTATTATTTAAAGTGATAAATTGCTTTTGTAATATTACTTCTTCAAATTTACGTTGATAAATAGGCAATATTTTGGAAGGAAAGTTTCCTGATATTCGCTAAACACGTTTCGGAACCAAGCAAATATAAAATACATAAAGTTATATTTTACAAAAAAAAACAAATGTGAACAATATTACAATATGTACAACGTAAAGGAGTGCTGTCTGATTTTGGTCGCTTGCTTAGTCATTTGCGGAATGATTTTCCTCTGATTTTGACTTGGCAGCTTACATCACAGAGGAGCTGGCCGCGGAGAAAGTTGGATGCCACACGTTTGGGATCTTTGAAGATAAAGGACTGGAAATCTTTGTTTTCGGCTCCTCTTCGCTTTCCATTCAAGCTTCTTCCATAGTTCCCGTCTTTTGGACCTTCGTCGTTTATCATCTGGCCGCAAAGCGTCGATAATACTCTTCGGAATCAGGATAGTCTTCCATTATTGTAGTGCGAGGGTATGCTTTTGCCCAGCAAGAAGCAGTTGAATACTTTTGGCAGGCATCGAAGGCCAATGCGTTTGAAGTCGTCGGTGTTGATGCGGTCGAGACCTGGGGATGATTTCTTCTGCACAGACTTGATGGCGGCGGCGATTTATTCTTCTATGATGAGATTGAACGATTTTTGACATTAATTTTACCAGGTTTACATCCAATCTAAACAAATTCAATAACCCGGAAGTTTACATCAAGTCTAGACGACAAATTCAAACAGGCAACAAATTCAGCTGAAAACCGTGGGAGCGTATTTTGATTTATAATGATTTGAGAAAACATCCACATCGCTGTTGAAATTGTCGCTGAGTGCACATTGCTTCTTTTGGCTCTGTTAGGTCGAAAATACACAAAAGTAAAGCTAATGAATACATCAGAAGTGCTGGACAGCGTTCAAATAAAAAATGAAGAGAAAACTGCAAGCCAGGCCAAAATTGACCCCACTTTAATCATCCGAAGGTTAACTTATTAATTTCTGAGCACCATCATGCCATAGAAATGCCCCAGGCAGAAATTGAAACTATCCCAGTAGTAACGCTGGTCTAGAATTTCAACAGCGCTGTGGACGCTTTACCAAATCAACTCATTGTCATTTTACTTAAAATATTGAAAAATAAATTTAATACAATTAATACAATAAATGTGTGTGTTTATTTGTAAATAAATTTGCAGATTTTATTTAAATAAAACAAGAAAAACAATATGTCTGGTGAAAGAGAGAAAAAGAAACATTGGAAAGATTGAAGATAAAATATTCTATTTCAAACTGGAAACATTTTCAGAAAAGAGTCAAGCTAAAATTAGAGAAATATTTCGATGCTAAAATTCAGCAATCACCACTGCTAGTTTTGGCTGACAACTGCAGTTGTGGATAATTTATCACTCGTAGATTTTCTCTTTGTACTTGAATAGCCTTTATTAGCTGCTTTGCAGAACAATATCTGACAAACACAGAAAAGAGCCTTAGGCATAAATCTCATTTAATTGTTAGCTAAGAAGGTAATTTATCTGACAAGTGAAGCCAACTATTGGTTGACATTTCTTTCAAATGGTATTTAAGTTCTCAGATAGAACAAAGATTTCCTAGCTTGTTGCTAATTTTCGTGATGGCTGATATTTCTGAGTTACGTTTTGTAACTAATCGTCGTGGTGGTATATGAAGGCAGGGCGTACAAACTGAGATATAGGATAAGAAAGGGTGCAAAGGTGGACTAACCACCAACATGGTAAATGTAACAGCGGTGCTCAGGCGGACTCCCCACAGTGACGATTGTCCGGTGGATGAGAAAACAGCATATAAAATGGAAAAACGGGCCACACTGTTGTTCATTATTCAGGCTATTTTCTGTTATTTACTATTGATATTGTTGTTGTTGAGCATTGAAAAGTTAATTTCAATTAGAAAAAATTGACTTCAAAAAATAATTAAACTTCATTTGGCTACCATAACAATAAACGTATAGAAATTCTTTAAAATCATATTACAAAAGTGCAAAGTGGAAAAGTTAATACTTAAAAGAAAAAATAGTTAAAAACAATGAAAAAATACCACTGTCAAATTGGTGACGTCACTGATCAAACACTAAATGAGATCAAATGTTACGTAATGAATTGTTAGGTAATTAAAAATTTGGACCAATGAAATAAAAGAAATTGTAGCTAATCAAAGCAGAACAATTTTAATCAATGAAAAGTTTAGGCAAAAGAACCAATGTTATTACGCCATAACTATGCAATGAGAAGCTATCCAATAAAAACTCGATTTTTTGCCAGCCAATAGAACATTAGTGCTGAAAATTTCACCTACAGAGACTATCCCTGTTTTTTATTCCATGGACATAATTAATGTGCAATTTAATTCCTATAAGGCACTAAAATGGCTCAGGATAATGAAACAATCAAAAACTGAAGTATAGTGCTGAATTTTCGTCTGGAGCAGCCTGGTCACATCGCAGCTGACGATGAGATTCCTTATGTCAATTTGATGGTCTTGATAATGAACTTTGACTGTTATGCAGATTTAAATGGGCATATTTTGAGCAACTAATATTCTTACCAACGTGTTGACCTGGCGTAGCGTTTTTACGCTCGTGACGCGGATGCCGTCGCACGCTAGAAGAGAATCATAGTTACCCCTGCTTTCATCGGCTCAGTGAGCCGATGGAGATCAGTGATCTTCCTCGATGTCGGGTCCGTTGTTGCAGCCAATAGAGCAAGTGACTTCGGGAGACTATACCGAGCCCGCCGTCACGACAAGCTATATGAAAAAAATCGCTGCAAATTCCAACTTTGGTGGAATGCAGAATTTGTTTCAGGGATCCCCTGACGATGGCGTCTATTAGCCGTGCTTTTCGGCATTCCGCGTCTAGTGTTTTGAACCAGAACAGAAGGTGGGGAACCAAATGTGACCTAATGAGGGCCACCTTCTGTTCTGGTTTAAGTGTTGTCAACCTTACCCTATTAAGAATAACTTGAACTTTATCCTGGTCCACGGTGATGCGTGCTTCACTGTTCTTGTTGTACTCTCAAAAAGAATGAATGACTAACACGCGGGTAAATGGCGGGTTTCACGGTGACTCTCTTACCTATGAGAAACATCCTTTGGTTAGACTTGGGCAAATTTTTTCCCTTGCTCACTGTTGTTTCACTCATGCACAGTCACACTAACACTGGCAAACACAGAGAAAAGTCATCATGTTGCTGTTGGTGGTGGTCAGCTTCCGCTGAGATGAAATGTTTTCATCATCATCATAGCAAAAGGGACTTGTCTGCTTGCTGATTTTGCCAAGCCGTTCTCATGGCTGTAGTTAGATAGCAGATTTTGAACCAAGGAATCATGTTGATCCATTCATATGCGTCACAAATTAGATAACAAAGCATTTGTCTATTATTACTTTTATTTTTCTGGTTTATACGGTCCAGTTCCGTTGTGCGTGTGAACATTATAGGCCTGATCAGCAGCACAATGGTAAATATAACAACAACAAATAAATCGTGTACGAATATCAAACGAGGTAAACAGTTACCCATCAGTGGTAATATATAACATTAAGTTACTAGATCATTCAATAATTTGAGAACTAACCAAATATAATGTAGCGGTGATGGCTCATGATTGCAATCAGCTTCAAATTTCCATTACAGTGTCAGTATCCGGGTCAAATTTAGCACGGCAACAGAATTCTGCAGTTGCTTTTAAAACAACAACTGCGGCTTCCAATAACGTAGCTGTACGACAAGTAATAAATGATAAAATATCAACTTGATATTACTGCATGAATGTGGAATAATTGGACATAGTTTCCTCGAAGTCTAACCAACTCCAGCATTCATTTACCACGTCCACGTCATTACATTTCAGCCATACACCACTTGTCACAAGGGTTATGCTGTTCACCTTTCTCTCCTTTCTTTTTTTCGTTTTTGTTTCTGCAGTTGCATCGCTTCTTCGGAACAAGGCAGGTTCGTGCCACTGGTTTGTATGCTTGCCAGGCATGCTTTAGCACTTTCAGCGCTTAACTCTGTCGGCCATTGAGTAGAAGACGTTGTAGGCGCTGAATTCACAGATGTCAGCCACACAATTTAGGCCGAAATCTCCGTCTTTTGTCAGGACATGGAGTTAGCTTCAGGCGACACCGGCATTCGTCATATGCAGCATATTTCACCTACTGCCGCAGTCGCGCGTCCACCTGGGGCAACACGGGCATTGTGGCCAGGTAGTGTTACTTAATAGGTGAGACGTCGGATGATGTAGCTGCGGATCATGTTTATCTTGTTCATGTCGAACACTGGACCAGCGAAGCTTTTCCCCAGGTTTAAGCACAAGCCCTTTCTTGCAGAATTCTGATGTCATTTGAAATAGGGCTTGGAGGCTTGGCTTGGGGGTTAATGCACTGAAGTGGCTCGTTACAATCTTGCTGAAGAGCCGGTATATACACGAGCCAATCGTGATAGGCCGGAAGTCTTCAGCATCGGGCCGGGGATTGTCTACTTTTGGGATGAGAGTGGTCCGACAATCCTTCAGGACCTGGGGGATGTGTCTCTCCAGTAAAAAAGTGTTGAAGACTTTGGAGACACATTGGGGGCCAATGAGACGCAGGTGGGACACCTTGACTCCATCGGGGCCCGATGCTGAGACAAGGTTCATCAGTTTGAGGTGTTCGCTCACCTCCTTCTGGGAAATGGGGCTTGGGGAGCAAAGGAGCGCAATCTATAGGGGGCCGCTTACCCATTCGGGGCCGGAAAGCTTTCTTTCCGCTTTCGACTGGGCAGCTCACATTATCAAGGGGCTGGTTGTAGAAAAGGTAGGAAACAGCACGCTTGGGGTCTTTGTTGTGTGCCTCTTTTATCTTCAGGTAGCCCGCCCGTTTCCGCTGCTTAGAATTGCGCGGAACAAACGGTTCGGGCTTCTTCTTTCTTCCTTTCATCGGTCTCCGCTATTTCACTGGCCGCAGTCTTCCTTTTATTTGTGCTAGTAGTGCTATTCAGTGCTTGAAGACTGCGCAGGTCCCTTCTAGGGCGATCGTGCATAGCAGCTTCTTAAGTCTCTTGGAGCAATGAAGCCCACAGGACTTAAGAGTGCTATCATTCCCTGCGGACCATTTCCCCCTGGCTCCCACTACCAGGCTACCGGTTTTAACGGTCTTAACGTTGAAGTACTTGGCTGCTTCCCGTTCCAAGCACTGGTACTTACTAATTTTGCGGGAGTTGTGCTCCCGCAAATTGGTCCCTTGCTCCCAGGGAACTGCTACGTCTATTATCGTGGCTGTGTCCCCCTTGATAATTACAAGGTCGGGTTTCAGGACCGTTTCCCCGTGCTTGATGCAGGGCTCGTAGTAGACCGCGAAGCCCTGCTGGGTTGCCCGCCGTCCCAGGGTGCTCACTACGCAGTTGTGTCGGCGTAGGATGAGCTTCTTGTTGTGCAGGCACTTCTGGGAGACGTGGATGTCCGTCTCCCGGGTTCTGGAGCGCGCGCCGCAGTGCCTGCACAGCAGCATGGTGGGGTGCGGTGGACTGCGTCCCCTCCATTTTTGAGCCCTGGTCTCGATGATGCCTGCCCGCAGCTTGATACCCATGATGTAGTTCCTAGCAGAGAGGAACGTGGGGTATCTCATCCACGAATTTGAGATGGTATCGTTCGTGAAGGATGAGTGGCTGCGGCCGAGGTGGCATTGGAGGAGCGTCCGGATCTCGGCTTGGACGAGCTTCTCCTTGGCCTTCTTTATGGCCTCTTTGGAAATCTCGCTAAGGCCAAGGCAGTTTTTGGCTTTGTCCATCAGGGATAGATGTAGGCCAGCCACTGCCCTGGACACTGCGTCATCACTCGTGGCCATGTTAGAGAGGCCGAGCCCGACTCGGGACGCATATTGCGTCGCCAGGCGTTTAAGTCCTAAGCCCCCTTCCTTCAGAGGTAGGTACAGGTAGGAGTTGTGCAAGCCAGTGGTTGGCAGGTGGAGGATTTCCTTAACGGTCAATCGGATGGATTTATCGATGTTATTTAACGTTGCTCTGTAGAAGGTGGGGACTCCCAGTTTATATTGGAGGAGTGGGATTAAGTGGTCCCTAATTATTTGTACCTTTTGGTGGGGTTTTAACGGGGCATGTTTAATGGTATTAAGGATTCGTGTTAGTTCGGGGTAATTAAAGGTGGGGTTCCCCTCCAGGGTGAGATTAATACCCAAGGTTTTTAGGGGCTCTCCTGGTTTGGCCATGGGGATGGGTTCTGGGGTTCCCTGCTGATTTCTAATTAAAAAGCAATTAGGGTTAGTGTCAATTATAAGGGACTTACTTTTGGGGACTTTAGTGAATCTAATGCCTTTGCATTTGCTATGATTAATACCTAAGCCTCTCTCCCCTAGGAACTCCCGCGTTATTGTTAGAAGGTTATTCATCCCCTCTCTGCTACCGCTAACAAGGGTTATATCATCTGCAAAGGCGACGCAGGACACCTGGATTTCCTTAGTTATGGAAAACCCGCATCTAGCTTGGTCCAGGTTGTCGATTAACTCATCTAGGACAAGGTTAAATAAAAGGGGGGAGATGGGGTCTCCCTGGCGAACTCCCCGGTTGAACTTAATTACGTTGCTGCGGGTTCCATCCGAGTTAATGATGACCGTTGTTGCCTCGCCTACCATTGACTCCACAAGCTCTATGGAGGCCGAATCCACCCCGTGTCGGTGGAGAGCGCGTGTGATTGAGGTGTGATTAACTGTGTCGAAGGCCTTTGCTAAGTCTATGCATGCAAGATTTATTTCCTTACCTGTTTTGCGGGCCAGTTTGAGGAGCGAAGCCACAGTGGTGATGTTGTCAAAAGCGCCATCCGTGCCTGACCGGAAGGCCTTTTGACGTGGATTGAGGGGGGTTAATTGGCTAAGCCGGCTCGTTACAATCTTGCTGAAGAGCCGGTATATACACGAACCAATCGTGATAGGCCGAAAGTCTTCAGCATCGGGCCGGGGATTGTCTACTTTAGGGATGAGAGTGGTCCGACAATCCTTTAGGACCTGGGGGATGTGTCTCTCCAGCAGAAAGGTGTTGAAGATTTTGGAGAGACACTGGGGGCCAATATCTCTTAGGTGGGACACCTTGACACCATCGGGGCCCGATGCTGAGGCAAGGTTCATCTGCTTGAGGTGTTCGCTCACCTCTTTCGCGGAGATTGGGGACAGTAAGTGGTTCTTCAGGGGGGCGCGCTTAGGGAGGAAGGGAGCGCGATCGGCAGGGGGCCGCTTACCCAGTCGGGCCTGGAGAGCTTTTTCTCCACTCTCAACAGGGCAGCTCACATTTTCTAGGGGCTGGCTATGGAAAAGGTGGGCCACAACACGTTTGGGGTCTTTGTGGTAGGCCTGCTGTACCTTACGGTACGCCATCCGTTTCCGCTGTTTGGAATTAAGCGGAACGGAGGGTTCAGGCTTCTTCTTCTTTCTTCCTTTCTTCGGTCCGCGCTCTTCTTCCGGCCGCATTGCTCCGATTAAGTATTTAACAATACGCGTTACGTAATTCTTGTTATTACCCTTAATTATGTGGTTCCTAATTATATCATTTATCTCGGCCTCGACTTCTGTGTTGTGCGTGGTGGTGCAGTGTAGTAAGTGTTGTTTAAGTTTTTTATTGATATCCTCAGCTGTCTCAGGGTTGTCTCTAGTTATGTTATTAACAGGCATTGTGCTCGGTGAAGTCTGTGCTGTAGGTGCAGGTGTGCTTTCACGGGGTGTGCTAGGGCGGCTATTCTCTCCTTCTGTCCTGGGGGTCTCTCTGAACTTGCGCCGGTGACCCTTCACCATGTCGATGGTGAAGACGCGCTCGAACCTATCGGTCATTAGCGACGCAAGCTTTTCGTTGGACAGTTCCCCATTACGTCTTAGAGCATCTTCGAGCTCTCTCAAGGTGTCGGATTCTAGCGCACTCCAGCGGGGGACTTTCACTGGAGGCTGGAGAGAGCTGAAGGAACTAGGGTGGGCCCGTTTTAGATGGAGTCTCATCCCTGCGAAGGTGCTAAAGACCCTCCCGCACTCTCCACAGGGGAACGCGTTGTCGGCTACTGTAGGTGCCGCGGGTTGTGTTGCTTCTGAGGCTGTGGTCCGCTGTGGTTGTTCTCGGGTCCTTCGGCGGCACTCCGGGACCGTCATGGAAGTTGGCGGTTGGCGCGGCGTCTCTGTGATGTTAGTGTTCGCGCTGGCAGGTCTATTTCGCCTATACGTCCGCGCCGGCGGCACTTCTTTGATCACAGGTACGTTGGCTACCGAACTAGCGTCGGCACCATTGTTATGCAGCCCGGCTTCGCAATTGCTCGCCAGACGTGCACTTCTCCGAACAATAACATTACCGCCATCGGTAACTTTTCCAGACAATGGCGAACAAAGCTCACCATTGTTCGGAGGCGCCGGAGCAACCATTAATCTCTGGCGGCTGTTATTATTCAGTGTTGCGCAGTCTGGAAAAACAACGTTGACCTGACTGCGCACAATGCCGGCCGCTGCGTTCACAGCGGGGGCACCGTTACACAAGGATGACCTTGACCTAGTTACGGCGCCAACTGCTGCTCTTTTGACCTGTGACCTAGTTACAACCCTATTGTTCTGCGGGGGCTCTTTGTTCTCGCTAATCCCCTTGTTATTGATACTGCTGGCTACAGTACGACCGACTTGTGTGGTTTCGGGGATGTTTTGGGATATATTTGGGTTCCTAGGGGTCTTAGCGCAGTGTGGGTAGTGACATGCTACAGCGTTTATAGTAGGGAATACCTTTCTACAAACGCTGCAGCTCAATTCAAGGTGCAAGTGGTGTGTCATGCAGTGATTCTTGAACCGGGAGTAAACACACTCGGTTAACGAGCAAACGGTGCACGTGAATGGTCCCGGATAGGTGACTTCCGCGTGGTTCCGCCTTCTCAAGCCGGATCGAGCTTGCCCGTCCGACCCTGCAGCAGTGGAAGGGGTTTCCTGTGCAGGACGAGATGGTTTTCCCATTTGGAAGACCCTAGGAGACCTAAAACTACGAGAAAAACTCTGACTTACGAGCTGTTTTTTGACCTTCGAGAGAGCGAAAAAACTAGGCCGCCGCACGCCAGAAGAGAGTCATAGTTACTCCCGCCGTTTACCCGCGCTTGATTGAATTTCTTCACTTTGACATTCAGAGCACTGGGCAGAAATCACATTGCGTCAACACCGATCATCGGCCATCGCAATGCTTTGTTTTAATTATACAGTCAGATTCCTTGTGTCCGTGCCAGTTCTAAGTTGGCTGTTGAATGCCGACCGAAACGGTCTGTACAAATGAACTGACAGCCGCGCAGCTCAGGTTCTGCACGTGCCGGTCTGTCGGCCAGCTTTGCTTCAGACATGACCACCTGGCAAGCCGATTGGTTCAACAAACGGCACCAAGCGAATCAATCCTCAACACAACTCAGCCAAGCATACACTGCACGCTTGAAACCTCAGCCCGATCGGCCCAGCCCTTAGAGCCAATCCTTGTTCCGAAGTTACGGATCCGTTTTGCCGACTTCCCTTACCTACATTATTCTATCGGCCAGAGGCTATTCACCTTGGAGACCTGCTGCGGATATCAGTACGACCAAGTACGAGATTTACCAGGCGTCGCTCGGATTTTCACGTACCGACGAGAGCGCTCCGAACACCGTGAAAGAGTCGGCGTTTTATGGATACCAGAATCCCTATCTCCGGACAACCCGGTTCCAGGGAATGCGTCCCTTAAAAAGAAAAGAAAACTCTTTTCGAAACTCACGACGGTCATTTTCCGAGTTCGCTTGCGTTACCGCGCGATTGAGTTGAACGCCAACCCGAAAGAGATTAAAGCGCTACTCTTTGTCTCCGTTACTCGGTTCCGGAATATCAACCGGATTCCCTTTCGAAAACATACGACAACTGCACACAGAACAAAAATATTAAGATAGTAGTAGCAACGCAACAACAGCAAAAGTAGTTTCGGCGACGGCACACCACCACCACCACTACTGCTATCGAAACACTACACTACTTTCTTTTGCACACACACACAGTTTTAAATTTTATGTCGTAAATTCGAACAAGCTTTCGCCGTTTTCTTAGGATCGACTGACCCATGTCCAACTGCTGTTCACATGGAACCTTGCTCCACTTCAGCCTTCAAGGTTCTCACTTGAATATTTGCTACTACCACCAAGATCTGCACCAACAGCGGCTCCGAGCGAGCTCACGCTCAAAACTCTTCAAAGCAACACTGTCGCGACCTTCCTACCCGTCTCAACGTTCATTACACCTTCACCGGAGAGAAACCGGCAACGAAAGTGCGTAGCTGAGACGGTCAGGTATGGGCCTGGCGCTCAAACGCTATCCATTTTCAGGGCTAGTCGATTCGGCAGGTGAGTTGTTACACACTCCTTGGCGGATTCCGACTTCCATGGCCACCGTCCTGCTGTCTATATCGACCAACACCTTTTCTGGTATTTCATGAGCGCCAATGTCTGGCACCTTAACCTGACTTTTGGTTCATTCCACATCGCCAGTTCTGCTTACCAAAATTGGCCCACTAGGCATTTATACATTCTTCAACAAATTGGATGGGCGATTTCAACACAAGATTTCAAAGCAAATCGCCTTGCTTACCCATTCGAAGTTTGAGAATAGGCTGAGAACATTGCGTTCCCAACACCTCTAATCATTCGCTCTACCGGATAAAATTGTTACACACAAATGCCAGCTATCCTGAGGGAAACTTCGGAAGGAACCAGCAACTAGATGGTTCGATTAGTCTTTCGCCCCTACACTCAAGTCAGACGAGTGATTTGCACGTCAACACCGCTACGAACTTCCACCAGAGTTTCCTCTGGCTTCATTCTGCTCAAGCATAGTTCACCATCTTTCGGGTACCAGTGTGCACGCTCCGAAACCGACTGATCGACAATTGTCCCTCCAACCCCGAAGAGAAGGAGAAACAGTGCGACTATTCAACGGCACCACACTGCGCGTCCCCAAATTAAGAAAGGTGGCCCGAAAAAATTCAAGCAGCACCCAAACAAAACAAAGGACGATCATGCTGAAAGCAAACAGTACAAAAAAATGTACAATTCACTTTCTTGCACACTTTCATTACGCCTTCGACTGTTCAATGCACAACGTCAACGACTCGCGTGCCTACTGAACTCCTTGGTCCGTGTTTCAAGACGGGTCGGATGGGAGGCTAACATTGACGCCACAGATGTAAAAAAACATCGAGCGTTTGGTTGCAAATAAAGTCCATCAAACACATGAGAGAGAATACCATCACGCACGGCAGTCAGATCAATTACATTCATAATTGACTTTTTTCCCGACCAACCAGTTCAATCGCATGCCGAAACACACGAACGCAACGGCACCAACAGACCCAATGCAACACAACGCGAAACAATGTTTTTCAACTTTGAAATGACAACATTCATCCGACAGCTGCGGCACTGGCACGGCAATGAGAAAAAGCACCAAAAAAGCGCAATCATTCACTACCTCTTCCAAGAAAACACCGCCTTTATTGTTTGTTGCTTTTTGAAGAGCAACAAACAGCAGCACTGTCGGCACACAGAACAAATCGAACGTTGCTCGTGACGCTGATTGACCAAAAGTGCACCGTGCGTTGATTCGAAACAAACGCGCATCTCCGCAAACAAAAGCTCGCACAAAAGATTCATTCGCCAACAAACCAAGCAACGACTGATTTTGGTCAAATTTCCACCGTCAGCTCCATCCGTTTGCCTGTCAACGGTTTCACGTCCTGTTGAACTCTCTCTTCAGAGTTCTTTTCAACTTTCCCTCGCGGTACTTGTTCGCTATCGGTCTCGTACGAATATTTAGTCTTGGGTGAGATTTACCACCCGCTTTGGGCTGCAGTCTCAAGCAACCCGACTCGACATAGCGCCGCGACACCATGCACAAAAAATCGTTCGTTATGGGTCCTGCACCCGCTCTGAAGCCCCAATCAAGGGAGCCTACGAACTGATTTCAGCACATGCAACGACACCTTTAACACCACACTGTTGACGAACAGCACTGCTCGCCGACTTCGGTGTATGGACTTTTCTCGTTTCGCTCGCCGCTACTCGGAGAATTCGTTTTCGTTTCTTTTCCACCGCTTATTGATATGCTTAAATTTAGCGGGTAATCTCGTCTGATCTGAGGTCGACTGTAAAAAAAAATGTTTCACTACTCAACACAACACAACCACCGCGCGCAAACACAAACACGGTACATTACCACTGTCACGTTTACTTTCTCACAATATCATCTGATTCTGAAATGAAAATAAACGTTTCACAGAGCAACAACGTAGCAATGAAACCGTGTGTAATGACAAGCAAGCGGCCATTCATTCGTTGTCATTGTCACCAATTCACAAACACAACATCAACTACTACTCAGCACACCACAAAGTTGATGATGATGATCAACACAATTCGCTGCAACAACAACAACAACAACAAACGCACACACTTGCTCATCACATCGGTTTTTTCATTGAGTATTCACAACAACAAAAAAAATCTCAGCGTTTCACTTTCATGTTACTACAACAACACAACATGAAAGCAAACGTCGACAACAATCTCCAATCTATGTTGCAGTAGATAGTGACAACACGAACAGATCGAATACAAAGCAACAAGGAACATGCACAACACACATGCATTATCTCCTTATCATAAAAACACAACTTGCATCGATCCACACCCACACCCACACAACATAATCATGGCGGCAGACGCAACGAGAGCACACACATCAATCTCTCAGCGACTAAAAGCCGGCTGTTGTTCGATGCTATTCAACAACATGCCCAGCAGACAAATTTATAATTTATTGTAATGGAAACGACCCTCAGACAGACGCGGCGTCGAGTCAACTCAACACCGCAATGTGCGTTCAAAATTTCTATGTTCAACGTGGCTGCAATTCACATAAACTTTCGAGTCTCGCCTCGTTTTTCATCGACGTACGAGCCAAGTGATCCACCGTTCACAGTGATAATCAATAATTTTTTCATTATCAATCGAAATAATTGACAATAATAAGAGCTTGAAAATATGCGCGCTCACATGTAGCATGTAAGCAACACACACAAGCACAACACACAACTTTTCAACTTATTTCTTCATCATCTGCACAACAGAATGATTTGATATTTTGCAAATGAAAGAAAATTGTGTTTCTGCATGCTTCACCAACACAAGAAAAAAAGCATGCGCAATTTTCATTTTGATTGGACGTGGCGGTTGACCAAAACTATTGAAACCCAAACACGGCAGAATGACAACAAAACAACTACTTTGTCATCATCTACAACAACATATTGGCTTCTCATTTTGGTCACACTCTTTAAACCTGATGCACAACACATCAAAGTTCATCACAAAAAACAAAACACTGCACCCGTCTGCACAACAAATGCAACACAACTCAACTCACAGCCAGACACAATAAAATCACAAAACAGCAGCAACGCAGCAAACTGAACATTATTCATCACAAGCACAACAACAACTACCGCGTGCTGCTGCTTCACATACACTACTGCCAACCGTCATGTTGCACAAGTCGTTAGTCGAGCCGCCAAAATTGAACAGCTCGACGCAGAACGCACAGGTACCAAACGTCACTGATGACTTTTCTCCATGCAAACACACAACACGTATTTACACAAATCGAGTCATTTTATTGTGTCTGGTTTTGCACGAACAACCACCACAACTGATAGTCAGCGTTTACAATGCCACAACAACATGTTGTTGTTGTTATGTTTTCCATTTTGCGCTTGCAGCAAAGGAAACAGCATTTTCACGCATCAGTCATGAGGCAAAGAACAACTCCCGCACAAAGAAAAAGAACAACTTTGTCAAATTCTCTTTCTCTCCTGTGCAGAAAATATCATCTTTTCAAGTATAGTACTTTTTGTGTTTGGTAACACGATAATGATCCTTCCGCAGGTTCACCTACGGAAACCTTGTTACGACTTTTACTTCCTCTAGATGATTTGGTTTGGGAAATTTCCCGGCGCGAAGCCGAATTTACATCCGACTACTGGCGCTAGTCAAAACACCTCACTAAATCATCCAATCGGTAGTAGCGACGGGCGGTGTGTACAAAGGGCAGGGACGTAATCAACGCGAGCTAATGACTCACGCTTACTGGGAATTCCTCGTTCAAGGGAAACAATTGCAATTCCCTATTCCATTCAAGAAAACGTTTCAATCGATTGCCAAACCTTTTCAGGTAAGGACGTAACTCACGTTGACGCTTTCATTGTAGCGCGCGTGCAGCCCCGGACATCGAAGGGCATCACAGACCTGTTATTGCTCTTTTTCGTGCAGCTTTCAATTTGCCAGTCCCTCTAAGAAGTGATCAGCACAAAATATGCAATACTGTCACTATTTAATAGGGTAGAGTCTCGTTCGTTATCGGAATTAACCAGACAAATCGCTCCACCAACTAAGAACGGCCATGCACCACTACCCACTGAATCAAGAAAGAGCTGTCAATCTGTCAATCCTTTCAGTGTCCGGGCCGGGTGAGTTTTCCCGTGTTGAGTCAAATTAAGCCGCAGGCTCCACTCCTGGTGGTGCCCTTCCGTCAATTCCTTTAAGTTTCAGCTTTGCAACCATACTTCCCCCGGAACCGAAACACTTTGGTTTCCCGGAAGCTGCTCGCCGAGTCTTAAATGAACTTCGGCGAATCGCTGGTTGGCATAGTTTACCGTTAGAACTAGGGCGGTATCTGATCGCCTTCGAACCTCTAACTTTCGTTCTTGATTAATGAAAACATTCTTGGCAAATGCTTTCGCAATTGTTCATCTTGCTGCGATCCAAGAATTTCACCTCTAACGCAGCAATACGAATGCCCCCGTCTGTTCCTTTCAATCATTATCTCCGGTTCGAAAACCAACAAAATAGAACCGAGATCGTATTCTATTATTCCATGCACCATTATTCAGGCATCACAACCTGCTTTGAGCACTCTAATTTTTTCAAAGTAAAATCTCGAGGCACCATTGACACTCAATGAAGAGCAACAACAGCAACCACGAATGAAGATCTCGAGCAACCGTGCCACACCTATATAGGGGGACTGTTGTCTAAGACCACAATTCAACTACGAGCGTTTTAACCGCAGCAACTTTAATATACGCTATTGGAGCTGGAATTACCGCGGCTGCTGGCACCAGACTTGCCCTCCAATTGCTACTCGTTAGCGTGTGTAAAGCGTACTCATTTCGATAACGTTTCTCAAACGAGAATCGTCTCGTTATTTTTCGTCACTACCTCCCCAAGCTGGGAGTGGGTAATTTGCGCGCCTGCTGCCTTCCTTGGATGTGGTAGCCGTTTCTCAGGCTCCCTCTCCGGAGTCGAACCCTGATTCTCCGTTACCCGTTATCACCATGGTAGTCGCATAGACTACCATCGAAGGTTGATAAGGCAGACACTTGAAAGTGATGTCGCCGGTGCTAGACCATGCGATCAGAAATAGTTATTCAGATTCACCAAAGAGTTTCGACGTTCAGCATCAGCCAGACGCCGTTCGGTTTTTGTTCTAATAAAAGCACTTCAACCATTTCAGTTGAAGTTTTTGTGCGTGTATTAGCTCTAGAATTACCACAGTTATCCATGTATGTAAGTTCTAATAAACTGTGGCTGTTGTAATGAGCCATTCGCGGCTTCACTTTTAAAACAGTGTGTGCTTACACATGCATGGCTTAATCTTTGAGACAAGCATATGACTACTGGCAGGATCAACCAGGTAATAGATTCCATTCA
>JYDO01000252.1:0-33171 GCA_001447755.1 Trichinella papuae | reverse complement strand
GCTGAACTCACTTTTGAATCTTAGTAGCAGTTCCGGTTGAGATGTCGGAAAATTAAGAATTTGTCTGAATAATTAGCAGTGTCGTCAACAGATTTAATTTATTCACAAGAGATAAAAAGACCATATTCATCTTGATAAACAAAAAAGTGATGAAAAGATCAAATTTGCAGTTTTACTATTTAAAGTTACCAGAGGAAAAAATTTTGTTTCATCTGATTTGCTATTTGTACTTCTGTATCTGATTTATTCCAAATAGCGGATGTTACTAGATTGTGCGAAAGAGAAAATAGTTGTGATGCTGCGTCACTTATTTATGAAGGCAATGCATACAAGTTGAAATATACCAATAAAACAAACAGAAGAAATCTTATCCATTATGGTGCAATAAAATATACCTCAATAAGAATTATTATTTTTAAAAATAAAAATTTTAGAAATAGAAACTAAAAGTAAATTAGTAACAACAAATAGTACATAAGTAAAATTTTATTTGAAAAGCAAATTTCAAATCAAATTTGACAGCCTAACTGAATGGCCGCCTGGGTGCACACATGTGCGGATTTTGCCTGCAACAGATATATTATAAACAAAAGAATTATACGTCAATGAAATTTGAAATTATTGTAAATTGTAAATAAAGTTTGCAGAGATAAAGAGCATCACTTCCTTTGAGGTTGCAATTTCTTCTTCCATTTCATCTCTTCCTGCAACTTTTTATGATCGTTCAGAATCCGCAAAACATGTAATTAATCAAATCAAGCGGATTATAAAATTAAGTGCAATTGACAGCATTACCTTTCCTTCATTGGAAGAGTTTTCTTCTTGTCTATTGGTTTCATTTTCAGCTCTACATTTTATTGAGCTCTTTTGCATTTTGAAAGAAATTCCACATTGTACAAGTGATCTTGGAAGATAACCCAGTTGATGAAAAATTCTTTGCAGAATACTCAACTGTTTCATTGATTCATTCAACAACGCTTCATGTTGTTTGGAATCGGAGGAATTTTCAATCTTTGTGGCTTTTTCAGAACTTTCACTTTCTTTATTAAACAATAATGATTATTTTTCAAACGCAGCTTTACATATGTAAATGGGAGTATAATTTCAGGGCCAACATCATGGTCATGTATCGATGTTTGAATCGATTCATCTTTAATATTTAAATTGTTAAAACTTAGTTTAATATTTTCCAAGCGACGTAGCATTTCGCAAATAGCAAGAAATGATTTCGCGTCTTCTTTGCTGCTGACTTGCTTATTGCATTGCGGACTTGGCCTGCAAAATTATGATTCAAAATGCCATCTTAAAAGTCGGCAGCTCTTTCAAAAGCCTGTATATCTGCGGCATTTTCATTACCTCAACTATATATTTTTCTGCTTCCTACTCATGATTCTGCTTAGTGTTCAGCGCAACAGAGACACTATTTCCAATGCTGCTGTACAGAGTCAATGCTGACGTTGAAAACCATTAACAGAGAATTCAGGTTTCAGGCATATTTACTGAAACGCAGCTTATCCAGAGTTGTTGTTCGGCTGGAAAATTAAAAAAGTTGAAAAAATAAATATAACGAAATGAAAAATAAAACAAAAGATATACTTTATTCTGATCACATCATCACAGTTTAAAACCAACCATTTATTTTTCTGCTTCCTACTGATGATTCTGCTTAGTGTTCAGCGCAATAGAGATACTATTTCCAATGCTGCTATACAAAGACAATGCTGACGTTGAAAACCATTAAACAGAGATTTCAGGTTTCAGGCATATTTACTGAAACGCAGCTTATCCAGAGTTGTTGTTCGGCTGGAAAATTAAAAAAGTTGAAAAAATAAATATAACGAAATGAAAAGTAAAACAAAAGATATACTTTATTCTGATCACATCATCACAGTTTAAANAATATTCTTTGGAACATCCACACAATATTTTTTCTGTTTGCGGGTATGCTTCAGTTTATATGCCCTTCCTTCAAAAACAAGGAGCAATCCACCGCAACTGTTGCTTACAAAGCGCAATTCAGAATTATCATACGTAAAGATAACAAAGAATACTAAAGAAAAAGAAAATTTTCTTCTAATTGAGACCTTAAACACTGTTCATAGAAATGTCATCCATTCTGATTCTGGCACGGGGCCATTTGACATTATAAATATAAACCCTCTCCTATGGTTTTTAACTGAAGTTTTTACTTGTTCAAATTTGTTATCTCGATTCAGTGTCCACTTTCGAGAATAATGTAGGAAAATCGATAATCTGTGTGAAAAATCTGGAATCTGGCGCAAACAGTTTTAATTTATCCACAAATGGCACACAAATGTTGCATCGAAGAATGCAATGTCCACTGCCCCTCGAAATGAAGAGGCGTCAACAGCTATTCTGCTTGTGCCATCAATTGCTTTTTTGGCATCATCAAAGTGCTTTGCTTTTATCTCATTGAGTGTATAAATACTGTTGAAAAGAATGTCAACCAACAGTTGCTTTGCTTGTCAGATAAATTACGTTTTAGCTAGCAATTTTACGAGATTTATGCACAAGATGCTTTTCCGTTTGTCAGAAATTGTTCTGATGAGTAGCTAAAGGCTATTCAAGTACAAAGGAAAACTGAATAAGTGATAAATTGTCTACAGCTGCAGTTTTCAGCCTCAAATTACTTTTCTGATTTTAGCGTGACTGATTTCTTCAGTTCCTTCTTGTGTGCAATCAGAGAATTTTTAATTTTTACAGTTTCCCGTTCATGCTTGACCAGTGTTAATTGCGTTTATTTCTCAGTTTTATTTAAATGAGCAATCCTAATCTAGAATTTCATTCACAAAAAATGAAAATTTATATATACATTTTGTGTAAATTGTTTGAACTTTATTTTTTCAAGATCCTAATTAAACAGACTACTGCGATATCGAACGCTTAAGTTGCCAATACTTCATTATATGCATTTCCAACCTTTGGCAACATTTTAACTTGTATCTCAATTATAAATATAAGTTGAACATTCGAGATCAAAAGCAACGATTATGCTATAGCTGATCAGTTGCATTTTGAAATTATTTTACGCAACAACAGAACGCCAATCAAAGTTGGCTTTCTATTAATGTTTCTCCATCACAGTATCCGATCCACCTTATCTCTGTGATAACGCTGCATATGATCTGCTATGACATAATCGTCGGCAGTCATAAATCATGGATTTGTTTTTCAAAAAGAAAAGCTTTGTAAAAAATTCAAATTCCAACTAGATTTTTGTTTGAAAATTAAAAGTTACTTAGTTAGCATGCTTGAGAACAGCATTTAATGCCTAGAATTTAGAAGAAAATTTTATTTTTCTCTTATGTTCCTTAATTTCGTCATACCATTTCAGTTTTTCTGAGGACAATGATGCTATCCTAATGCACCGGATTCAAGTTGAGGAACAATCCTATTAATGATATTGTTGGTCTGGAATTTTTACAGCGCTTTGGGCAGTAGGAATGAAAGTCTCGGTGGCAAATGAAAGACCCATTTATGCTCCATGCTTGCCGACGAGGATAATTAGCAATCATCATATTTTGGCAGAGCATATGCAGTGCTAAAGCAAGGTAACGGGAACACCCCTGATGGAAAGAACTATAGCTGAAAAATAAATTAATTTGCTTTCTGTTTTGTTTAGTAAAATAAATGCAACAGATGAGCTAATTCGCGATTATTTTTGATCTCGTATGTAAAACATTTGATTAACATTTTAATACAAGAATTACAACTTGAATGTTAGTCAACCCAGTAGTCGGTTTACTTTAGATATTGAATAATTACTTTGGATAATACAAGTTACACAAAACGTACAACTGCATGTTTCTTTAATTTTAAATAAAATTCCAGATTTTTATTTTTTTTATTTAAATAAAAGATAAAAAAAGGAAAATAATAATTCTGCTGAAACAGTGCGAAAGAAACATTGAAAAGATTAAAGATAAAACTTGTGCAAATCAGAAAGATTTTCAGAGAACAGTCAGGCTAAAATTAGAAAAGTATTTCGATGCTAACATTCAGCAATCACCACTCCTAGTTTTAGCTGAAAACTGCAGCTGTGGACAATTTATCACTTGTTGAGTTTTCCTTTGTATTTGAATAGCCTGTAGCTACCCTTCAGAAAAATTTCTGACAAACGGAAAAGCATCTTGTGCATAAATCTCATATAATTGCTAGCTAAAACGTAATTTATATGACGAGCAGAAACAGCTGTTTGTTGACATTTCTTCGAACAGTATTTAAGCTCTCGGGTAGAAGAAAGTTTTTTATTTCTATTCTGTTCCGTACTCTCGTGATGGCTGATATTTCTGAGCTGCGGCTTGTAGCAAATCAGGGCGGCAGTATGTCCCTTGTTCATGAAGGCAGGACATACAAATTGAAACATACCGGCAAACAGAAGAAATATTGGAGTTGCTCAAAAGTATGCGCTGAATGTACAGCATGTGTTCCTTGTTATTAACAATTTACCTTATTTTGGTATAGGATAAAGAAAACAGCGCGGGTGCAGTGTGGACGTATTTAGAGGTAACGGCCGTGATCGATGGAAAAGATCACGTTGAAACTTGCCGGGTAGACGAGCACCTGGCTTATAAAATGGAGAAGAAAGCAATTTTGAAAAAACGAAGTGCAGAAGAAACGAACCCCATCCCTGCCGTATACGACGAAGAAGCTTCTGCCGCCTCCGCTGTTTTCCGTCCAGTTCCTGGTTTTTAAGCGAATGCGAGCCAAATGTCCAAAATTCAGGCAAAGTGCTTCCGCAGACTTCCTGAACAACGCCATGATCTGGAAATTCCTGATTAATTTGGGACAACAAAGTCTGGGGAAGACAGTTTATTGTGGCAGAGTGAATCGAGACATATAATTTGCGTCAGGTTCTAACATTAGACTGCTGACAACCAGGAGAGCCTGTGACAATACATTAAGATTGTACCTCAGTGGTATCAACAGCTTTTTACCATAAATTTATTTTTATTTTTACCCCGTACATAAACAGTAAACTGCTGGCACCAGCTTATCCGCCACAAAGGCATGGATGGTAAACAGTTGTTGATACCATTGTGGTACAACCTTGAAAGTACCATCCATACCCCAGGTTCGCATGGCTGCTATCCACCGTGATGTTGTATGCTAAGTGCTCATCTACTGGGCAGCTTTCGATGTGATCATAGTGCTTGATCACCGATGTCACAACAAGGTTTGTCCATATAGCACCACCGCAGCCTGTTTTGTCGTATACCAAAATTAACTAACTCTTAATAACGAAGGACACACACTGTATAATTAGCGCATACTTTTGAGCAAACCCAATGTTTGTTTTGTTTACCAGTGTATGCCTCAATTTGTATGCCCTGCCTTCATATACAAGGGACATACTTCCGCTACGATTTGGTACAGGATGTAGCTTAGGGACAACAGCAATAGCAAGAAACAGAAGAGAAAATGATTCAAATAACTCGGGAACACAAAGCACTGAACTGAAACGCAAGACCAAAAGAAAATGAATTTGACGGTTTTGAATTTCATTTTAAATAAGCATTTTATATAAGGAAGTTAACGCTAAACGCAGCAGTAAGGGAAACTAGAATTAGCAGTCTTGAATTTTCTTAGCTTTTCCACTATTCCGGTTTATTTGTCTAGCTCAGTCAGTTATGTCTAGCTTTATGCTTAATAGGAATTTGCTTCCTGATTCTGATGTATATCTCGTTTCTACTAGTATTACTAATACTGGTATTGACATTTATGAAAAATACAGCCAGTATCCAGTTCAGAATTTCAGCAAGCAAAAAATTTCAGATTCACGACCATATTTGATATTTGATTCATCTGTTTCTTGTGATGAGTCACAAATAATCAAATCCACGAATGTTGGGGGTCGACTGTATTATACGCAAGAACAGAACACCAAACAAAGTTGGCTTTCTATCAATGTTTCTCTATCACAGTATCCGATCCACCTTATCTCTGTGTTAACCCCGCATATGATTTGCCGTGATATAATCATCGGCAGGCATAAAGTATGAATTTTTATTTCAAAAAGAAAGCTTTGTAAAAATTAAAGTAAAATTCTTTGACTTCACAATGAAAACAGTTTTTCCAGAAAATACATATATAAATTTCTCTTCTTTTTGTAATTCAAATTCCAGCTAGATTATTGTTTTCAGACCCTGGCGTAGAAGAAAAATTTTTCTTCTACCGTTCCTTAATATCGTCATGCCATTTTAGTCTTTCTGAGCACAATGATGCCATCCAAATGCACCAGACTCAAATTGAAGAATCTTATTAATGAAATTGCTTGTCCGGAATTTTTACAGCGCTGTGGACAATAAGACTGAAAGTCTCGGTGGCAAATGAAAGACCCATTTATGCTCCATGCATGCTGAAGAGGATAATTAGCAATCATATTTTGGCAGAGCATATGCAGTGCTAAAGCAAGGTAACGGGAACACCCTTGATGGAAGGAACAATATCTGAAAAATTTTCTTAACTTTCTGTTTTGTTGGGTAAAATGATTTCGAAATGCAACAGATTCTGTTTTGATCTGGAATCTTGAACCATTGTAATACAAGAATTGCAACTTGAATGTTTAGTCAACCCAGTAGTCGGTTTACTTTAGATATTGAAAGAGAAATTTAATACAATTTACACAAAATGTATAACCACAGATGTTTATTTTAAACAAAATTGCAATTTTTATTTTTTATTTAAATGAAACATAACAAGAAAATCAATAACTCTGGTGAACAGGAGCAAAAGAAACATTGAAAAGATTAAAGATAAAATTCTCATCCAAACTTGAAATATTTTCAGAGAACAGAAAATATGTTGATGCTATAACATTCAGCAATCACCACTCCTAGTTTTAGCTGAAAACTGCAGCTGTGGACAATTTATCACTTGTTGATTTTTGTATTGTACTTGAATAGCCTTTAGCTACTCTTCAGAACAATTTCTGACAAACGGAAAAGCATCTTGTGCATAAATCTCGTAAAATTGCTAGCTGAAGCGTAATTTATCTGACGAGCAAAGCAACTGTTGGTTGACATTCTTTTGAACAGTATTTATGCACTCAGCGAGATAAAAGTAAAGCCCTCTATATGATGATGTCAACAAGCAGGAAGAAATGGACACCACTGAGCAGAAAAGCTGTTAAAGCTTCTTCATTTCACGGGGCAGTGGAAATCGCATTCTTTGATGTCAGCATTTGTGAGCCATTCGTGTGTGATTAATTTTCTGCTGTCAGTATCAACAAAAGGCATTGGCGCCACAAGGAATATCACAAGTTGATCTTCAATTGTAGATAAAATGAAAAATGAAAACTAAATGTTGCAAAAGGGTTATTTAAAATGGAATTCAAAACCGTCAAATTCATTTTCGTTTGGTCTTGCGTTTGAGTACAGTGTTTTGCGTTGAAGAGTTATTAGATGATGGGCGTAATTAGATTTTAGTGCACATTCTATTGAACAGTATTTGCTTGCCTGTTGTTATGACTCATCACAAGAAACTGATGAATCAAATATCAAATATGGTCGTGAATGTGAAATTTTTTGCTTGCTGAAATTCTGAACTGGACACGGTCTGTATTTTTCATATATTTCAATACCAGTATTAGTAATACTAGAAGAAACGAGATATACATCAGAATCAGGAAGTAAAGTCCTATTGGGCATAAAGCTAGACATAACTGACTGAGCTAGACAAATAAACCAGAATAATGCAAAAGCTAAGAAAATTCAAGACTGCTAATTCTAGTTTTCCTTACTGCTGCGTTTAGCGCTAACTTCCTTTTGCAAAAGCGTTATTTAAAATGGAATTCAAATCGATAACATTCATTTTCCCTAGTTTTCTGTCTTGTTCAGTGCTTCGTATTTGAGAGTTGTTGCTAATGAAGAGATAAAATTCAGTTTGTGTGTACTCAAAGGAACCAACAAAAATTGGTGTACAGAGGAAGGTGTTACACCCTCAAGCGGACGAATCGCAATGACAAATGTTGGATATGCGCATCAGTAAGCAGAATTGTTTTTTAATATTGCACAGTTTTATTATTGTGTAATATCATAAGCCTGCAGTTTCGTTTCGAATTTAGGGAATGAGAGGTTGCCGCGGAAAACTGTACTCTATTATTGGATGCCACCCATGTAACACGAACCGGTGAGCATGGAGAGGGCTCGCGAGTAGACGCCCATGCATTCTACCATCAGCAGCAGCTGAATGAATTGAAAAGGCTGGCTGCAGGGGATCCGAGGCCAGTATCGGAAATTTATGATGAGCTGGCAAACAATGCCTCCACCAGCTTAGATACTGCTGCTTATTTCCCATCGTGGGACCAGGCCCGAAACGCAATGTACTACAGCCGGGCCTGGAGATACCCACGACTTCCGGCCAGGCGGCAGGATCTGCGGCTCACTGCTGAGCAAACAAACTCCGGTGCGCAAATTTAATGTATCACTCGCCGACCAATGATATATTAATTTTTGCCACCGAGGCTGGTGTGAGGCTGCTGGCTCAGAGTAACTGCTGGTGCGGGGATGGGACGTTTAAGATTGTCCCATCCTGGTACCAGCAGTTGTTTACCCTTCATGTGTTCATGAGGTATATGTATATGTAACGGATTTCGCGTAGAAGCTGCCGGTTACGACTCTGCCTCAGGACTGTCCTCCTGGTCACTGCAATCCGTGTTGACCTTGCGACCTCTTTCACGCTCCGACGAAGACATTCAGGGTAATAAAGAGAGACAACACAGTCGTTTAAATTGTTTATTAGAACGTGCTACTGACAATCACCGTGATAAATCACATCGCGGTCGACCACTAACCGAACACCACGCATCAACACCAGCTAACTAACTGTTTTCGCCAGTTCACTACCGTATTCTTTCTGATAATCATGTATCACACTGTAACAGTCCGGCTAGCTGATAACGCCCGCTATATTCCAGAGTCAACGGAAGAGGAGGAGGAAAGGTTGAGCTGATCATGAACCACGACGCCGTTGCACTCAGCTACCGTAGCGGGCGCATTTGGACCTGACGATCGGTGGCGGAGTACGGTAGGGCGGAGGCACGTGGTAGTCATTGGTTGTGTGCAGTTTTGGTTTCAGATCGGTCGTGTTGTGGTTTATTGTGGTGGTTGTTAGTAGCACGGTGCCACATGTCTTCCTTCAAAAGACTAGGCGGCCGTAACGCCAACTAAGACAGTGACGGCACGGACGAGAACAACAAGGCGGTGGCCGACCCGCCTGCTCTGACGGAACGTCCGTTACAACACCACTTTATCTACTGATTAGTCGTCTGGTCTTCTAGCGGTGGTGACTCTCTTTCTGCCTGGTACTGAGTTCCCTGTTACACATGCCTACGCTACCTGAGCGAACTAACTGAGAGTTCATAACGATCAGCGTAATAAGTTCATTACGTCCCAGGCGGAACTGAATTCTCACCAAATTTAATACAGCCCATTCTTGACTAGAGCAAAGAAGACCGACGTCGAAATGTCGGTAACAATATTGTATGTTTTTAACTTTACACTTTTTAGTGGTCATTATTTTCAAAACCAAATTTTTCATCATTTTATATTTTAGTATTTGTTAAGACCAGTGATAACAATTGATATCTTGATTATCCTGAATACCTGCTGTAAAATATATACTGTATGATAAATTGATAAGACCTACGGCTGGAGTGACAGTCAAATCGCCTTATGTTGGATACGAAACGCTGCCCGGAATTGGAAACCGTTTGTGAGGAATCGAGTAGAATTGATCCATGAACTTGTACGACCAGAAGATTGGAGATATTGCCCCATGAAAGAAAACCCAGCGGATGCCATCACTAGAGGAAGGACACTGAGAAAATTGAGAGAAAACCGTCTTTGGTGGAACGGACCAAAGTGGTTACCCGACGAGAAACAATGGCCGAAAGAACGTTTTCAACAAAAGATGAGGAAAGATACTCAGAACATTACTGAAGAAGAAAGAAAACTGACCGCTATCGTGCTGAATACCAACGTTGAAAACCCACCCATTTTTGATTCTGAAAATTTCGGAAATTTTGAAAAGATGCTGCGAATGACGGCCTACTGTAGACGGTTTGCATTCAATTGCAAGACTACATCGGAAGAACGCTCAGAGAGCTGACGAGCGGGGAAATAATTACCGCTGAGAAATATTGGTTGAAAATTGTTCAAAAGGAAGCTTTCAATGATGAACTTCAAGTTCTTCAGAATGGAAGACCTTTAACCAAGGAAAATCGATTGATGGGGACTTCTATCAAGCAACGTGGTATTCGCACGTTTCTGATTTCTTTCCATTCGGTCGTCCATCTCTTCCAAGTGGTTTTTAAGTCGTCAGGTAGAAAATCCTCCCAATGTAATCCTCTTTGCCACAGTTCTTGAGTCAGAGTTTTCGCTCTTATAATGAATGGTGTTAGATATCCTAATGGGTCGTATATTCTGGATGCAGCACTTAACACCTCTCTTTTTGTATATTCCTTCGTTTCATCTATTTCCAGCGGGATGTTGTAACTCAATTCGTCGTTCTTACAATTCCATAACATTCCCAGGGTTTTCACCTGATTGTGTTCTTCAGTCTTTTCGGATGGTATCTTACCCATAATTGTCGAAACATTACTAGACCATTTCGTGAGGTCAAATCCACCAATTTCCATCAGTTTTCTAAGTTCTTCTATTTGGCTGATTACTTCTTCTTCTTCCTCACCAGCTAGAACGATGTCATCGGCGTACATGTTCTTCTTTACGTTCTCAGCCGCTTTTCCAAATTCAACTTGCATCGAATTTGCATGGTGGAGTAGTACTGCCATCGCCAAAAAGGGCGAGCAGTTCAACCCAAATGTCACGCGACTGAAACGAAAAATTCGAGGTTTCTTACCTTGATCCAGGCTCCGCCACAAAAATCAGCTTACATCTTTGTCTTCTGGGTTCAGACGTATTTGCAGAAACATATTCGAAATATCCGCTGGGAAAGATTAGTTAGATCAGTAAAGAACACTCAGGAAAATCCTTGGAAAGACAACACTGGATGAAGAAGAATTAACCACCGTTTGATGCGAAATAGAAGCAAAGATAGATGCAAGACCTCTAACATTTGTTGGAGATGATGTGAAAGACGCGGATGTGTTAACGCCCTTTCACTTTTTGATTGGAAGACCATTCGTTGATATACCCATGACGCCGGCACCGACAGTTGAAGAGAACAAGTTGTCGTTAAACCGAAAGTGGAAAAAGCGGCAATAGATCGTGTTTCATTTTTGGAAGAGATGGAGAAGCGAGTACATCACAACCTTTGTTAACCGCGCGAAATGGCTGACGAAGCGGCAAGAACCGAAAGAAGGCGACATCGTACTCGTGAAGGAAGATAGCGTGAAAAGAGATAATTGGCCACTAGGAAGAATAACAATAGTAATTCCAGGAAGAGATGGGTTATCGAGAACAGTCCAGGTGAAGACAGCTAAAGGAATCTTTACGCGGCCAGTAGCAAAACTGTATCTGTTAGAACCGGCTGATACAGAGTGATGGACCCCGTCCATCGGGGCGGGAGTGTTAAGACCAGTGACAACAATTGATATCTTGATTATCTTGAATACATACTGTAAGAATACTGTATGATAAATATAGAACGGATTGATTGATTGACGAAATTAGGACGATAGTAAAGTGTTGATTTTGAGCAATTGTTAGTAAGGAAACGAAGGTACAGTTGTACATTCGTCTGAATTCACTGTTTGCGTAAGAGATTGCGTAAACAAAGACGACCGTGTACTTCTTGCTTGACCCAAGGAGTTCGCGTGAAGACGGAACTTGTGTAATTCCTGTATACAGTGCGGATACTGTGTGTGAAACCAGGAACCACAAGAAACCGAGAAGACTGATTTGATCAGTATCAGTAGAAAGGAATACGCTGATACTTGATACAGACGTTGAAATAACACGAATTGAAACTACTTGATCTACCACCTAGGGTGGTGAACGATTTCGAGTGCACTGAACCTCCGAATTGCAGCTCAGATATTCGACAGTCAGAAGAACCTGACGATCGATTATCGACCTGATTAAAATCGGTTTTACATTTTGGTGCCACGAGCCGGGAGCCAAGTCGAGTGCTCCAAGACAATCAATTCAAAGAATCTTTGAACCGGTAAGCGAACAGTAATACGATTGTACAGAATGAAAGGGGAAACGACGAAGAAGATCGAAGAACTCGCGAAGAAGTTAGATCGCGCGAAAAGACGTGTGAATAATTTGACGATGACAATCCAGCACCGTTGTGCTGAAAATGCCGAGATTGAGAGAATTGAAGTCATGGTGGCAGAAATGGATAAAATATTTTCTGACGCTGATGCTTTGGAAGGGTCATATGAAGAACTTCTGAACGAAGATGACTTAGCCACGAAAATAGAAGAATGGGATACCTTGCACTACGCCGTGATGGATGCTCGAGCTACTTTCCACACTTATAAACAGAAGACTATGAAACAACCGGTCACGGAAACTACTGAGAAGAAGACAACAAGTGGAGAAGGAAAGGAGCCCTGCAATTTGAGAATTCCAAAGTGGCAATTGACACCCTTTGACGGTGATATAATGCAGTTTGGTGCATTCTGGGATCAGTTTCAAGCTAGCGTCCATGCTCGAACTGACTTGAACGACATCGAGAAATTTATCTGCTTACGATCGAACTTGAAAGGACCAGCTTTGGATGTAATCAGTGGATTCTCCATAACTGCAACGAATTATCCCGAAGCAGTGAAGACATTACGAGAACGATTTGACAGACCGGACTTGATCATTCAACATCACATCGTCCAGATAGCAGAAATGAAGAAGGTAACCGAATTGTCACCATCGGGAATACGCAGACAGTACGACAATATAATGCTGCACTTGAGAGCGTTGAAGGCAATGGGCAAAGATTTTATCTCTGGTCAACTGACATCAACGGATATTCTCCTAGCATTGTGTCAAAAGATCATGCCATTTGAAGTGAATAAAAAATGGGAAGAGTTGATCGAATCAAATAGGAACATGTCAACGACTCCGGAGAGCTTTTTAGAATTTGTTCGCAAACAAATCGACATAGAAGAGAAGGTAACCTTTACGAAAGGAATCAAAACTACCAGCGTGGAGAAATACTCAACAACCCTGAATGGAAATCGATCTAAAGGAACGCCTGGTAAGTATACGACAGCAGCATTACAGGTCAGCGTTAGAGAAGGAACCAGATGTCGACTGTGCCAGAAATTCCATGAGATTTCTGCCTGCACACAGTTTTTGGCGAGTGATGTCGACGAACGNNNGTATTCAAGATAATCAAGATATCAATTGTTGTCACTGGTCTTAACACTCCCGCCCCGATGGACGGGGTCCATCACTCTGTATCAGCCGGTTCTAACAGATACAGTTTTGCTACTGGCCGCGTAAAGATTCCTTTAGCTGTCTTCACCTGGACTGTTCTCGATAACCCATCTCTTCCTGGAATTACTATTGTTATTCTTCCTAGTGGCCAATTATCTCTTTTCACGCTATCTTCCTTCACGAGTACGATGTCGCCTTCTTTCGGTTCTTGCCGTTTCGTCAGCCATTTCGCGCGGTTAACAAAGGTTGTGATGTACTCGCTTCTCCATCTCTTCCAAAAATGAAACACGATCTATTGCCGCTTTTTCCACTTTCGGTTTAACGACAACTTGTTCTCTTCAACTGTCGGTGCCGGCGTCATGGGTATATCAACGAATGGTCTTCCAATTAAAAAGTGAAAGGGCGTGAACGACCGATACTGTTGACTCCGTCGCGACCAGCGAACAGTCTGACCACCACTCACAGCGGGCCGCGTGCTCGAACGGGCTTTTCTTCCGACGCGAACGAGCAATGGCCCCGCAAAGTCCATCCCAGTGTGGGCGAAACCGATGGCAAGGCAGCCATTCTCGGCTGGGTCGGTCTCGCCACTGCACGCCGGCAAGCAAAACAGTTCCGGATCGCCTTCTTCACTTGGGTGCGTCCCTTCAGCACCCAATATTGTTGTCTGAGAACCGCCAGCGTATGTGTGGTCCCCGCGTGCAGCTGCCGAGCATGGCAGCGTCTTATTAATCCCATCGTCAGGGCGTAGTCTCCAGGCAGGATTACGGGGTGTTTCATGTGCGTCGGCAACTCTGAGTTTTCCTATCTTCCGCCGATCCGCAGAAATCCTTCTTCGTCCACAAAAGGGTCCAGTCGACTGAGCCGACTGGTTGCGACGACACGCCCCTTCCTCGACAATGCCTGAAATTCTGAACTGAAGGCTTGCGACTGGGCCATTCGCACCCACGTCCTCTCTGCCTTCAGAAGTTCAGCGACCGTGAGTCCACCACTCTGATGAACTTCTGCCGGCAACCGGCAATTGCGTACGAACCGCTGGCAATACGCCGTAATACGGAAAAGTCGTTCCACGCAGCCGTACATTTCAGGACCAATAGAATTGCATCCCGCTTGAACAGTGACGCTAACCGTCACTCGTTGTTCACTTCCTCGCCCATCGTGCTTGGGCGATGCCTCCTCTGCCGTGGGCTGATCCACACGCGTCTGCAAGGTAGTCACAGCGGTGGTTGGCCGTCTGTTGGTCTGCCCACAAAAAAACCATCCAAGCTGAGAGTGGATTTCCACGGGTCCACCTGTTGAACCCCGGCGAACGTCACCACCAACTAGATTGAAATAATGATCTAACCCGATGAGCACATCGATGGTGAGTGTCTGTTCCTCACACTGGTCGGCTATCGGAGGATTGGACAAGTGTGGCCATTGGCTCAGCTTCACGGACGCTTGCCGGATTTTTCCGCAGATCTTGGGCAGGACCAGCGCCTGAATCGGGTAACGAGTCCTTGACTGGGATGGATCGACCGATTCTAGATGGAACTCGACCCGACGCACCCTTCGCGTCGTTATCGACCGTCACCAGACGGATCACTTCATGCGGGCCGGCGAGTCCCAGAGCGTCAGCCACATCCTAATGGAGCTCTGGGAGCCGGGGTCGAGGAGGCACTGGACCACCATGCATCGACCATCCTTCCCAACGGCACGCGCCCGCACGCTCTGTAGGCGGACTTGCTTAGCGCCCCCACCAGCGATCAGCATGCAGCCCCGAGACTTGAGAGCATCGGGTGTCTGGTCCGGGGAAGGCGACTGCGAACGGTGCAGAAGCCTGTGGTAACTACCCCTACATCCAGACACAGTGCATTTCCGCCCCACCTTGCACGCCTTGGCCCGATGGCCACTCTGCAGACAACGGAAACACAACTTGCACCTTGCTGCCATGAGTGAGCGTGTGTGAACTTCCGCCTTGAGGAACTTTTCACAAGTGGCAATATCATGGCCACCATCGCAGATCGGGCAGCTGCTGATGACAACCATGTGTAGAACTGTTGTGTTGGCTTTTCCTGCCCGTTGTTCCGTTTGGGGTGTACGGTGCCGCTCCTGACGACCTGATCCGGGTTCGTGCTGCTCCGACTCGTCCCGCTTGACGAGCCGTCCTCCATCTGAGGTCGCAGCTGCTGCGAGTCTCGCAGCCGTCCGGACCTGAGCGAATTCGAGAAACTCTCGCAGGTCTCCTTTCACGCCTGAAGCAGACTGCACACGAATGTCCCATGCCAGACGGATCTCTTCGGGAAACCTTTCCTTTAGCATCGGCAAGAAGGCTTCACTTGCCGTCATCTCGCCCGTTGATAAACCCTTTCCCAGGGCGGACAGGCATCGGAGATGTCGTTGTATCTCGTCTATCAAAGCCTGAGTCCCGCTCCCTGAGACGGGTCGAAACACGGTTTGGCGTTCCAAATTGCCTTCACGTATGCCCGCACGATCGCATCCTTACGTCCGAAACATACGCAGCAACTCGATGGCATGTGAATAATTCGCACCAGAGCTTGGCATTCCCTCTACCGCCGCCAGAGCTACACCAGACAGACTTGACAGCAAGTATGCGAACTTTGAAGCGTCGTCCCAGTCAGTCCGACTATGGACACTCCCCTGAAAACGATCCCAGAACGCTGGGAAGTCGAGTACCTTGCCCGAAAACACCGGCATCTTCAGTTCAGTAAGCCTTTCGCGTTCGCCTTTGAGCCCTGAGGTGCAGCAGTTTCTGCTAGTCCCTGGCCTGTCACTTCGTGCGCCCGCGCCTGACTCCTGAGAAAGTCCAGGCGATATTCTGACCACTCTATCATGCTGGCCTGCTGCTCCTCCGCCTCGAGAGCTTCTTCATACGCTGATTGAAGAGCGTCGGTCTCTTGGAAGAGCTTCTCTACGAGCGACAGTTGTCCCTTGATTACAACCGCCTTTTCTGACTCTTCGCACATGCGATTGAGGCCCTGGAGCATAATCTTCAATCTCGTCTTGCTCGCGGCCAACTTCTTCTCCGCGGGAATCAAGCTTGTCTTCGACATCTCTTTGCGCACCATAAACTCTCCACAGGTCGCCGTTTCTCTCTCGACTCCGGCTCGGAGGACCAGAATGTTAGCGACAAAACTGTTGTCGCCTGAGCGTTAGTGGACTGTATTCTTAATTCACGCGGGAGTCCAACCTTATATGATTGTCCAACCGCTAATTAACCCCGTTCGTTTCCGAACGTGACAAGAGAACAAAGTAGTGCCGGGAGACTTTATTGAAGATTCAACAATAGGCAACAGTGCCAACAANTACGCTGAAGGTGCCGAGATTGAGAGAATTGAAGCCATGGTGACAGAAATGGACAGAATATTCTCTCACGTTGAAGACCTACATGAGTCATATGAAGAACTCTTGAACGAAGATGACTTAGCCGCGCAAGTACAAGAGTGGAATGCCTTCCATTTCACTGTGATAGATGCGCGAGCTGCTCTCCACAGTTTTAAACAAAAGACCATGAGAATATCGACTACAGAAACTACTGAGAGGAAGACAACAGGTGGAGAAGGAAAAGAGCCCTGCAATTTGAGAATTCCGAACTGGCAATTAACACCCTTTGATGGCGATATAATGCAATTTGGTGCATTTTGGGATCAGTTTCAAGCCAGCGTCCACGCTCGAACTGATCTGAACGACATCGAGAAATTTATCTGTTTACGAACTTGAAAGGACCAGCTTTGGATGTAATCAGTGGATTCTCCATAACTGCAACGAATTATCCCGAAGCAGTGAAGACTTTACGAGAACGATTTGACAGACCGGACTTGATCATCCAACATCACATCGTCCAGATAGCAGAAATAAAGAAGGTAACCGAATCGTCACCATCGGGATTACGCAGACTGTACGACAAGATAATGCTGCACTTGAGAGCGTTGAAGGCAATGGGTAAAGATCCTATCTCTGGTCAACTGACAACAACTGAGATTCTGCTGACATGCCATTTGAAGTGAATAAAAAATGGGAAGAGTTGATCGAATCAAATACGAACATGTCAACGAATCTGGAGAGCTTTTTAGAATTTGTTCGCAAACAAATCGACATAGAAGAGAAGGTAACCTTTACGAAAGAAATCAAGACTACCAGCGTGGAGAAATGCTCATCAACCCTGAATGGAAATCGATCTAAAGGAACGCCCGGTAAATATACGACAGCAGCGTTACAGGTCAGCATCAGAGAAAGAACCAGATGTCGACTGTGCCAGAAATTCCATGAGATTTCTGCCTGCACACAGTTTTTGGCGAGTGATGTCGACGAACGCTGGAGAATCGCTAAACGATTTGGACTATGCCATAGTTGTTTGAAGAGAGGGCATCGCAAGATGGATTGCGTCACTACTCGAAAAACAGCTACGAACCAGCCAACTGTTCATGATTTGTTGATCAAGAAAGATACCGACGGTAAGAAGACCGATGAGAAAACAGAAGAGAATCCAACGAGAGTGTATCTGAATATGAGTACTGACACTGATGATGGAAGTTCAAACTATTTGAACGGAAACTTGCAGATTGCGCGAGCAGTAATCTGTTCAGAGAATGGAAATAGAAGGATGGTTAATTGCATCTTGGATACTGGAGCGCAACGCTCGTTCGTGAAAAAGGAAATAGTAGAGAGTCTGGGACTCAGCGGCCCCAAGGAACATATCACCATCTCCACTTTACATCAACGACCAGAACACCGCAAACTGATGCGGGTAGAACTACCCTTGAAAGGAGTCCAAAATGACGATGAGATCTGTGTCATCAATGCTTTGTGTATTCCACACATCTGCGGCGAAGTACCTCCGAACCCCCCGTTGGAGGAACATGAACATCTGAAAGACTTGAAACTGGCAGATCAGTTTCCACGGGAAGAAGTAGAGATTGATATGCTGATTGGAATTGACCATTATTATGACATCGTATCGAACGAAATCATAAGAATGGACAAATCAAAACCGACAGCTGTGAAAACGAAGTTCGGTTGGGTTGTATGTGGAAAGAATATCTCCTGTAATCGAACACATCTTTTAAATTGCAAAGTAGATGAAAAGTGTAATTGCGAATGTGACAACATCAAAACCTTTTGGGAACTGGAAGCATTGGGAACCGAACTTCAAAATGAATTCGAAGTGAGTGACATCTTAAAACGATTCAAGAACGAAGTTAAATTCGATGGTGAACGATGTGTAGTAAAACTACCATGGAAATCGCCAGAAGTACGAATACCGAATAATTACGAACAAGCGGAACGCAGATTAGAACAGTCGGAGAAAAGACTAAGCAACAACAGCGAATGGGCAACCGAATGGAAAGAAATCAGAAACGTGCCAATACCACGTTGCTTGATAGAAGTCCCCATGAAGAACATTGCTCGGATAGAACTACATGGATTTGGTGATGCTTCAGAGAAAGCGTATGGTAGTGCAATTTACATAAAAATGATCGATGATGGAGGAAAAGCAACGATCAAATTGATTGTAGCGAAATCCAAAGTTGCCCCCTTGAAGAGCGTGACACTTCCGCGCTTAGAATTGGTCGCAGCTCTTATGACTGCAAAATTAATTTCGTATGTCAAGAGAGTGATCGACTTGAAAATTGATAAGACCTACGGCTGGAGTGACAGTCAAATTGTCTTATGTTGGATACGAAACATTGCTCGGAATTGGAAACCGTTTGTGAGGAACCGAATAGAATTGATCCATGAACTTGTACGACCAGAAGATTGGAGATATTGCCCCACGAAAGATAACCCAGCGGATGCCATCACTAGAGGAATGACACTGAGAAAATTGAAAGAAAACCGTCTTTGGTGGAACGGACCAAAGTGGTTACCCGACGAGAAACAATGGCCGAAAGAACGTTTCCAACAAAAGATGAGGAAACATATTCAGAACATTGTTGATGAAGCAAAGACAAACGCAAGACCTCTAACATTTGTTGGAGATGATGTGAAAGACGCGGATGCGTTAACGCCCTTTCACTTTTTGATTGGAAGACCATTCCTTGATATACTCATGACGCCGGCACCGACAGTTGAAGAGAAAAGGTTGTCGTTAAACCGAAAGTGGAAAAGGCGGCAACAGATCGTGTTCCATTTTTGGAAGAGAGGGAGAAGCGAGTACATCACAACCTTTGATAACCGCACGAAATGGCTGACGAAGCGGCAAGAATCGAAAGAAGGCGACATCGTACTCGTGAAGGAAGATAACGTGAAAGGAGAAAATTGGCCACTAGGAAGAATAACAATAGTAATTCTAGGAAACGATGGGCTATCGAGAACAGTCCAGGTGAAGACAGCTAAAGGAGTCTTTACGCGGCCAGTGGCAAAACTGTATCTGTTAGAACCGAATGATACAGAGTGATGGACCCCGTCCATCGGGGCGGGAGTGTTAAGAACAGTGACGACAATTTATATCTTGATTATCTTGAATACCTACTGTAAGAGGAATACTGTATGATAAATATAGAATTGATAGAATTGATTGAATTGATTGATTGATTGACTAAATTAGGACGATAGTAAACGTTTGATTCCCCCGATTACTGTTGATTTTGAGCGATTGTTACTGTCGCTACAGTTACCGTGTAAGGAAACGAAGGTACAGTTGTACATTCGTTTGAATTCACTGTTTGCGTAAGAGATTGCGTAAACAAAGACGACCGTGTACTTCTTGCTTGACCCAAGGAGTTCGCGTGAAGACGGAACTTGTGTAATTCCTGTATACAGTGCGGAAACTGTGTGTGAAACCAGGAACCACAAGATACCGAGAAGACTGATTCGATCAGTATCAGTAGAAAGGAATACGCTGATACTTGATATAGACGTTGGAATAGCACGAATTGAAACTGCTTGATCTACCACCTAGGGTGGTGAACGATTTCGAGCGCATTGAATCTCTGAATTGCCGCTCAAATACTCGACAGTCAGAAGAACCTGACGATCGACCAACGACCCGAGTAAAATCAGTTTTACATTTTGGTGCCACGAGCCGGGAGCCAAGTCGAGTGCTCCAAGACAATCAATTCAAAGAATCTTTGAACCGGTAAGCGAACAGTAATACGATTGTACAGAATGAAAGGGGAAACGACGAAGAAGATCGAAGAACTCGCGAAGAAGTTAGATCGCGCGAAAAGACGTGTGAATAATTTGACGATGACAATCCAGCACCGTTGTGCTGAAAATGCCGAGATTGAGAGAATTGAAGTCATGGTGGCAGAAATGGATAAAATATTTTCTGACGCTGATGCTTTGGAAGGGTCATATGAAGAACTTCTGAACGAAGATGACTTAGCCACGAAAATAGAAGAATGGGATACCTTGCACTACGCCGTGATGGATGCTCGAGCTACTTTCCACACTTATAAACAGAAGACTATGAAACAACCGGTCACGGAAACTACTGAGAAGAAGACAACAAGTGGAGAAGGAAAGGAGCCCTGCAATTTGAGAATTCCAAAGTGGCAATTGACACCCTTTGACGGTGATATAATGCAGTTTGGTGCATTCTGGGATCAGTTTCAAGCTAGCGTCCATGCTCGAACTGACTTGAACGACATCGAGAAATTTATCTGCTTACGATCGAACTTGAAAGGACCAGCTTTGGATGTAATCAGTGGATTCTCCATAACTGCAACGAATTATCCCGAAGCAGTGAAGACATTACGAGAACGATTTGACAGACCGGACTTGATCATTCAACATCACATCGTCCAGATAGCAGAAATGAAGAAGGTAACCGAATTGTCACCATCGGGAATACGCAGACAGTACGACAATATAATGCTGCACTTGAGAGCGTTGAAGGCAATGGGCAAAGATTTTATCTCTGGTCAACTGACATCAACGGATATTCTCCTAGCATTGTGTCAAAAGATCATGCCATTTGAAGTGAATAAAAAATGGGAAGAGTTGATCGAATCAAATAGGAACATGTCAACGACTCCGGAGAGCTTTTTAGAATTTGTTCGCAAACAAATCGACATAGAAGAGAAGGTAACTTTTACGAAAGGAATCAAAACTACCAGCGTGGAGAAATACTCAACAACCCTGAATGGAAATCGATCTAAAGGAACGCCTGGTAAGTATACGACAGCAGCATTACAGGTCAGCGTTAGAGAAGGAACCAGATGTCGACTGTGCCAGAAATTCCATGAGATTTCTGCCTGCACACAGTTTTTGGCGAGTGATGTCGACGAACGTTGGAGAATCGCTAAACGATTTGGACTATGCCATAGTTGTTTGAAGAGAGGGCATCGCAAGATGGATTGCGTCGCTACTCGAAAAACAGCTACGAACCAGCCAACTGTTCATGATTTGTTGATCAAGAAAGATACCGACGGTAAGAAGACCGATGAGAAAACAGAAGAGAATCCAACGAGAGTGTATCTGAATATGAGTACTGACACTAATGATGGAAGTTCAAACTATTTGAACGGAAACTTGCAGATTGCGCGAGCAGTAATCTGTTCAGAGAATGGAAATAGAAGGATGGTTAATTGCATCTTGGATACTGGAGCGCAACGCTCGTTCGTGAAAAAGGAAATAGTGGAGAGTCTGGGACTCAGCGGCCCCAAGGAACATATCACCATCTCCACTTTACATCAACGACCAGAACACCGCAAACTGATGCGGGTAGAACTACCCTTGAAAGGAGTCCAAAATGACGATGAGATCTGTGTCATCAATGCGTTGTGTATTCCACACATCTGCGGCGAAGTACCTCCGAACCCCCCGTTGGAGGAACATGAACATCTGAAAGACTTGAAACTGGCAGATCAGTTTCCACGGGAAGAAGTAGAGATTGATATGCTGATTGGAATTGACCATTATTATGACATCGTATCGAACGAAATCATAAGAATGGACAAATCAAAACCGACAGCTGTGAAAACGAAGTTCGGTTGGGTTGTATGTGGAAAGAATATCTCCTGTAATCGAACACATCTTTTAAATTGCAAAGTAGATGAAAAGTGTAATTGCGAATGTGACAACATCAAAACCTTTTGGGAACTGGAAGCATTGGGAACCGAACTTCAAAATGAATTCGAAGTGAGTGACATCTTAAAACGATTCAAGAACGAAGTTAAATTCGATGGTGAACGATGTGTAGTAAAACTACCATGGAAATCGCCAGAAGTACGAATACCGAATAATTACGAACAAGCGGAACGCAGATTAGAACAGTCGGAGAAAAGACTAAGCAACAACAGCGAATGGGCAACCGAATGGAAAGAAATCAGAAACGTGCCAATACCACGTTGCTTGATAGAAGTCCCCATGAAGAACATTGCTCGGATAGAACTACATGGATTTGGTGATGCTTCAGAGAAAGCGTATGGTAGTGCAATTTACATAAAAATGATCGATGATGGAGGAAAAGCAACGATCAAATTGATTGTAGCGAAATCCAAAGTTGCCCCCTTGAAGAGCGTGACACTTCCGCGCTTAGAATTGGTCGCAGCTCTTATGACTGCAAAATTAATTTCGTATGTCAAGAGAGTGATCGACTTGAAAATTGATAAGACCTACGGCTGGAGTGACAGTCAAATTGTCTTATGTTGGATACGAAACATTGCTCGGAATTGGAAACCGTTTGTGAGGAACCGAATAGAATTGATCCATGAACTTGTACGACCAGAAGATTGGAGATATTGCCCCACGAAAGATAACCCAGCGGATGCCATCACTAGAGGAATGACACTGAGAAAATTGAAAGAAAACCGTCTTTGGTGGAACGGACCAAAGTGGTTACCCGACGAGAAACAATGGCCGAAAGAACGTTTCCAACAAAAGATGAGGAAACATATTCAGAACATTGTTGATGAAGCAAAGACAAACGCAAGATCTCTAACATTTGTTGGAGATGATGTGAAAGACGCGGATGCGTTAACGCCCTTTCACTTTTTGATTGGAAGACCATTCCTTGATATACTCATGACGCCGGCACCGACAGTTGAAGAGAAAAGGTTGTCGTTAAACCGAAAGTGGAAAAGGCGGCAACAGATCGTGTTCCATTTTTGGAAGAGAGGGAGAAGCGAGTACATCACAACCTTTGATAACCGCACGAAATGGCTGACGAAGCGGCAAGAATCGAAAGAAGGCGACATCGTACTCGTGAAGGAAGATAACGTGAAAGGAGAAAATTGGCCACTAGGAAGAATAACAANTTCTATCAATTCTATATTTATCATACAGTATTCCTCTTACAGTAGGTATTCAAGATAATCAAGATATAAATTGTCGTCACTGTTCTTAACACTCCCGCCCCGATGGACGGGGTCCATCACTCTGTATCATTCGGTTCTAACAGATACAGTTTTGCCACTGGCCGCGTAAAGACTCCTTTAGCTGTCTTCACCTGGACTGTTCTCGATAGCCCATCGTTTCCTAGAATTACTGTTGTTATTCTTCCTAGTGGCCAGTTTTCTCTTTTCATGTTATCTTCCTTCACGAGTACGATGTCGCCTTCTTTCGGTTCTTGCCGCTTCGTCATCCATTTCATGCGGTTAACAAAGGTTGTGATGTACTCGTTTCTCCATCTCTTCCAAAAATGGAACACGATCTGTTGGCGCTTTTTCCACTTTCGGTTTAACGACAACCTTTTCTCTTCAACTGTCGATGCCGGCGTCATGGGTATATCTACGAATGGTCTTCCAATCAAAAAGTGAAAGGGCGTTAACGCATCCGCGTCTTTCACATCATCTCCAACAAATGTTAGAGGTCTTGCGTTTATCTTTGCTTCTATTTCGCATAAAACGGTGGTTAATTCTTCTTCATCCAGTGTTGTCTTTCCAAGGATTTTTCTGAGTGTGTTCTTTACTGATCTAACTAATCGTTCCCAGTAACCGCCGTTCCATGGCGCCCTTTCGGTAATGAATTTCCATTCTATACGATGGCTGGTTATCGTTCGTTGGATTTTATCTAATGATGATTTTGAAAACAAGTTTTTCAGTTGACGATCAGCCATCTTGAAAGTCGAGAAGTTATCAGATTGTATGATTTTCGGATATCCTCGTCGTGAACCGAATCGGTTCAAAGCTTGTATGAATCTTTCCGCCGACAAATCAGACAACAGTTCTAAATGTATGGCGCGGGTGACCATACAGGTAAATAGACAAATGTACACCTTGGTGTACTCGTCTGTTCTAATTATGTGTAACGGCCCTAAAAAGTCCAATCCCGTGCGTTCGAATGGGAATGTCTCCGTTGTTCTCATTTTCGGTAAATCAGCCATTTTTTGTTCAAACGGTCTCGTTTCTTGTCTTTTACAAATCACACAGTTTTTAAGGACCTTTTTCACTGCTGCTCTTCCATTAAGAATCCAGTAATTCTGGCGTAACGTCGCCAGAGTCTGACTACTCCCAGCATGTAAGGTGTTATTATGTGCTCGGACGATAATCAGGTTCACTATGTGATGTTTCTTTGGCAGTATTATCGGGTACTTCACCTCATAATCAAAGTCCGAAAGTCGTAGTCGTCCACCGACTCTTAAGAGGCCGTCTTCGTCCAAAAATGGGTCCAATGGCTTCAATCGATTTTCCATGGTTAAAGGTCTTCCATTCTGAAGAACTTGAAGTTCATCATGGAAAGCTTCCCTTTGAACAATTTTCAGCCAATATTTCTCAGCGGTAATTATTTCCCCGCTCGTCAGCTCTCTGAGCATTCTCCCTTCCGATGTAGTCTTGCAATTGAATGCAAACCGTCTACAATAGGCCGTCACTCGCAGCATCTTTTCAAAATTTCCGAACTTTTCAGAATCAAAAATGGGTGGGTTTTCAACGTTGGTATTCAGCACGATAGCGGTCAGTTTTCTTTCTTCTTCAATAATGTTCAAAGTATCTTCCCTCATCTTTTGTTGAAAACGTTCTTTCGGCCATTGTTTCTCGTCGGGTAACCACTTTGGTCCGTTCCACCAAAGACGGTTTTCTTTCAATTTTCTCAGTGTCATTCCTCTAGTGATGGCATCCGCTGGGTTATCTTTCGTGGGGCAATATCTCCAATCTTCTGGTCGTACAAGTTCATGGATCAATTCTACTCGATTCCTCACAAACGGTTTCCAATTCCGGGCAGCGTTTCGTATCCAACATAAGGCGATTTGACTGTCACTCCAGCCGTAGGTCTTATCAATTTATCATACAGTATATATTTTACAGCAGGTATTCAGGATAATCAAGATATCAATTGTTATCACTGGTCTTAACAAATACTAAAATATAAAATGATGAAAAATTTGGTTTTGAAAATAATGATCACTAAAAAGTGTAAAGTTAAAAACATACAATATTGTTACCAACATTTCGACGTCGGTCTTCTTTGCTCTAGTCAAGAATGGACTGCATTAAATTTGGTGAGAATTCAGTTCCGCCTGCGACACGTAATGAACTTATTACGCTGATCGTTATGAACTCTCAGTTAGTTCGCTCAGGTAGCGTAGGCATGTGTAACAGGGAACTCAGTACCAGGCAGAAAGAGAGTCACCACCGCTAGAAGACCAGACGACTAATCAGTAGATAAAGTGGTGTTGTAACGGACGTTCCGTCAGAGCAGGCGGGTCGGCCACCGCCTTGTTGTTCTCGTCCGTGCCGTCACTGTCTTAGTTGGCGTTACGGCCGCCTAGTCTTTTGAAGGAAGACATGTGGCACCGTGCTACTAACAACCACCACAATAAACCACAACACGACCGATCTGAAACCAAAACTGCACACAACCAATGACTACCACGTGCCTCCGCCCTACCGTACTCCGCCACCGATCGTCAGGTCCAAATGCGCCCGCTACGGTAGCTGAGTGCAACGGCGTCATGGTTCATGATCAGCTCAGCCTTTCCTCCTCTTCTTCCGTTGACTCTGGAATATAGCGGGCGTTATCAGCTAGCCGGACTGTTACAGTGTGATACATGATTATCAGAAAGAATACGGTAGTGAACTGGCGAAAACAGTTAGTTAGCTGGTGTTGATGCGTGGTGTTCGGTTAGTGGTCGACCGCGATGTGATTTATCACGGTGATTGTCAGTAGCACGTTCTAATAAACAATTTAAACGACTGTGTTGTCTCTCTTTATTACCCTGAATGTCTTCGTCGGAGCGTGAAAGAGGTCGCAAGGTCAACACGGATTGCAGTGACCAGGAGGACAGTCCTGAGGCAGAGTCGTAACCGGCAGCTTCTACGCGAAATCCGTTACATATACATATACCTCATGAACACATGAAGGGTAAACAACTGCTGGTACCAGGATGGGACAATCTTAAACGTCCCATCCCCGCACCAGCAGTTACTCTGAGCCAGCAGCCTCACACCAGCCTCGGTGGCAAAAATTAATATATCATTGGTCGGCGAGTGATACATTAAATTTGCGCACCGGAGTTTGTTTGCTCAGCAGTGAGCCGCAGATCCTGCCGCCTGGCCGGAAGTCGTGGGTATCTCTTGTCCCGGCTGTAGTACATTGCGTTTCGGGCCTGGTCCCACGATGGGAAATAAGCAGCAGTATCTAAGCTGGTGGAGGCATTGTTTGCCAGCTCATCATAAATTTCCGATACTGGCCTCGGATCCCCTGCAGCCAGCCTTTTCAATTCATTCAGCTGCTGCTGATGGTAGAATGCATGGGCGTCTACTCGCGAGCCCTCTCCATGCTCACCGGTTCGTGTTACATGGGTGGCATCCAATAATAGAGTACAGTTTTCCGCGGCAACCTCTCATTCCCTAAATTCGAAACGAAACTGCAGGCTTATGATATTACACAATAATAAAACTGTGCAATATTAAAAAACAATTCTGCTTACTGATGCGCATATCCAACATTTGTCATTGCGATTCGTCCGCTTGAGGGTGTAACACCTTCCTCTGTACACCAATTTTTGTTGGTTCCTTTGAGTACACACAAACTGAATTTTATCTCTTCATTAGCAACAACTCTCAAATACGAAGCACTGAACAAGACAGAAAACTAGGGAAAATGAATGTTATCGATTTGAATTCCATTTTAAATAACGCTTTTGCAAAAGGAAGTTAGCGCTAAACGCAGCAGTAAGGAAAACTAGAATTAGCAGTCTTGAATTTTCTTAGCTTTTGCATTATTCTGGTTTATTTGTCTAGCTCAGTCAGTTATGTCTAGCTTTATGCCCAATAGGACTTTACTTCCTGATTCTGATGTATATCTCGTTTCTTCTAGTATTACTAATACTGGTATTGAAATATATGAAAAATACAGACCGTGTCCAGTTCAGAATTTCAGCAAGCAAAAAATTTCACATTCACGACCATATTTGATATTTGATTCATCAGTTTCTTGTGATGAGTCATAACAACAGGCAAGCAAATACTGTTCAATAGAATGTGCACTAAAATCTAATTACGCCCATCATCTAATAACTCTTCAACGCAAAACACTGTACTCAAACGCAAGACCAAACGAAAATGAATTTGACGGTTTTGAATTCCATTTTAAATAACCCTTTTGCAACATTTAGTTTTCATTTTTCATTTTATCTACAATTGAAGATCAACTTGTGATATTCCTTGTGGCGCCAATGCCTTTTGTTGATACTGACAGCAGAAAATTAATCACACACGAATGGCTCACAAATGCTGACATCAAAGAATGCGATTTCCACTGCCCCGTGAAATGAAGAAGCTTTAACAGCTTTTCTGCTCAGTGGTGTCCATTTCTTCCTGCTTGTTGACATCATCATCCAGAGGGCTTTACTTTTATCTCGCTGAGTGCATAAATACTGTTCAAAAGAATGTCAACCAACAGTTGCTTTGCTCGTCAGATAAATTACGTTTTAGCTAGCAATTTTACGAGATTTATGCACAAGATGCTTTTCCGTTTGTCAGAAATTGTTCTGAAGAGTAGCTAAAGGCTATTCAAGTACAATGCAAAAATCAACAAGTGATAAATTGTCCACAGCTGCAGTTTTCAGCTAAAACTAGGAGTGGTGATTGCTGAATGTTATAGCATCAACATATTTTCTGTTCTCTGAAAATATTTCAAGTTTGGATGAGAATTTTATCTTTAATCTTTTCAATGTTTCTTTTGCTCCTGTTCACCAGAGTTATTGATTTTCTTGTTATGTTTCATTTAAATAAAAAATAAAAATTGCAATTTTGTTTAAAATAAACATCTGTGGTTATACATTTTGTGTAAATTGTATTAAATTTCTCTTTCAATATCTAAAGTAAACCGACTACTGGGTTGACTAAACATTCAAGTTGCAATTCTTGTATTACAATGGTTCAAGATTCCAGATCAAAACAGAATCTGTTGCATTTCGAAATCATTTTACCCAACAAAACAGAAAGTTAAGAAAATTTTTCAGATATTGTTCCTTCCATCAAGGGTGTTCCCGTTACCTTGCTTTAGCACTGCATATGCTCTGCCAAAATATGATTGCTAATTATCCTCTTCAGCATGCATGGAGCATAAATGGGTCTTTCATTTGCCACCGAGACTTTCAGTCTTATTGTCCACAGCGCTGTAAAAATTCCGGACAAGCAATTTCATTAATAAGATTCTTCAATTTGAGTCTGGTGCATTTGGATGGCATCATTGTGCTCAGAAAGACTAAAATGGCATGACGATATTAAGGAACGGTAGAAGAAAAATTTTTCTTCTACGCCAGGGTCTGAAAACAATAATCTAGCTGGAATTTGAATTACAAAAAGAAGAGAAATTTATATATGTATTTTCTGGAAAAACTGTTTTCATTGTGAAGTCAAAGAATTTTACTTTAATTTTTACAAAGCTTTCTTTTTGAAATAAAAATTCATACTTTATGCCTGCCGATGATTATATCACGGCAAATCATATGCGGGGTTAACACAGAGATAAGGTGGATCGGATACTGTGATAGAGAAACATTGATAGAAAGCCAACTTTGTTTGGTGTTCTGTTCTTGCGTATAATACAGTCGACCCCCAACATTCGTGGATTTGATTATTTGTGACTCATCACAAGAAACAGATGAATCAAATATCAAATATGGTCGTGAATCTGAAATTTTTTGCTTGCTGAAATTCTGAACTGGATACTGGCTGTATTTTTCATAAATGTCAATACCAGTATTAGTAATACTAGTAGAAACGAGATATACATCAGAATCAGGAAGCAAATTCCTATTAAGCATAAAGCTAGACATAACTGACTGAGCTAGACAAATAAACCGGAATAGTGGAAAAGCTAAGAAAATTCAAGACTGCTAATTCTAGTTTCCCTTACTGCTGCGTTTAGCGTTAACTTCCTTATATAAAATGCTTATTTAAAATGAAATTCAAAACCGTCAAATTCATTTTCTTTTGGTCTTGCGTTTCAGTTCAGTGCTTTGTGTTCCCGAGTTATTTGAATCATTTTCTATTCTGTTTCTTCCTATGGCTGTTGTCCCTAAGCTACATCCTTTACCAAATCGTAGCGGAAGTATGTCCCTTGTATATGAAGGCAGGGCATACAAATTGAGGCATACACTGGTAAACAAAACAAACATTGGGTTTGCTCAAAAGTATGCGCTAATTATACAGTGTGTGTCCTTCGTTATTAAGAGTTAGTTAATTTTGGTATACGACAAAACAGGCTGCGGTGGTGCTATATGGACAAACCTTGTTGTGACATCGGTGATCAAGCACTATGATCACATCGAAAGCTGCCCAGTAGATGAGCACTTAGCATACAACATCACGGTGGATAGCAGCCATGCGAACCTGGGGTATGGATGGTACTTTCAAGGTTGTACCACAATGGTATCAACAACTGTTTACCATCCATGCCTTTGTGGCGGATAAGCTGGTGCCAGCAGTTTACTGTTTATGTACGGGGTAAAAATAAAAATAAATTTATGGTAAAAAGCTGTTGATACCACTGAGGTACAATCTTAATGTATTGTCACAGGCTCTCCTGGTTGTCAGCAGTCTAATGTTAGAACCTGACGCAAATTATATGTCTCGATTCACTCTGCCACAATAAACTGTCTTCCCCAGACTTTGTTGTCCCAAATTAATCAGGAATTTCCAGATCATGGCGTTGTTCAGGAAGTCTGCGGAAGCACTTTGCCTGAATTTTGGACATTTGGCTCGCATTCGCTTAAAAACCAGGAACTGGACGGAAAACAGCGGAGGCGGCAGAAGCTTCTTCGTCGTATACGGCAGGGATGGGGTTCGTTTCTTCTGCACTTCGTTTTTTCAAAATTGCTTTCTTCTCCATTTTATAAGCCAGGTGCTCGTCTACCCGGCAAGTTTCAACGTGATCTTTTCCATCGATCACGGCCGTTACCTCTAAATACGTCCACACTGCACCCGCGCTGTTTTCTTTATCCTATACCAAAATAAGGTAAATTGTTAATAACAAGGAACACATGCTGTACATTCAGCGCATACTTTTGAGCAACTCCAATATTTCTTCTGTTTGCCGGTATGTTTCAATTTGTATGTCCTGCCTTCATGAACAAGGGACATACTGCCGCCCTGATTTGCTACAAGCCGCAGCTCAGAAATATCAGCCATCACGAGAGTACGGAACAGAATAGAAATAAAAAACTTTCTTCTACCCGAGAGCTTAAATACTGTTCGAAGAAATGTCAACAAACAGCTGTTTCTGCTCGTCATATAAATTACGTTTTAGCTAGCAATTATATGAGATTTATGCACAAGATGCTTTTCCGTTTGTCAGAAATTTTTCTGAAGGGTAGCTACAGGCTATTCAAATACAAAGGAAAACTCAACAAGTGATAAATTGTCCACAGCTGCAGTTTTCAGCTAAAACTAGGAGTGGTGATTGCTGAATGTTAGCATCGAAATACTTTTCTAATTTTAGCCTGACTGTTCTCTGAAAATCTTTCTGATTTGCACAAGTTTTATCTTTAATCTTTTCAATGTTTCTTTCGCACTGTTTCAGCAGAATTATTATTTTCCTTTTTTTATCTTTTATTTTAATAAAAAAAATAAAAATCTGGAATTTTATTTAAAATTAAAGAAACATGCAGTTGTACGTTTTGTGTAACTTGTATTATCCAAAGTAATTATTCAATATCTAAAGTAAACCGACTACTGGGTTGACTAACATTCAAGTTGTAATTCTTGTATTAAAATGTTAATCAAATGTTTTACATACGAGATCAAAAATAATCGCGAATTAGCTCATCTGTTGCATTTATTTTACTAAACAAAACAGAAAGCAAATTAATTTATTTTTCAGCTATAGTTCTTTCCATCAGGGGTGTTCCCGTTACCTTGCTTTAGCACTGCATATGCTCTGCCAAAATATGATGATTGCTAATTATCCTCGTCGGCAAGCATGGAGCATAAATGGGTCTTTCATTTGCCACCGAGACTTTCATTCCTACTGCCCAAAGCGCTGTAAAAATTCCAGACCAACAATATCATTAATAGGATTGTTCCTCAACTTGAATCCGGTGCATTAGGATAGCATCATTGTCCTCAGAAAAACTGAAATGGTATGACGAAATTAAGGAACATAAGAGAAAAATAAAATTTTCTTCTAAATTCTAGGCATTAAATGCTGTTCTCAAGCATGCTAACTAAGTAACTTTTAATTTTCAAACAAAAATCTAGTTGGAATTTGAATTTTTTACAAAGCTTTTCTTTTTGAAAAACAAATCCATGATTTATGACTGCCGACGATTATGTCATAGCAGATCATATGCAGCGTTATCACAGAGATAAGGTGGATCGGATACTGTGATGGAGAAACATTAATAGAAAGCCAACTTTGATTGGCGTTCTGTTGTTGCGTAAAATAATTTCAAAATGCAACTGATCAGCTATAGCATAATCGTTGCTTTTGATCTCGAATGTTCAACTTATATTTATAATTGAGATACAAGTTAAAATGTTGCCAAAGGTTGGAAATGCATATAATGAAGTATTGGCAACTTAAGCGTTCGATATCGCAGTAGTCTGTTTAATTAGGATCTTGAAAAAATAAAGTTCAAACAATTTACACAAAATGTATATATAAATTTTCATTTTTTGTGAATGAAATTCTAGATTAGGATTGCTCATTTAAATAAAACTGAGAAATAAACGCAATTAACACTGGTCAAGCATGAACGGGAAACTGTAAAAATTAAAAATTCTCTGATTGCACACAAGAAGGAACTGAAGAAATCAGTCACGCTAAAATCAGAAAAGTAATTTGAGGCTGAAAACTGCAGCTGTAGACAATTTATCACTTATTCAGTTTTCCTTTGTACTTGAATAGCCTTTAGCTACTCATCAGAACAATTTCTGACAAACGGAAAAGCATCTTGTGCATAAATCTCGTAAAATTGCTAGCTAAAACGTAATTTATCTGACAAGCAAAGCAACTGTTGGTTGACATTCTTTTCAACAGTATTTATACACTCAATGAGATAAAAGCAAAGCACTTTGATGATGCCAAAAAAGCAATTGATGGCACAAGCAGAATAGCTGTTGACGCCTCTTCATTTCGAGGGGCAGTGGACATTGCATTCTTCGATGCAACATTTGTGTGCCATTTGTGGATAAATTAAAACTGTTTGCGCCAGATTCCAGATTTTTCACACAGATTATCGATTTTCCTACATTATTCTCGAAAGTGGACACTGAATCGAGATAACAAATTTGAACAAGTAAAAACTTCAGTTAAAAACCATAGGAGAGGGTTTATATTTATAATGTCAAATGGCCCCGTGCCAGAATCAGAATGGATGACATTTCTATGAACAGTGTTTAAGGTCTCAATTAGAAGAAAATTTTCTTTTTCTTTAGTATTCTTTGTTATCTTTACGTATGATAATTCTGAATTGCGC
>JYDO01000251.1:0-33741 GCA_001447755.1 Trichinella papuae | reverse complement strand
TGCTAATTTTAGGTGGTCATGAAGAAGCGAAAAGCGCATCAGGTGAAGCTGGATTTCCTGAAGCGCCAAGGTCGACTAACGAGAAAGTTCATGAAGAACCGTTGTCGAATGAAGCAGATAATCCACGTTCACGTGATGTAGAAGAGGCAAGGAGCTCTTCACGTAAAGTTGGAGATGTGGAAGCGCCAAATTCGAGCAAAAAGACGGCTTTTCAACAGTCGTCGTCCATTACTGGAGAGGGCACTAGTTCTATAAGTGAATTGAACTCGGAGAGTGCTTTAGAGGACGCTCGAATGATTAAAGCACAAAGTTCGACCAAGAAGAATCTTTTAGAACAAGGTTCGTCGATTACAGCAGTTGATCATGGTTCCAAAGGTCTTGAAAAGGCAAACAGCGCTTCAAGTGAAGATCAGATTGTGGAGGTGAAAAGTTTGAGTGAAGAGACCGCTACTAAACAACTGACGTCCCTCCGTACTAAATATTCCTCCTGTGATGAAACATCTATGATTTATCAAAATTTAATCGATTATCCTTTTTCCAAGGTGTCTGATCGTTTATGTAAAGAAATTCTTGGAAAGGCACCGTCGTTTTATGAAGATGGTGGAAAATCGAAACAAGATAGTGAAAAGTGCACTGCTATGGGTGATACTGATGATTTTAGACGGCGACGTGATGCAGGAGACATGTTTGCTGCAATGCATCCTCGTAGTTTTTCAAGTTATGATTTTTTGGAAGATGAAGTTCCTGGAAAAGCGTCGACTCTCGGTGCACATAGAAAATGTTCGAAAAACGATGAACAAACGAAAGCCGTTTCTGGGAAAGTTGGAATTTGTGAAAAGAAACCTCGTGATCATCATCTGGACGTTGGTGCCGGTGATATGTGGCAGCAGAATGACGAATTTTGCTATGCTTTTACAGCAATAGTTTTGGTTTATGCTGCGTTTGTTATGCCTGCTTGGGCAGTATTTGTGGTATTCTATGTGTTTTATTTCATGTGCACAAATTTGGTGCCTATGCGAGTAGGGCATTTTGAAAAATAGCCCTCTTCAATCAATGTTACTCACTTTGGACTAATCACTGATTAGTTCAATCATCAATTATCATTTTTTTTATTTTTCTAAAAAATTACGTCTATTTAAAGTATACTGTATTTTTGAACCTTATTATTGATTATTTTGCTTAATGTCATATGGTATTTGATTTTTAAATTGTCCTCTGAATTGTTTTTGATTATATCATTGTTATTTACTCATTTTCAATTTATTCATTAAAGTATTTTGTAAGTAAACTATGAGTGCATTGAATTTCAGTTTGGTTTGGATTTTGTATTAATTATCTGTACCAAATTAGAGTTTATAGAATTGTGTTTGTTTAATAAATAAATTCACAACAAACGTTTTCTGTTCCTAGCACTGCACCGCTGGAAGCAATAGAATATTGTTTCATCTTAGCAAATTATTGAACTCTGAAATGAAATATGATATAATATAATTGATTTCCATTCAGTGATATTGGTACAGACAGGAATAGCAGATTGCATGAATAGCAATTTATTACAATTTCTTTTTACGTTAAAGAACACACGCTTCGATATCGCTCTCTTTTTGTAAATTTTTGTACAATGTGTTTACTAATGCTAAGACACATCATCTGCCTTGAGATGCAACAGAGCTTCCAGGGCCTCGGCTCAGTCGACTGGTTCCGTTCAATGTATAGTAATTGTGCGGATCGTTCGGATACGTCACGTAAGGCTTCGACTTTGAATCATTATGCTGATAGCGAGTGTTATTTGAGGGTCCGGATTGTAATGCGCCGTCGACGGCTCTATTTCCATAGATTCGGTTTCGCCATTCTCCGTAGGTAGTTGTATTTTTAGATTTATTCTGTTCCGCTGCCATTGCACCAAACCCATCAGTACGTGCCGTTGTCGGTCTCGGTGGAGTTGGTGTTTTGTCGTGCGCAGTAACTGTGCTTGTATTGGAGTACTGGTAGTGATGATAGTATGGGTACAAAGGAGCGCCCATCGGATATGTCGGTGCGTAGCTATAATTGACGTAGTGTTTCGCATTTTCGGCTGACATTTGTGGAGGATACTGAAACAGTTGGATGTTGAATTTTGTATTTTTCATAAAGTCTTTAAAATCATCCTCATTCCATATAGGTCTTACCATGACTTTCTTCTTTCGTCTCCTCATACGCCACAATATGTAAATAGTGAATATTATTGCTGCCAGAACAATCAATGATACTACGGCAATAATAATGTAGTTTCGAATTTCTTCTGCTGTTGGAGATTGATCCACTAAGATAAAAAAAAGAAATAATTATACAAATTGCACATTTCCCATTACAATGCTTAACATGTTGCAATTTCGACACTGTTCTGATCAATCTGAAAGTTTTCTATCGGTCCTCTTCTTGCTGCTGGTATGATTGTATCATACAACTGATCTGTCGTAAGATCTTCATCTGAGGTTAAAATCATATCCACTTTAGAATCGCTGCTAAATGCAAAATATACGCATAACCCCGTGCTATGTTCAACGCAAAAGTAGCAGACCTTAAGCTTGACAAATGCACGTCAATGTTGTCAAATTTCTTTCGGAAAACGCTGGCAATCTGAAATTATTACCATTATTATTTAAAGTTTTATTGAAATTATTAATTTTGCAGTTCACCGCTTTCTCTAAATGAAGTAAAAGTTGCCGATTCTGCTGTTCGTTTTTGCCAATCATTTCTTGAGTGAAATTATGATTCAAGACAGTAAAACGAAGTCGATGTCGTGTTTGCTTTGATTTGCTCAACGGTGCTTAATAAACAGTAGAAGTGGCGTGTGCAAAGTGTTTAGGAAAGATTTTTTCTTTATTATTCAAATCTTACCATTAAATTCTGGTTGCTTTTTTTGAATTATCGTTTCATCTGAATGACAATGGCCCAAGCAAATTTGCGTTGCGGATCTTTCAGGAACACTTTTATGCATTTCCATACTTCCGTCGTCGTTGATTTCTCCACCATCGTAAGGGTACAAAAAGTAGACGCACTTTTCCAAGCTGACGTCTTTTGACATGTCGTCAGTTGTTAAAGCACGGAAAAAATGTGCTCTCAGTATTCCGTTGTTGTAAGTGTAGTCAATGTCAAAAATATTCTGATTTTCATCAACCGTAGGCTCGCTGTAATCAGAAATAAAGCGATCGGTAATTTCGATTTTTCCATCATCCAACGCTGATATGATTACTGCATCACTGCCAGCCTAAACATTTCAGTTCCAATTTCAGTTATTATTAACTTCGCAAGTGAACATTACTTCAAAAATTCATATCAATTATTATATTTCAAATTAGAAAACGAACAGCAAATTTCAAATTTGTTTATACTTAAAATTATTGTTTACCATTTTTCCATTTTCAGAAAAACCTATTCCAGTCCAATGATTGCGTGCAATTTTTACTTTGAATGTAAATTGTACATTCGGACCTGTTCGCTCCCATTGCACTTCATATTTACACGGTTCTGTCTCACCGCATGCCTTTGGATAAGTAAATTGTCCACCGCAAATGGATTGTTGGTCATAAGATGGCTTTTCAAAAAAGTTTATCGACATAATGCCACTTTGGTATGTATTTGGTTGATACAATTCGTGATGTTTGAAAAGTGATGCACTGTCCATATTATTGACATCCGTATCCGCAGCTGCTGGTTTAATCGTCCCCTTTGCCCAAAGCAAAGTCACTCGCTCATCTCGAACAGGAGCCATAACATTGCCCGGAGAACTTAGTCTACGTCGAACAATGATAGTAGTTTGTGCATTGTTTTCATATCCAACGGCGGATCGAATTATTTGATCAGTACGAGTTTCATTTTGCAATCCCTTCACTACTGCCTTAATATGACACCGGTCATTGATAACAGAACCAATGATCACATCTGAGCATCCCAAATACATCGGTGCTTGTGTATCTGTGAAAATTACCATTATAAAGTATTCATTCATCTCATTTCGAAATGAAATGTTTCAAATGAAGGCATTATTTCTTCAGAATAACAAGAATAATTATTTAGAACTCATACCTTGACGCTTATGACGTGAAGATGATGACGGAGGGCCTAAAAATTAACAATAAAAGTTCAACTGCAATATGCAATTGTAATTGTAATTGTAATTGTAATACCAGTGCAAATACAAATAGGTTCAGAAGAGATCTGTGGAGAAAGTTTGTCGTGATATCCAATTGCTGTGCTTGGATTGAGGCGATCGACATCATTTGCTGCATTAATACTTCCTCCACCGACTGGAAACAAAAAGTACAAACATTCTGTAAGAGGCAAATCTTCTCGATAGTCAGTGGTTGTTCTGTTTCTAGTAAACGTAATTGTTTGAACATCTCCATCAATCCTGCCTTCTACATCATAAATGTCCTGTTCTTTGTCAATAGCTGGCTGATGCTTGCCGTAAGCAAATCGATCTGTTACAACACCCATACCATCATGCACCCATCCCATAATAATATCGCTGTTAAGCTAAATTCAATTCCTTAAATAGAGTAGGATTAATTCTGAACGTATACCATTGAACCAGTTCTCGAAAAACCGATTCCAGTCCATCTGTCCAAATTTTTCGAGCTAATCTGAAATGTAACGCTGTCATCATCAGAGTTGTATTTCCACTTTGCCATGTATTCACAGTCGTTGTTTGTACAGTCAGACGGATATTTGTATTCAGTTTGACAATTTTCTGAAATAATTATTTCAAAAGAATAATCTTTTAAAATCATGATTTACAATTTCTGATTCATGATTTTCAAATTATAATACTGCATAGTTTAAATAATTATTTCACCTCCCATTTTCACTGATAAAAATATTTCAAAAATTCAACTGTTTCCTATATCTTCTTACATCTTGAACTCCCCTACTTTACATTCAGTTAACTTTTAATAGTTATTTATAAATGAAATTTACTAACATATGCATTTTTAAAAAGTTTCATATACCCAGAAATAGATTAAATTTTATACTATAAAAACTATAAAATGCATACTGTGATTCGTCATAGCATGACAACTTTTCACGCAGACTTTCTTTCCTGAGAATTTGATAACAGAAGCCAGTTGAGAAATGCTTCCATCTCGGTCAAGTTTACCACCTTCCACAGGAAATACCATGTAAAAACACTCAGTATCAGTGAATTGAACGTCATTTAGAAAGTCTGACGTGGTTCGTGGTCTGCTAAAGGATGCTCGTAAAATTCCATCTTCGTGGGATCCAAGTTCTCCGGCAACAATAACATTTTGTTCAGAATCAGGAACCAGCTCTTCCAATCTTCCGTGCATATCATGCACAGTCAACGAGCCATCTACACTTTTCACCATAATCATGTCCACATTGTCCTGAATATGAGATAAAAGGATAGCATTAATTTTGTCCAACATCATCCAAGCATAAACAACTCTGTACCGCTCTTTGTTCAGAAGAAAATCCAATCCCTGTCCAAGAATTTGGTGTCAGTTTGGCTTCAATAGAAAATTCAATTAAGTCTGATTCTTCTGCATAACTCCACGATGCACGATAAGTGCAATCATTGGTACACGCTGATGGCCAGTGCATTTCACCGTAGCAATGTTCACTGGAGATGGTTGCTGAAAAGAAAAAAATTTCATCAAAGCAGAACAAAGAAGAAGAAATTCACAATTTTACTCGATTGAAAAGCATTCGTTTCCAAAGGCAATTCCACGGATATGGTCATGTCAGTGATGAAATTATTCGGTGATGGGCCAGCAGTTACTAATTTTGGCAATTCTGTTTCGAGTACTTTTCCAGGAAACAAATCTAAATTTCTTCTACTTTCAACTGTGATTATAATTTTCAAAATACAATGCCAGTAAAATTTACATCGAACCGGCAACAGCTAAGCAAAAAATTTCCCGAATACAATTTAAATGTTCAACTGTAATTTTTAGAAAATAATAAACATTTTACGTTTGAAAAATAAAAGCTAAACCATAATAAAACAGCACTAGTTAATTACTAATTGATGCTATTGAAATTATCCATAAATAAAGTAACTAAAAAATCTATGCAACATAAAGCATATGTGATGATCAAGTAGAATGCAAAAAAGCAAAGCAACTACAGCACTATTCCATTACTAACTACTACTTCTGTTTACCTGAAACTGCATCAACGTTTGAACTTGCCATTTTGCCTTCAATTGGTACTACGTTTCCTGACTTTATTTCCCCGCTTTCGTCAACTGTTTTGAATTCTTCGTAATGATTTACCTCAGAAGGACAACGCTCTATCTCATCTTGTCAGTAAAATAAATATTAATATTCAAATGAAAATAATAAACCGCAAAAAATAGCAACAACAATAATAATGATAAATCTCTTTACCATCCGGCTTCCAACCAACAGCAATCCAACTTCTTCCAGGATAGCGGATCACCATTTCAATTTCATTTTGTTCCTGGAAAATGATAAAATAAATTTATCACACATCAATCTTTATTCATTACGCTCAAACCTCCAATATTCGCCAGTAAAATTTACTGTCCTTTGCAAATGTTCTCTCTCGATAGAGGTTGGGATTTTTCATACTCAATTTAGCATCGCTTGAGTCTTGAAATATTAATACAAAAATATTAATAATAAATTTAAAATAGTTTAAGAAGAATTTTTCATACGCAAGTTGCATCTAGAACCAAACCAACCGACATTGCAAAAGCACAATCTTTTGGGAAAAACGTTTTTTTCCAATCGTATGCACTGACCATTGCCACCACAATCATCATCATCCCAACAATCATCTGCATTTCAAAGAGTTATTTATTATTTATTTGTTCGAAATAGTGTTGTTTTCAATTTTACTTTTCTTAAATATTACAGTATTAAGTAATTCAGTTGTATTTTAAGATACACAAATGATAAATTACTAAACTGAATGAAATTTATAATATATTTGATACGAACCTCTAAATTGACAATACTGTCCATAGTAAAGACGCTCGCAACGACAGCTACCATCGATCAGCTTTCCACGTGATGAGCAAGGTTGGACGTCAGCTGAAGGTAAATTTCTAATGAATCGACTTCAGCAAAAACAACAGAAATAATAAATCACAAGGAAAACCTACTTTCTTTAACCTGCACGTCTGAACAAGAGGATTGGAATTTTTGATTTTTCGTATAACCAGAAATACGCAAAAAGCAACTGATACAAGTCACGCTCTTCGGTATGAAAAGTTCAACGATATGCAATCTGAACAACCAATCGTGATAAAAAAAAATTTTTTAATCCACTACTTTATTTTACAAACTTACAAAACTCCATGCTGTTCTTTGGTTCTAGCATTGAATGTATCGAATGTATATGTTGTCTTGTGATCGTGATCCACCAGTTCAAAAGTGATGTTCTCCTGTAGGGAAAGTAAATGTACAAAAAGAAAATCAAGTTTTAATTGTGAACGAACCACATGATTTCCGTCTCCAACCCATGTTATTGTCAAAGGTGATCCTGCTTGAACATCAGTAACAAAATCTATAAAAAATATCAATGTACGTACGATAAAATGATTTCAACTTATAAAAATAAGTTGATATTACATTGTCATCGTGAATTATTTACAATTACAAAAGAAATGATGATTGTTGATTCATAGTTGATCGTACTGATCAATTTCATCAATGATCAAAATTGAAAAACTAAATGAAAAAAACTTTTCCAATTCATGACAGCTGAAACTGTCGTAATTGAATAAATGTTACATGTCAGGGTTGCAATTAAAAATTTTTTGTTTTTTTTTGCATTGATGAAATTTAAAATATACGGCATAGGCAACAGAGAGAGAGAGAGAGAGAGAAATTTTGACAAAAGTGCAAGCAAATGTACAACAGCTGCTAAACTGCTTTGTATTGCACAGGCCAAGGACATTGGCAACTGTTGCAACCTTGAATAGCATCAACACGAAATTAATCACACCAAAGTTTATTCTAATTTTTTTTTAACAGTTCCACTTGCCGGGCAATTTACACTTCAAAAACTGAACACTGTCACCACATGCAACGCTTTTTTTTTGTTGTAAAAATTTATCATCATTCATAATTTAACAAATTGAACAACTTTTCCATAATTGTACGAATGTGCTGCATGTGATGAAAATAGAAACAAGAGAACAAAAGAGAAAGCTGAAAATAAGTCTCTACAACGACGGCTAGTCAAGATCGTTGACCACACGACCCAGCAAGCAGTAAACTTTAATTACGACCATTACAATCACCGTGAAGGCAATACAAAATTTGCATAGATTGAAAATAGATAACAAAAATAGAAATGACAATGCGATTGGAAATTAGCAAAAATTGCTTCAACTGGTAACAAGAAGTGGAAAATCAAATGTTCATCATCATCATCATCATCATCATTGGCTGCTGTTTACTTGGCACAAAATATTTCAAACAACATTTCTTATTGCAATTGCAGTTACAGTATGGAAAACAATGATAATTGGAAAATTTGCAATTTTATCATTTGTTTCACGCTGCATGATGAAAAAAGAAACGTATTATTGATGAAGCTGAACAGCAATGGCTTAACTTGTTTACGAGAAACTAGTTGCAAGGAATTTCTCCACTTTGAAAAACAACAACAACACACCTCCTGCTTGGAAAATGGTAATTTCAAAATGATCAAGCTTCACTTCAGGCGTTATTTTCCAAGCGGTGCACATTTTTGTCATCTCTGCAATGTTCAGTCAATCTCTCTTTCTACAATAACTTATTATTCCACCTCCACCCTCGAAATATCCCGCACTTCATCCAACTATCATCTCGCTACTGGATAAAATTCACAAACAAAAAAGTTTATCTTAATTTGGAGAAAAAAAAATTCTCAAAATATTCACAACTTCAAACGCACAACACATTCAGAGCATGTCAAAACTGCACTATTAGACGAGATTATTTTTGGGAAAATTTGCATATTGATGCACTTCTCTCATATAATAAAGCGAAAATTTACCAGGGGTCATCGTTCGTTTCAAGTGGACGGTCAATTCAAATTTTCCCGTCCAATCCATCAAACGGTAATATGCATTTCCGTTTCATTGCTCAGGTCAATTCTGAGATTGCCAGTCAATCACGCTTTACCAACACGGGTATACTTTTGCAATTTCACTGCAATTTTGCCAATTGCTTTTGTTGTTCTGTTTCAATTTTATGCAAAACAAAAATTATCCATTCATCCATTGACAGTAGCACAATTCTACCATAAATTTGTATAAATTTCAATTCTGCCTGACGGCAGTTACTGTAATTACGATCCCATCTATCATCGAAATTTACAAATTTCCAAAAATACATCACAATCACGTGAAACCTATTAATATTATCATTATCGTTCAAAATTAATAACCCTGCGCTGGTAAATGGAAAATTAATAAATAAAATTAAAAAAAAAAACTAGTTACTGCATCACCTACAGTAATAATTTGATTCGAATCTGGAAAAAATCCATTATGAATCACTGACAACAATTTTTCCAAAAAAAAAAAAAGAGAAATACTTTTGCTTGGAAAAGTTTCTTCTCAGACGAAGAAAAAAAAAGTGAAATAAATATATTTACCTTTTTCAAAATGGGAAAAATCACAGGATGATGATATATCAGATAATGGTGCAAAGTCGAAAAATGGAAATCGTTCCGGAGGATAGATGAGCCGAATTGAAATGCCCAGATCAGCGAAGCAAGTTAGCAGCAGCAAGCTGATCTTGACGATGGTCATTGTTTTTTCTTTTTCCAAGGGGCAATGGTCAATTTTTACAAATTATTACCAAAACTTCAAAGATGCTGTATTTTTGTAAAAACTTTCACAAACTTTCAAAATTGGCAAACTGCTTCCATACGCCTGAATCAACCGTTCTTAAGTTATCGATTCAGCGGGGCGCCAGTGTGCAGGAGGTCATCTAGATTTCAACTTGAACTGCAAACTAGAATGCGACACATTTGACAACTGCCAGGAGGCTCTTACTCTATTTGGGTCATCAACATCTCCACAACATATCCAATGATCATATTTTATACACGTTACTTTCTCTGTGTTTTTCTATTCTTCTTCTTCTTTTTTTTCTTTTCAATTCTTCAAAATGCTCTTCCATTATCAAATTTAATATGCTGTTTAATACGAAATTCTCAACTCATTCTACAACAACTGAAATCAACATGTCATATTTAAATTTCATAAATGATTAATCACTTAAGAAATAATTAAATCACAAAAATTCACCGAAATGACATTCATCTATCATCTGAATGCTGAAAACAATCTGCCAACTGTTTCGTACATTTATTAATCGAAACTGTATTCACATGAGGAAAATAGAAAATGAATTTCATTTTCAAATATTTTAAATTATTTATTACAATCCATTTTTAAATTTAGAATAAAATTTCAACTGAATTTTACAAAATTTGAACAAAAGTTGGCAAATGAAAAAATCTAAATAAACTGCCTTACAATATAACTACAGCTCAAATTGTTTGATCGAGATGTATTTGCATTTGATGAATTCTATTTTTGACCGTCGCCAGCAGTCTGCTTCATTATTTGCACACTTTTGTATAAACTACGACAACCGATGCTTTCATATAATATTTCATTTAGTTCAGCTGGATGTGAATATTTAAAAGAGCAAAGCAATCTACTTTTCCACCCAGTAATTCAATAATTGAACATTATGAATACATTAATACCTACTTTATTTGCATGGCATGATTTGCATACGGTAGTCATGTATCATACGAAATGGACTATGGAATTGAAAATGTAGAACTCTCGAATTTCGAAAAATGTAGAAAACGTCATCTGAAAAATACTTTTTCAAAACTTTTCTACCATTCGTAATTTGTTTCATTGAAAAACATTTAAAATTATCCTAATGAAACAATATCACAATGCAAATCAACTTAAACTTTTCAAGTTCACGTTATCATTCTTTTGCTAACGTCTGATTAAGCAAAGATTTTTGGTATTTTACTTTCAAATATTTTGTAAGGCACCTACATATGCATTAAAAATAAAAGCAATGAATAATTAAAATTTAATTTTTAATTTGAATTTTAAATTATAAAGCAGAGTAATCCATTTCAGATGATGTAAATCGTTTAAAAAGTGTGCCCTAATAGATACTGGGTTTAAAAAAACACTTCTGACCGCTCTCAAACATCAAAATGAAAGACAAGTATTGAAAGAATTATTAAACACAATAATTTAAACAATCTAAAATTCAATTTGAATTCGAACAAAATTGTTCGTTACAGTTCGGATTTCAAACAGTGAACCAAGCGCTGATTATTTTAGTTATTCAACTATTGAACTTAGTAAAGCCTTCAATATCATTACTAGCTGACGTACATTTAATTAGACATTAAATAGTCGTTGAGTAATTGCAAAGAAAATGCAAAAATAATTTGAGAGCCACAAAATGATGACGTAGTGACGCCAGTGCAAAGCAACAGGATGAATTAATCAGAAATGCATTGAAAAGATATGATCTAAACGATGATTAAATATTCATTCTTAAACATAACAATTTAATTTCTAACCATTACGCATTAAGAAAGTTTCCTCTGTTTATGAAGTAAACATGTCTTTCATACACACAGACAGATGTATATTGAAATAGCTGTTAAATGTTTTCTCTTATTCAGCAAAGTTTGTGAAAGTAAAAATCCAAATAACGGATGCTGAACATTTTTCAATGTCAAAACTTAAATAAATATATATATATTGTTTTTCAGAATATAATGTATAATTGAACTAAATAAACAAGTATCTTTTTCCATTTACTACAGTGTTTAACTTTGTCTTACTCTTTTGCAATTGAGGAAATATTTACCCCAAAACAAATATACTCACTGAAATCTTTCGTTGTTACATGGCATTCACGCTCTTAATCTTGACTCCCGTTACCGTGATCATCATATCAAATCAGTTACATTATAATTGTCAAAAATAAAAGTGCCAGAAGTGAAGCTATAAAATAAAAAGTAAAAACAATGACATTTCATGTCAATTTAATTTTACTTTTTCGTTGCTTTTGAAATAAATTTATCGTTAAGGACATCCTGACTCAAGAATTTTGCGAAAAACACTTGTTCAATAGAATTGCTTCTTTTACAATTATCAAAATAATGATGTTAAAGCATACGTTTTTTATGTCAAATTTTCTTTTTGAAAATCAGGTAGCATTATTGGAAAAGAAAACATTATCACTAAGCCAGTGATTGTTCCTTGATGTTTCACATATAAAATAAACTATAAAAGTAAAATAATTAATTTATCATACATAACGCATTGATCAAAATGCATTATTTTCCATTTGATATGCATGGATTTACTGTAATTGTAAAACGAGTATCAATGTGACAAAAAGTGTTATAGAATTTATTAATTTATACAACTAATGTTAATCATACCATGAATTATGTTTAAAATATTTTTCATCTTGCCATTATAAGACAGATTACAATGACATAGTTTTACAAACAACCGTGATGCAAATGAAATTGAAAATTTTCAACACATAAAATACTCTATCAAATTATATAACACCAATTTACAACTAACTTTCAAAAATTATCATATTAAGAGTTTATACTCATCCCGTAGGCCGTATTTAAAATTGTATAATTACTTTGGAATGCAAAAATTACTAATGCATTAAAAATTCTAAAAAAAAATTTAAACTGAAAAATGAACATAATTTTAATTTTTTATATTAATTTTATTTGTTATTTTATCTCTGCAGCCACATTTTTCAATACGTTCCTGTGGTAGATTGACATTAAAAAAAATCAACCTGACTATCATTATTTTGCTTATTAAGCCTCAGCGTCGGCGTTTGCTCAGTCAGTGAGAGTTCACCTCTCGTGCTGAATGGCTTGGTGCTTGTGTTTGCTTTGGCAAACTGGATTTGGATCCTGTTTGTTAATTCAGCACATTTAATTGAAACATTTATACGTCGTTCACGTCCCTTCAACTGGCTTCTTCACTGACGTTGAACAGAACCGAGAAGTAGTACGAGTGTAACTAGGTTTAACGTGTTACCCGTATTCTCTTCTTGGTTCTGTTTGACCGTCGTAATGTCAGCAAAAGCGTTATCTGTTTGATTTTATACAAGTAGAATGGTAAGTTAGGTTTCACTGGAAAAATAATTTCAGTTTTAGCCTATCAATGGAGCACAAGTTGCCAGACTGAACGTATTACTGGCGGAAATCTGAAAAGGATTGGCATCACATTTCAAAAATGTTCTGTGTTTATAATTTTAAATGTGATACTTATACATTGGTTATTTTTTTTGGTATTACTAGGTTCTGCGTGGTAAAAGAAAAACAGAAAAATCATTCATCAAGAAATGGTCGAAAGATTTGAATTATACCTAAGAAGTTAATACGAGTAGCTAGCAATGAAACGCAACCCGTATTTTCCTCTTAGCATTAATTCATCTCTCATTGCAACAACCAGGTGGTTCACCTTCTGATTAGAAGACCATTTTATGGTCATTCCAATTCACACCTTCGCAAAGCTGTTACACAAAATAAAAATGCAAAAAATATTTTAAAAAACGATTAAAAAAATATTTAAAATATTTAAAACTAAAAAAAAACTTATTGCTTGTTTCTCGTCAAGAAACTCCATTCGTAATGCTCAACTTAATGCCATTCGAATCTTTGATCAACCCGAATGCAGCATTATTAATGAAAACACATGTCACTGCTTTTCTGCTTAGAGCTCCTTCGAGAGCCGTGAACAGGTTTCTGCAAGTTGAGAAAATTACATCATTGAACGAAAGTGGCATTTCGGGTTCATTGTTGTCTTCAAATGCAGCCGAATCCTGTAGTCAAATTACCAGTTTATGTTTCACTTTTCTCCATAGTACGAGCAATTAGTTTTAAAACCAATTTCACTAATTAAACCTTGAAAAAATGTCACACAAGATTAATTTTAATTTATAAGTAAATCAGCCAAAAATATAAGTGCTGTATTTAACTTTCTTCAAACTTTGACGACACTTTTTCGTAATTGCCAACTTCTGCCTTACCTGAAGACGATTTGCCTCTAGCCGTAACTTTGTTCCCTATAAAATAAACAATATTCATAGAAACGTTAATTTTAGTTTTGTTTTCGAAGATCAAGCATTGTTTTGGTCATTTATTACGAAACACAATTCAAAATGATGCTTCGTCTGCTCAATTTGGCGTCCATTCCAATCAATGCTGAAAATTGCACACACGTTGTGGGCACGTTTTATATGGGTCAGATCAGTGCTATGTTACAGTAATTTTAAAAACAATATAAATAACATTTTTTGTGATTGATTTATCTTGAAAAAATTATTTCAAATGGAATAATTTAGTTTTGAAAAAGAATAGATGCAAAAATTCGTTCAAAAAGCGTGAAATAAACAGCAAAGATAATATGTTTATCATTGAATTGTTAGATAAATAAGCAGTTCGGAATTTTTCATACTGGGAAATGTTAATACTATTTTTCGAAATAGCAGTACTTCTTATTATTTAATGGCTCCAGTAAAATTTATTTAATATACATTTTAAAAATGAAATCGCCGTAAGATATTTTAGTTGAAGGGTACTGTAATTATTAGAGAAGTACAAATGTTCAATTTTTAAACAGAAATTCTTATGCTGATGCCTAGGGCTATATAATTTGCCAAAAATTGTTATTGTTTAAATGATTTTTTGTATTTTTAAGATAAAATTTCATCTGATAAGTTTTCAGTCCAAGGCCAATTTGTTACTGTGTTGCAGTTTTAAGACCATAGAATCTGTAAAATCAAGATTAAAGCTTGATAAGAGGATGAAATTCATTTCAAATATGAATTATAAAATAAATCTTTGCTTATACATAAATGTTTAACAATCTCTATTCACTGGTTAGTGCTTTTGTTAAACTTTCGTGAATTTGCTACTTCTTGATCTGCTTGTTTGCTTTTGAAAATGACACTAGAATTCAATGCTCTATGAATATTTGATAGATCAATTAAAATTCGTTTGAAATAAACAAAACGACAAGCTGATATTGAAAATGTTAGGTTGGTGACATTTTCAATGTTTACATGCGCAAGTCATCATGTTGTTTAACATTGCATATTTAGTTTGAATGCATTTTGCGACTGCATTATACAATTATTTGTAGAACTTAGTTGTAGCACTTTCTTGGCTGAAATACTGATCACTACTACAGTAGAATAAAAGAAAGTTGTTTATAAACTGCTTTTCAAAAATTGTCATTGGTAACGTCGTCTCACTCATTATTTCACATTAGTCAAATGGTTTTGGAAAACTTTCTAATTTTACCTATTCAGAAGTAGTTTATTATAATTTATAGCAAAACATTTTTAAACTTCTGCATTCGAAATTGCCAAGTGCTGTTTATCATTTTGAAAATGTTTTACGGTGATGATGTTGTCAATATATGCAGTTGGAACTCTTTCATTTCCAGATTAAATCTGAAAAATTTCAAGGGTCCTGTCAGAAACTTCTTTATTAGCCGCACTAGCGTCATTATTCATGCACGTTTTTAGCATGTGCGCAAACTGCCGCAAGAACTGAAGCTGAACAAAGAGTCATTTTTAATCAAAATATGATCCGTTTTTGCTTTTATTGATGTTTATAAAATATTTATAAATGCATTTTTGTATTGGAAAATCAAAAGCAACCTGTCATTCATGTTTAAATGCAGAAGAAAATTTGCCTAAAAACACATGCATACAAGGTTACATGTAAACATCTTAACATAACATCAGAAAACAAAATCGAACAAATACAAAGTGAGATCGAATGGCTTTAAGTTGAACAAAAATTTATTATTAAGCATTACAACTAAGATTATTTTAAAATATTTACTGAAAATTGCTTTTTAATTTTAAACGTTAATTGAATGGTGCAATGCTGCGATAAAGTCAACGTCAACTTTTCAATTTTTAAATTTTAGTGCTCTTTCTTCATTGCACAAAAAACCAGTGTATGCAATTGTCGCGCTCAGAGAGCATTTCAAAGAAAATAGCGCCTGATTATATTGTTCTGTGATCACTTTAGCGTTGAAAATATGATTTATGCAATGCAAAATCAGTTAGCACTAGTACTGTATCGAAGGTGGAAATTATAATTATTATTTCGGCATTATACTGCATTTATTTTCCAATAAACTAATCATTGTTAGTAATAAAGTATTTTTGTATCTATAATGAAATTGGCATTGAGTGCAGATATCGTTATTCATAGAGTAGAGCGATAGCTTTTCCATTGTTACGTTGATATTTTAAATAAATTAACTAGAATGTTTTTTTTTCACTAGCGAATTACTAACACCAATTTTTTAAGTTTATTTTAAGAAAAATACTTTATTCACCAGTACATTACAGTACACTTAAAAGATTTTCAAGTTCAACAATGCATTACATTTTTAACATTTAAACATGAACAAGCTACAATGGAGTAGATTCATTTTTCCCATCAAAGGCATGCCGCATCAAAATTTTATTGGTTTTAAATTTCATTGGTTTTCAAGCTGACTAACTTTCATTGATTGTCGTTGTGATGAATTTTATTTGTTTTCACGAATCTAAATTTTACTGGTTGTCGTTATAGTGCTATCTATTTGTCAAATTTTGGTTTCTCTTTAATGGTCAGTTTTCTGATATTCAAAGCTTTACTATTTATATTCTATATATATTAGTAATGGCATTAATTAAAAGTAAAAGCTGACTAGCATTTCAAAAGTATAAGCAAAAATTATGTAACAAATTTGTATTGCATATTACTGTCTCTCATTGTATTATAGTTTTTACCACTGAATAAATTTTTACTTAGTGAAAATGATATTTAACTTAATCAAATTAACAAATGAATTAATAGAAAACAAACTTTTGAACAAGTTCTATAAAATGCTGAATAGTACACAAGCAATAAACAAAGTTAGCTTAGCTTAAAGTTATGCAAATTTCTTAGGCCTGATCAGCAAATGTATGAATATAATTAATTATAAATAAAAATATAACTGAAAGAAAATTTGTTTTTAACCTTATCATGCATATAAATAGTAAAGATTTGAATATCAGAAAAGTGACCATTAAAGAGAAACGAAAATTTGACTAATCAAACTTATTACAATGACAACCAGTAAAATTTAGATTCGTAAAAACAAATAAAATTCATCACAACGACAATCAATGAAAGTTAGTCAGCTTGAAAACCAATGAAATTTAAAACCAATCAAATTTTGATGCGGCATGCCTTTGATGGGAATAATGAGAGAAGACCAAAATTCTTAATAAATTATGTAATCTTCTTCAATACCTAATACACTGAGCACAGTTGGATGCATGTGATTCAAGCTTTCACCGCTGTCGTGTAAATACGTGTGCAAAGCGTTCAAAGCAGTCATCGGTGGCTGCAGAGTCAATTGATGATGAAGACGTTTCAACAGCGCCATCAAATTATACTGTAAAGCGAACTCGATTTTGCGTACCAATGATATTGTTTTGCTTTTCATCAAGTACACTTCGGCCAGTTGAATCATTTTGTTCACTTTCAATTCAGAAGCTACTTGAAGCAGCAACTCGAAATTGTAACTGTCCAACACCGGCTTACCGTAGCGACACAAAGCTGTCATAAATATCAACAGTTGGTCGTAATTCATGTTCAATAGCACATCTCTTCTCACGCCTCGTTTGTAACGTTCAAAAAGTTCGCTGAAGTAAACTGAATCTAACGTTTTCAAAAAAAATATATTAGCGTACACTTGTTCACTACCATTGGTGAAAGCGAAATTGTGCGTTTCTGTCTCGACGGTCAAGTCGGGTCGAAATACATGCAACAGTTCTCTCAAATGAAATTGCACCGTGCCATGGAAACGCAACGGTGGCCGACCGTGTCCACTGATCACCAGTTTACGGCAGGATGATTTTTCCGGCGTATACTGGTCATTCATGAGCTCGTATTCGGCAAGCAGACGATGATTGTCATTTGGATACCTGTCAGAAATGATCGTAAGCTCGTAGTCAGCCAGTACATCCAGCGCTGTGTGTACGGAAATTAACCTGGTCTGGACAGCCAATTGACAACAGTCAGAAGTTCCCAAAACTGGGTGACAAACAACAAACCATCGACGATCGCACATGACCATGGCGTTCGACTCGACAACGTTACCATCGTAATTCAGCACATAATGCAATTCAAATTCCACCACATAGTCACCACTTCCCATCCGGGTACAACACTTCTGTCTGCCAATCCACTTACCTACTGCTGTTGAATGAAAATTTAAATTAAAAATACAAATACAATCATACTCGAGTAAAAGGTACAATAGAAGAAATACAACAAGTGATCAAGAACACGATCAAGCAATTTTTCTGTTGCATAATGTTTTATTTCTTTTTCTATTGATTTTTTTTTAAATCAGCGCAGCGCAAACGCACGCACTTCACAAATATTTTTTGGAAAATTTGCCAATTTCGATTCGGCCACAATGGATAAATCGGCTTCTTTAAAAATTTCTAACAAAGCTTCTCTGCACCTTGTCCAAGAATGATCCACCTGGTCGTAATAAGAATCACCGGGAGAGATGTTGTCTTTTAAAACGATGAGACCTTGTCTCGGGAGCAGGGCCTGTTTGCACCGGATCAGAAACTCTTTCAAATCGTCATCATGTAACTGACCTGATACCCATTGCATCCATATTATGTTGTACATACCGAACAGTGGATGGAAATTTTGCAAAGCGCAACAATATTTGATTCCAATTTTCGAAGCCACTTCCGGACCAAGATATTTGGCGGATGTGATCAAAAATCGTTCGGTCACGTCAACCAAATCAATTTGGTCAAATTTTTCCGCTAAAACGGATTTTGTCACCCGACCAACACCACATCCACAATCCAAAGCTGCTTTTGTTGGCAAATGATACTAAACAATCATAATGAACAAGACACATTCATTCTCAAATGAACAAATAAAAAAAAAAACAACTAACTTCGCTACAAAGATCGTTCAAAAACATTTTCGAATGTTCCACATCAGCGTCGTGTAAATATCCCAAACCACCAAGCATACCATCCAAATCGGCAGTGACCTTTTTCCAATATTCTGCGGCCTTCGTATATTCGGCTTCTTTGTTTTCTTTGTTCATGATCTAGCTTCAGATTAGCAAACAAATAAATAAACAAACAAACAAAAGTACAACATTAAGTAGAATAATGAGATTGTTAAATAAACTCTTTGCAAAAATTGTACACAATACGCCCAGGTCATTCATTTTATTTTCACTCGGTAACTGAATACACCAATTTCAATCACCAGAGTTCGCAGTTGCGACAGTATTTTTCACCCATGACAAAAATTTCGCGTTTCCATTGTCTACCTAAAAAGTAACAATTATTAGTTTTAAAAAGAAAAAAAATTTCAAAATAATAATCTTTCACAAAATTATAGATAAATCACACAAGTTTCTATTAAACAAATCATTACACTAATAACCACAAACAAAACGTTACAAATGCTAAAAACTGCAAAAATATAACATACCGGAATCTCGACTATCGCTGGAATAGAATAGGGGTGCTTTGCAACTATAGTCGCATTAATCTTCTCAAACTGCTTTTTAACCGTTTTTATTATCAAAACCACTTCTTCAGATACATCTATTCCTCCTCCCCAGTTAAACCTAAAGTGTTATGGTTATTTTGAAACAGTAGTACACTGGAACACTTACATTGAAGTAACTTTTGGGAAAATATTGATGCATGCGGCATCATTTTGCTGAAGAATGGTGCTAAAATTAGCAAATAATCACCAAATTAAAACTAGTTTTTCTGAAAAAAAACTAATATACGTAGAAATATCTTTCGCAACCTCCATGGTCGGTACCGTAGCATAAACAATCGAAAAACCGTCCGAATCATCTTTTTCAGGTGGTATCACTTCAACGCGCTTACTAGCCAAGCCGACGCCGACAAGAAAAACGACGCCTAAAATCAGGATTTTTTATTACAAAGTTTTCAGAAATATACAACTCAATAATATAAAGTGAAAAAAATGTTACCTGCTGCTACTTCGAGACCATGATCGCAGATGAAGTCGTAAATTGACGAAAAATTCATCTCTAGTTTAAAAAAGCATAATGAATTTCAGTTATTAAAAGATTTAAAGTATCAATAAAATGAACAGCTTGAGCGACATTTGCGTTTGAATTCGCAATCATTTCGAGAAAAAGAACAAATGTAAAGTAAAATTATGAAATAAAAGAATAGAGAAATATTCAATTTGAAATATATACTAATTTAAATAGGAAGAGCTTAAAAATCGCATTTCAACCGGTCCAACCGTTGAAACAATGAAAACAAATTTTGAAAATTATCAAATACAGTTAACCTATTTTGTAATTTCAAAATAAGGTACGAATCTTTTCAACTCGAAAAGCATCGGCTAAAATAATATAACTTAACAGTAAAATTAAAACATATTTACACGGACTTCAAAACGTTTTATACAAAATAACAACTACTGGCAGATATCGGCACTGGCGTCATGATGGCTGTTGTGGTTTTGAAATTTAGCAATTCTCAACTTCAGGTGAATTAATAAAATAAGAATTTATGCATTTATGGCACAAGTTATTACTTTAGTAAATAGATATATAAGAAGAAAACACTGCAGAAGACAAATCAGTGAAAATAAAGACGCAACTATGAGAACAAAGAGAATCAACCATGCATACAGTATTACTAATGTGACATGTAGGATGCTCTGTTATCAATGATATTTCGATGCAATTGCTGAACGGCTTCTGCTTTTAATATAATAATAAAAGCAGAAATGATATTTCAATACATTTTTGCGTGGTTTAGTTAGATTATAAAGAAAAATTTTGTTATAAATTGCAACATAATTAGGTCAAATAGTACGGTCAACTGTCAAGCATCAAGTATTAAAAGTAACAAGAAAACGTTGAAAACTCTTGTTTTAAATTTTTAAAATTGTAAAATAATACAAAAATTATTTAAATTTGTCTATTTATTTTATTTTAAATTATTTGTTTCTATAATTGACAAAAAAACAAAAATATGCTTATACAGTAAGTGATGTTTATTAACTGATGAATAAAACGCGCTTTTTTATTTAAAAAATATTTTTAATTTCACAATAATATAAAAGATAAAAATAATACTACTAATTTATTTTTATATTTGATAAAAATGCCTAAATATTACATATACATATATATGTACTTTTGTAATTTTTGTAAATTTACTGACAATTAAGGTATATTGTTGTTTATATAAGATGTTTTATTCAAAGATGTGTAATTTGTTATTGGTGGGCGTATAAGAGATGAAAAATTTTCTATTAATATTAGATGCTTTTATTTCAAGTTGTCAACAACGATGGGTGATAATAATTATTCTACATCTCGAACGTTCGTTTTTCTCACAAAGGGCAAGCAACTGAAAGGTCCGTTGGGATCAGTCAAAATTGCTGGAAATTTGTAAGAATTTCGAATTTCTCTATCCAGCAATGCATACAGTGTCAGCTCAAGAGAAAGGCCCAACGGATGCGAAAGCCAAACGTATTCTTCGTACGTTCCATCCGGCACGAACAGAATCCAAGTCATCGGCAGCATTTGGAAAACGGATCGAAAAAAAATGATCACCGATACGCGTTGAGTTGCCTTTTTTTCACGGATCATTTGAATTAACCTTGCAACGGTTGAATGGGTCTTTTTTCGACCATATCGACACGACAGTGCTATAAGACACTCAATCAGACTGGCGTGGTAGGCGATCAGCAGAAAGCAAAAGTGAACGTTGTAAAATTCGGATGGAAATGATTCATCTTGGTAGCATATTGCTGAGATCATCACGGAATGGCGTCCATTGATTATAGTTACGAAAACAACCAGAAGATAGGCCACTGTTGACAAAGTGTAAACCAGACAAATAAGCTGCACAGCTCGACGACTGGTCAATTTTAAATACCACCGAAAAGTGACCATAGCTGCCAGTTGATCAGTAGTTAAAAAGAACATCACAAAAGCGCTGGTTGTTTCACCAATTTCAAAAAAGAAATTGTGCACGCCAACAAGCAAGCAATGCAACTGCGTTGACATGTATCCACCATGTGCAAGCACATACCATCTACGAATCCCTGCACTGACATAACCAAAGCCGACGATCAGCGTACTCACACAAAGTGCTGAAAACAGAATTTATTTATTTATGTAAATAAAAATTAAAAAAAAAAATTTTTTTTTGTTATTTTGTGGTTTTATTTAGAACCATACTGTATTTCGTGATTTTACCAAAATTGCAATTAGTAATGTTTCAAAAATTATTTATTGAAGCAAAACTTGTTTTCAAAAATATTTCAAATATTTAAATTGCACAAAATGTTAATATTTTTTGAAAATGCTTCTTTGGGTAATTTTTCAATCTTTACTTGCATTGTTGTTAGACTGTAAAATTATTTTATGAATTTGAATTTTCACCTTGACATTTTCAAAATACAAAATTCAATCTTGCTCGAAAACAGAAAACATGCAGAGTTGAAAAGTCAAACATTTTCAATTATTTGATAAAAATGGCAAAATCATTATTTTAATCATTTCATTCTACTACATAATGACAAAAAAAAATAATATATTGTTTTATGTTCATTTTTTCAAAGTTGTCGATATGCATTAAAAGATTATCTGCCTTTTAACTATCATATTAACCAACTTGTTTGCCATCGCCGACGGGAGTATTGATTTTAATAAATGAAAGCTCAAATAATGAATTTTTCTTTTCTTTAACATTTATCATTTGTCTGTCTAAATTTTAATAGACCTTTGCATTCAATCACATTTACTGATGTTTTTCCATTGCTTGCAGTGATGCCAGTCACATTTAAATTCGTAATAGTTGCCGTTAATTTATTGTTAATAATGAATAAAATCTAATATTAATGTAGCAAAAGTTTTCTTTTTTATTACAGCCAGAAGAACTACAAATGCAAAAAATGAAATTTTCATTACAATTAAATTCTTTTATTATTACATTTTTTATAACATAATTATAAGCCAAAAGTGTCATTCCCTTTCATCATATTATGAATAAATAAAATATGAATAAAAAAAGGCGTTCATTTTCAAATCATACTTTTCAAGCATGGTTACTGTGGTATGACAATTATTCAATTTCCATTATCCGTTTTTTATCCGCTAAATTTAATTTAAGAAGTTATCAGTGAAATTATTAACAAACAAATAGCCATGATGAAGTTGCGTAATGTGGTGGTGCAATTGAAAAGGTTTTTCCAAGTTATTTCAATAATATTGATGAAAATTCATAATCCACTGTTTGCTAATGAAGTTCTCCAAAATGAGCTTCTTTCAAACGCTATCAAGCAAATATACTCTTTAAAATAACGCCATTATTGTCAAGAAAATATTCAAAATGTATTTTTTGTTGTTATCTATTAACAATAACTTGAACTTTTTAAAGCATTAATAATGATGTAAAATTGGAAAATTTAAAATATCTATTGTATTTGATCAAACAGACGAATGGTGAATTGAAAGAATCAAAAAATGACTTCCGTGAAATTTATTTTAAACAAAAGGTCTGTTATCAATCCATGAAAATTACTGAAAACTACAAGTCTGATAACAAATTTCATTTCACAGCAGTGAAAAAACACAGATCTCTGTTTTCAACTTTAAATGACGTTAAAGCTAGCAAAATTCATGAATATATAAACATCAAATTGTTGATTCTCGAATTAAATACAATGCAAAGTTTCAATTATTTATTTTTCAATTATTAATTTTAATAAAATCTAATTTCAATTACTTACTTTTTCTTTTCCCACTGTTGTAATTTCAACTGCCTTAAAACGTTTTGATAGTGATTAATGTTTATCAACATCAATTACAGAAAGACTTCATTCCGTTTCTCATGTATCCGTTCAACAATTTTTATCACTGTTTACTAAAAATAGTTATTATTAAAAATAATTCTTTCATCCGTACTATAATTTTCTCTTTCACAACTTAACAAGTTGGAAGAAATTGATGTTGTCATCAAAGGACGTATTTCTTTACATAATTATAATGAAAAGTCAAAACTTCATAGTTGAATTTCGGAATATTATTCAACTTTCATATGTAATAATATTAAAGCCTGAAAATATTACAAAATCAATTCTTTTCACAACAAATTATTATTATTTTTAAAAGAAAAACTTCCCGTACAGTAAATTCCATCATGTAAAATTGAACATCAGTGAACAGAGAAAATGTGCATACTCAGGGAAAACAGTTAATTGTCATTTAAATAGGAAATATTAAAATGAACTCAGAAAGAAGAATTTGATTTATAAAATAAGCATTGCCTGATATTTGCATGATTATCAATCAAAATTAATGTCATGAAGCAGAGCAAACATTAATGCAAAAATAGCAAAGCAGTTATCATGAAATCAGTAAGCTCAATCACAAACCTTGACGTATTAACTTGGAATTTTTTTACTAGTTTGAAAATCTGCTTATTCGTTAGTTCAATTTTCTTCTTCTTTGATGAGTTGTAATATAACCGCCGATTATTTAATCAAACAATAAATTTTTTTTAATGTGCACGCTACAGTTGTATCTGTAATTTGAGCAAGCATCTTTTCACTGCACCGACCACTTACGTCTGTCTCTTATTGAATAATCAGTTTGATCATACTTACCAGTAAAAAAGATGGACTCTTTTCTTTTCTGCGGGATGTTGTGTAATCCATGTAAAATTACAATGCTGGTAAGCAGCGGCACGAATCCAACTGCTAACATTGCCCATGACTGCTGCAGTATATCCTCAATTATTCCATTCTCAACAATGGTCGTATTGTTGGCTATGGTTTCCATGGCTTAAATTTTTCATATGATAAACGTGGCAAAATTGACTTTGAACATTTTAATGTTGAAGCATTGGTAAGTTAATACAAAACTTTTTTCATTAAAAAAAAAATTCAAATTTTAGAAATTTTTCAAGTACAAATTTCAGTAGTTTAAGTTTTACAGTTTAAAAATTGTCCAACAACAATTTCTGATGTTAATAATTAAACAGCACGTCATGAAATGTTGTTACAGTAATACAATGTTTATTTTTTAATGACCTTTTAAAATTTTGAATAATTTAGATAAAAATAAATTAAAGGATAACTTTGTTTATAAATCGCATAACGAATAAAACGAAGTGCACCATCACTTGATAACAGATAAAGTCGGTTTAATTAAAAAAATAATTTTTGTTGTGCTCAACTCGGAGAATATCAATATTTTAATTACGCTTTGTAATATACTGATGATTTTTAAAACTCTTAACTTTCATTTGTTTTCAATCTTTATATATATATGTATATATATATTTATTTATTTATATATCGACAATTGAAATGGCATTATTTAATAAAATAACTCTGCCATGTCAAGTTACCCAATAATTCATAACTGAAGTAATGTTGCACAATTTATACGTTAAATCATTAGTAGAATATTATGATCACTTATCTGCATCTGCAGGATTGCATCACTGATCAATCTGCCTAATTGTTGAACCACATACTATGTTGAAACTTGAATTTTAGCTACCATACCATCTTTGAAAACAAATCAAAACAAACAAATCTACAATAACATCAGAAACGAATACTCAGTAGTGAAATGTCAATCATATTAAGTGATCACACCTTGTATAAGTAATGACGACCATCGCTTCAACTGTTGCTATTGATCTTTAGAAAACAAATCCAACGTGCAAGTTTACACGTTGAATAGCATATCTTATAACCTTACAGGCAATTATACATTAATACACATTGCTAAAAGATGTGCAATGTCGTATATGCGTTCTCCTCATTTGCTTTACATTAATATATATTTAAAAAATTACACACACACATGTATATATATATATACATTCGTTTAAAACATGTGCACCTAAGTAATTATTAATTTTTCATTTTCAAAAACTATAATGCATTATGGTTAATTTGAATTTGACGTTCATTTCATATGTAGAATGTGAATGATAGTTGAACTGATAATGGACAATCTTTTATAAAATAAAACAACAAAATATTTTTTTTCTTTCCTTTCTTATTAAATATAACGTTTAAATCTAAACATTTACTGTATTGAATTTTTAAATAAAAACTCCATCAAACGTGCATTTGCGGTTCATTTAGCAATTCAATGACATTACTAATGCACAATGACAATTTATCAAACTAAAAAGTTTAATAATTATATTTTATCAGAATGACGCTTGGGCAAAGAGATAAATACAGCTGTCTGAGGCTAAAATTAGATTTCAGATAAAATTAATCGGCATATGAAAAACAATTTTCAGTAACATTTACATTATTTTTCATGTTAATAAATCAAAAGCAGAAAATTACCATGAATAATAAAGTTGAATAAATTGGAAAATTTATAAATTGTGATGGCATGCTACACTTCTTTTATTATAAAATTAATATTCGAAGAAGTGCCAATTCAAAAAGGGGAAAATAATACGCAGGCAAAAAAGTATACTGTCAAAAAACTAGCACAGTGACTATTGTAAACACAAATGTTTAAAGTGTTATTTGATAAAGAGTTTTATGCAAAAAGTGTGCGTGGGTGTGATGCTGTATATGAAATTATCATACGAACTGCACAAACTGATAAGCAGAGCACAATCAATATGCATATTTACTTTTCATTCGAGAAAATGTAAAATTTTGTCACAAAGCAAGAAAATGCTGTTTACACAATTTTCTACTGATGGTGAGAATTGATCAAACGACTATTAATAGACAATGTTCAAGAACAATAAACCGTAAGCATTTATGTTTGTAATAAAAATGTTGTTTCATTTGATTCTTACCCTCTTTCGTTGTAAGCATAAATCAAAGCATGTTATCAAATCTGATGCTTAATCAAGTCAAATTTGCTAATGCAACAGATCATGAAATTACTCTTCACATCTTTCTATTATAGTCAATACTCTTAACTGTGCATAGTGAATTACCCTTTTCAATGTCGTTTATGAATAATTCCAATTCTCTACAAATTTTAAATATACTGTAAGCGAAAATTGAAATATTTACGCGGAAAATATGCATTATTGTTGTTAATTGTTCAAAATAAAAGAAAACACAACATTCCTCTTTGAAGTAATAATTATGAAATAAATGCTATTTCAAATTGCACGCATTCGATTGCTCATCCTTCAAGTGAATGTTTCTGATGAAGAAATAAAGAAATTCAATTCAAAAAAATTTGATTAAAAGCAATCGATGATTATTAATTTAAAAAGTAAATTCAACTATGAAAGTTTCACTGTGGTGGAAGTTTTTGAAATGGCACCCGGTTCAATTTATTCCTGTTTACCATGTCCAACTATGGACAGCAATAAATCAATTTAAATAAGTTGCAAAATTTGCCGAGTTTAATCAACATTTCATCTTTACTCATATATCTGGTCTAGAAATGATATTTGATTCAAGTATTTTGATAATCTTATTATCGTTGCACTCCAAGGCAACAATGCTAATTAATAATGCGGCAAGCAGCAACATGAGAATACAACATTAGAGAGAAGGAGAATTCAAATGAGATAATTCAAATTCGGCTATGCGCATGCATGGCAGTTGGAATTATCGTTGGATTGATTATTGTTTCTTTGTTCGAACAGTGAACACGAAGTGAACAACAACAGATTTGAAATTCTGTAGTGCAATGTAATTTTTCATCGACCATAATCACTCACTGATCGATGATAATTATCATTTGAAGCTTTTAATGATGAAGTGATCAGCACAACATATGAATAATTCATTGTTGCACTGATTTCACTTCTGCGCAACATTACGTTCATTGTCATTATTGAATCACAAGCACAATTTTTAGAGGATAAACAAAAAAAAAATTGTATGTAAAATTTGTTGCGTGGGAAAATTTTTCAACAAATTTTGTTTATTAAAAAAAATTTACATAAAACAGTCAACGATAAATCATGGACGCATTTGAATAGCAATTGGAGAGCATACGCAGAAGTTTTGGCAAAAATGATTTTCAAGTGCAATTTCAAATTTCGTTTTTTTCTTTTCAAAAATTATAAACTGGTTTTTCACATTATAATTGGAGCCAAAAGAAGAAGAAGAAGAAGAAGAAAACAGGTCACAGTTGTCTGTAGATGCTTTGTGTTGTTCACCACACGCACAACTGACACTTTAGTTGTAAAATTCAATAATACGCTTTAATTAAGCGCAATTTGTTACAATATTTCAATAATTATCATAATTAAACTGTCAACTCTGCATATAATTTGTTGAGAAAACAAATTTTCAAAAGCCGTTGTTCATACTATTCACTTTGTACTTACTTCTTGGAGAACATTCGCATAAAAGTTTGCTCATCTGTCAGATTGAATTCATTCATTTATTTTTAAATCTTATTAAAATTCACCTGTCGATATCCAAAAAAAAACAGTGAAAAAAGCAACGCATTACTTTAATGGAAGAGTGATCAATAAAAAAAAAAATAAAATACTTGATTCATTTTACAACCGGAAAAGTGATCATCAAATTTCTCATGAAATAAATATCTGCCAACACAGTTGAAAATTCAATTTAAATAAATTAAAATGCAAAATGCTAAACATTTTCATCATAACATTTTCCAATCTATTCTACCAACACTGCTGACAAGCAGATCGTGCAACAACAATACGCAGAAAATTACTTATTTTCCCCTTCAATACACTACAACACTTTTTGCATAATCGTCTGGAAGAATAAATAAAGATAACAATTCTTCGCATTTTGAAATGCTCTTTTTCTTCTGTTTACAGTATCCATAGAATATAATTGAAAATTTGACGGCATTGAATAGAATTTTTATTAATATCGCCAATTATGTAACTTTGCGCATCATTCTATTCGTAAATTTGACTTTTATTTAAAAATTTTAACACAATCAAAATAACAATCTGTTTTTTTTTCTTGATTATCTTTTCCATATCAATTAATTAACATGAACAACTTGTGAACATTATTGATGGTTGAATTTGCAAAATTGCAATTTTCAATTAAAAAAAAAAACAACTCATTTCTCAAAAGTTTTACAGACAACATTTTTACATTAAATAATTTACTTACTGAACAGCATCGTGAATTGGAAAACGATACTTTGTATAAACAGTTAATACTATTATTATCAGGCACAGCTTGTGAAGCTTTATTGCATAAATGTTGTGAATTGGTGGAAAATTGAAGCAAAGATTTCAAGCTTCAATAACTGCTAAATATATCATTTAGTGGAACGTTTTAATTGCTTGCAAGTTCAGTCAGTTTTCATTAAATACGTAAAACAAATTACCAGCGACACGGTGTGCAATGCGATCTAATGGATCCAGTGTTTTGGCAGGCGGTTGAAGAATTAAGCTGCAAGCAACGGACTGAAATGATTAAAGTGAGGATAAATTGTTCCACAACAAAACATCAACACAAAAAAATGAATATATTTAAAAATTAAATGAAAACAAAATTTGAAAAAAATTTTCTTCTACCTATTTTTTAATTTTCCCTTTTTGACTAGCATTCATGATGATTCTGAGCATGATTCAAGTTAACAGTTCTTCCTCTCATTTTCAAATTACTCTTCTAACAAAATGGCATCGTTCGGCATTCATGCGTTAAACTGAGTGAAAGTGCTGTTCAAATAATTCTTTAATAAAGACATTGTCATGACAACTAATGCTCATAAATCTGCACAAACGAAAAATTATGAAAATTTGAAAACGTCCACTTTCAATTCTTCAATGCAGTTGTTATATGTTTAAGAAATTTTTTGAATAATTTCAATTTAAACAAATATTTCACTTCAAACTTTCAAATGTTTAAAAGTAAAATTTCCATATATATATATATATATATATATATATATATATATACAAATCAACATTCCATGTACATGTCATTTTTACAAATCAAAAGCTAAATTACTATTTGCTGTTCAATTTTTCCCGTGCTTTGCGTGCTTCAGCAATGGTAGTGTAAAACATGATAACCACGAGCACACAATAAACAATAAAAACAAATATCAACAACAAATTATGCTAATAAAAGATATTGTTATCTTTTATGAATTACAATTTATTGATTTTCAAGTTAAAAAATAGATTACAAATTAAATTGTAATATAAATAAAACAGTGATGCATGAAACAACGCGTTGATATTTAAAAATTAAACGATAATTTATGGTGAAATAGTACTATTTTAATTTTTTAAATTGTTCTATTGAAATACTTTTCACAACCAATTTATCATCTGTATAAATGAAATATATTTAAATTTGAAAAATTGACTCGCATTTTTGAATCTTAAATATGATGCAGTGTTCAGAAACGTTGAAATTACAATTGCACCAGTTACACATACGAATGTTGAGTATATTGCTTGAAAAAGATGTTAAATAAAAAAAGATTTGGTTTCAAATTCCCAAATTAAAAACACAGCTTAATCAAATATAAATACTTCCGTGATTTTATAAAACAAAATATGAAAATTAGTTTTCATCATTTTGTGAAATTCAAAAATTAAATCATTATTAAATTTTCAAGCTTACAAAACAAAATATTGCATTACCATGCACGAATTGATAATTGATTCGTTAGAAAAATGATTTAATTACCAAATCAAAAAAGCAATCAAAGAATTCTTCAGTTTAAAAAACAATAATATTTCTAGATTTTATTGATCAATCAAGAAGAAAAATTGTTCAACAATTTATGATGATATATATGTATTAATGCACAAATAAAAATCAAAGCTATGAGGAACATTTCATTCTGTTAATTTTATACTTGTGAAAAATTTGCAGTAATATATAGTTTTTGCATTGAATGGAAAAACACAATGCCATTCTTGATGCAGGTTGTTATTTTCAGTTCTACGCAAATTCACATACAACAAAAATAAACAACATTAAACTTTTATTTCGATTTTACAAAAAATTCAAAATAGAAATAAAACTTTGCAACAACAAAAAATAATAATAATAAAATTCTTTAAATTGATTTTGATTTTTGAAAAAGAGAAAAGCAAAAACAATACTTTTCACAACCCAACATAAATTTCCTTTGTAGCTCCTGGACACGTTTCACTTCATTCCGGCCGCTTCGAATCTTCAACACCAACGTTGATAATTAATAATTTGTTGCATTTTCATGAATAAAATAATCTCTTCCATCCGGGATCAATTTACACTTGTATCATTTGAACAGAAAATTCCATGTTATCATTTTCACATAACTTATGTCTAATTATTAAAATGCGCTGTTATTTCACAGATTTTCTTTGCATATTTTGACACTGCCTCATTTTTTGTCCTCTTCAATACTCTACTGATGATGTATAGGTTAAAATGTGCTTTCCAGAGGCTTAATACCCAAAATGTAAACATTCTATATAATATCTATAAATAATTATTTTCCAAATTCGTTCAACATTACATGCCAATTGTTACATAACAGTTTACTTTGAAAATATTTTACAACTCTTTCATTGACATCCTCTAACACTTTTCAAATGAACAAAAAATTAGTTGCATAACCATCAGACCGTTATAAGTAACATGTATAACATATGACATTTAGCAACTTACAAATCGTACGTAGTAAAGTATGCAAAATATCACGTTCCGGAGTAACATTACAAATCTTCGTATAACGAACATCTTCAAAAAATACAAAACAGTAGTATTCCTGAAACAACAGAATCTATAATTTTAACATAAAGCGAAGTACATTTTTAACTACAGAAACGTATAAGTGTGCAGTTGGATAGGAACAAAAACAAAATATGATATACAACAAAAACTTGCAGGATAAATGTTTATGTATTTTAATCCTAAAGTTCACTTCTAAAAAGCTTCTACTATGAAGATAAAAGCAACAACTTGAATGTTGAATATTATATTGAAATGATTCAAAGTCGAAGCCTTACGTGACTTATCCGAACGATCCGCACAATTACTATACTTTGAACGGAACCAGTCTTTGAACAGAAGTGTGTGTTCTTTAACATAAAAAGAAATTGTAATAAATTGCTATTAATGCAATCTGCTATTCCTCTCTGTACTACCATCACTGAATGAAAATCAATAATATTATATTATATTATACCATATTTCATTTCAAATTTCAACAATTTGCTAAGATGAAACAATATTCTATTGCTTCCAGCGGTGCAGTGCTAGGAACAGAAAACGTTTGCTGTGAATTTATTTATTAAACAAACACAATTCTATAAACTCTAATTTGGTACAGATAATTAATACAAAATCCAAACCAAACTGAAATTCAATGCACTCATAGTTTACTTACAAAATACTTTAATGAATAAATTGAAAATGAGTAAATAACAATGATATAATCAAAAACAATTCAGAGGACAATTTAAAAATCAAATACCATATGACATTAAGCAAAATAATTAATAATAAGGTTCAAAAATACAGTATACTTTAAATAGACGTAATTTTTTAGAAAAACAATAAAAAATGATAATTGATGATTGAACTAATCAGTGATTAGTCCAAAGTGAGTAACATTGATTGAAGAGGGCTATTTTTCAAAAGGCCCTACTTGCATAGGCAACAAATTTGTGCACATAAAATAAAACACATAGAATAACACAAATACTGCCCAAGCAGGCAGAACAAACGCAGCAATAAACAAAACTATTGCTGTAAAAGCATAGTAAAATTCGTCATTCTGCTGCCACATATCACCGGCAACAACGTCCAGATGATGATCACGAGGTTTCTTTTCACAAATTCCAACTTTCCCAGAAACGGCTTTTGTTTGTTCATCGTTTTTCGATCTTTTTCTATGTGCACCGAGAGTCGACGCTTTTCCAGGAACTTCATCTTTCAAATAATCATCAGTTGAAAAACTATAAGATTGCTTTCTAGCAAACATGTCTCCTGCATCACGTCGCCGTCTAAAATCATCAGTATCACCCATAGCAGTGCATGTTTCTCTATCATGTTTCGAATTTCCACCATCTTCATCCAACGGCGGTGCCTTTCCGTAAATTTCCTTACATAAACGATCAAACACATCGTAAAAAGCAAATTCCTTTAAATCTATTTCCAATGTTTGATCACAGCAGGAATGTTTATTACGGAGGGACGTCAGTTGTTTAGTAGCGGTCTCTTCACTCAAACTTTTCACCTCCATAATCTGATCTTCACTTGAATCGCTGTTTGCCTCTTCAAGACCTTTGGAACCATGATCAAGTGCTGTAATCGACGAAGCTTGTTCCAAAAGGTTCTCCTTGGTCGAACTTTGGGCTTTAATCATTCGAGCGTCCTCTAAAGCACTCTCAGAGTTAAATTCACTTATAGAACTAGTGCCGTCTGCTGTAATGGACGACGACTGTTCAATAGCCGTCTTTTCGCTCGAATTTGGCGCTTCCACATCTCCAACTTTACGTGAAGAGCTCTTTGCCTCTTCTACATCACGTGAACGTGGATTATCTGCTTCATTCGACAACGGTTCTTCATGAACTTCCTCGTTAGTCGACCTTGGCGCTTCAGGAAATCCAGCTTCACCTGATGCGCTTTTCGCTTCTTCATGACCACCTGAAATTAGCA
>JYDO01000250.1:0-33987 GCA_001447755.1 Trichinella papuae | reverse complement strand
GGCTTGAACGAACAAGAAAGAGATGTGTGCCGATTTCTTTAATGGAAATTTGGTACTGAAGCAACAACTCGCATCTACCGCTTTAAAAGGCAGTGTTTTGGATTGTCGTATTCATGCAACAATGATCTCTTGAGTCGTGGTTTGACTGTGGAACAGCTGGCTTCACACTCCTTTTGGTGGCATGGAACAGCATGGGTCATGGAAGATAGAAATCATCATTTTGAGGACATGCAACGGTTTGATCGACCTTGGTCCTACAGTGGGCGGGAATGTGTGAAAACCCTCACAGCGACATGTGATATTTTTAGAAGTTTGATCCAGAGAAAAACATTGTAGTAGTTCGCTCGTATTTACCCATTGTTTGTTTGTATATATTCAAATAAACTGTACATATATATTGTCGATTATTATTGAAACAATTAGATTTGATAAGTTCGAATCTATCGCGAAGAAAGACAGCGGCAGCATTAATTGTCAACAATCAAGGGTTTAGTCTCAATAGGTAAAATTTTCATGGTGACGTCACTGATCAAACATTAAATGAGATCAAATGTTACGTAATGAATTGTAATTAAAAATTTGGAGCAATGAAATAAAAAAATTGTAGCTAATCAAAGCAGAACAATTTTAATCAATGAAAAATTTAGGTATGAGAAGCTATCCAATAAAAACTCGATTTTTTGCCAACCAATAGAACATTAGCCCTGAAAATTTTACATAGAGAAACTATCCCATATTCAAATAAATTGTATATATATATGTAAAAATTGTCGATTATTATTCATACGCGAGATTTGATAAGTTCGAACTTAGCAGAACCTGATTGTCAACAATCACGTGTAGTAAAATTTCCTTGCGAGCCTGCTACAACAAAATTATTTCAAATGCTCTGTTTTAACAGTTATTGCCATATTAAAGAACGTTTTTCTGATAAAATATTATTATTCCTGTGAAAGCAATAAACCATAATTAATTATAAGTGTTCCGGCGAGACGGTAGGGTTACGATAAGCCCGAACCTGCCGGTCACTTTTTCGTAATGCTGCTCAAATCACACGGGGCTAGGCGGCGCCAGAAGCGGTGTCATTGTTCTCCATTGTAAGAAAACCTGCCCGAACAATGGATGAATGCCCCGAGAAGCCATCCGCCAGCAATGTCCGGGTCAGCCCAGCGCCCCGGACCAGTGACCTGCCATCGAGGCCGTCCTCCGCCCGATATATAAACCCGGTGTTTGCGATCTGAAGAGAAGAAGAAGTGTTGTGTATATGTGCGTTGCAGTGTTGTGTGTAACCGTGTCTGTCTTGATCATATAATCGTTATTCACTTGTGTGCGTTGTGGTATCGTGAGCAATAAACCTCTTTAAGGAGCATTTGCGTTCTCTTCTGGTCGGCACTCTAGCTAGAACTTCAGTTGCCGCGAACATCCATCGATACAGTCCACTACCTGTGCATCACAGGATTGTTCCCCAAGAATTGGCGGAACAATAAGGTTTTAACGAAGGAAGACTGACAAGTATTTGTTTACTTAACCTTGAAAATCAATAACTACTGTACAGCTACAGTAATATACCTGGATTGTCGGCGTGGAATGATTGATAAGAAAAGTTGACATGAATGTGTAGTAAAGAAAAATTCACTGGTTCGTCGGCATTGTCGCGATCAATCAGTGAAAATACCCTCGTGGATGCCCTGCACAAAGTTTCCGTTGTTGTTCGAATCAAGGTGCAGCAGCATTCCACAAGCAATGAGCACCTTGACATTGTTCACGGTCTTGAAACGTTGGAAACACCACCGGAAGCATATCAAGCCTTCTTGATGCCGATGACATTACCACGTTTGCCACGAGAACTAACCATGAAATGGAAACGAGGACGAACAGATGAAAAGAACAGTTTGAAGGAATTGCTGACTTTCCTGAAAGCTGAGATACGAATTAGAGAAAGATACGGATCTTTTGATTCTTCAGCGAGAGTTGATTCAGAGATCCAAGTTCTATTGATGGAAAAGAAAATGCACCTTAAGAAAAATATACCATGGCTGCTCTTCATCCGTCGATCAAACAGGCATGCATAATAAAGGAGTTGTACAAAGCCACGTTGCACAGAGCACGATCACTACATAGAAAAAGGAAACCAGAACAATGCACCAGCAATGAACTTCCTACATACAGATTCTGGTGACTCTTGGATGGGGATGACGACGGTGCTGTTTCCCAATGAAAAATGTCGTAATTTTTATTGTTTTTCCTACTAACCCTTTGAATCTTTCCTCCTACTTACCCCCCCTGCTCTGACTGACATCTCTACGATGTTTTTTACAAATCGGCTTGAACGAACAAGAAAGAGATGTGTGCCGATTTCTTTAATGGAAATTTGGTACTGAAGCAACAACTCGCATCTACCGCTTTAAAAGGCAGNTGTAATTAAAAATTTGGAGCAATGAAATAAAAAAAATTGTAGCTAATCAAAGCAGAACAATTTTAATCAATGAACAATTTAGGCGAGAGAACCAGCAATTACAAAAACTCGATTTTTTGCCAACCAATAGAACATTAGCCCTGAAAATTTTACCTAGAGAGACTATCCCACAATCAAGTGTAGTAAATTCCCCTGCGAGCCATCTACAGAAGCTATATGTATATGAATTTCCATATAAAGCGAATAACTTTTCAAATAAATTAGGCATTAAGAAAGGGAACTTTTCATGTTAATGAAGTATGAAACCGTTTTTAAAATATAAGTAACAAAAAATTTGTTAAATTCAGAACACACTTTTACAGATAGATAAATGCTTCTACCACAGGAGTTAATTCCAATGTTTTACATTTCTTTTTGACATATTTAATATTTCAAACTTTCACAATAAGCATTTCAAATTTTAAATCACGGAGCGTAGAAATATACGTTATGAAAAGAATTGTATATTTAGGAAATTTTAGAAAAATTTGTAGCATTATCACAGTTATAATGTAGATGTGAAAGAATTCCACATTGTTTTAAAGACATAAATCTTTGATAATAAAACAGTTTTTGAAATTTTATTTTAAAAGTTATTAAAATTTGAATTCATTTAGTGTTTGAAATGTAATTTAACAATTGATATTCATGAAACTCATTTCAAATGCAAAAAGCTGACCTTTGTGGCAAATACGAGATCATTGTGACAGTGATGTTCAAGTTACTGGAGTCGTCCCGTCTCCAGTTTACAACATAAGCAATGAACGTTTTACTTACTTAGCTGATAAATGCAATTTATAAGAGAAAGATAAAGTGCAATAATCATAAATTTATCAATTTTATCAAATGTATTCAAATTCAAAATGCTGCCAAAATCGCCTGTGTTCGTTTTCATTGTGCAAAATGATTTCAATTTGCCATAATTTATGGCATAATTAGAAAATTCTTTGTCCAAAGTGAATAAATTGCCTTAATTTTACTCATAACATTTAACTTAAATTTACTTATTTTACCTCTTTGAACTTTTCCACTTGCTGCATTGCTATTTAAGTTCTTTCGATTTGTTTCATAATTTTGCATTTTAAGCATTACAGTTTACAGTAATAAGAAAGAAATTCAACGAATAATTATTAAAAAGTCACACTTTATACAAATTTATTAAATCAAATTTCCATAGATTGATAGAAAAAATAATTTATTATGACTTAGAAAACCATCCAGTAGATATATTACTATACAAGGAAGATGCAACAGAAATTGACTTTTTGATGTTTGAAGTTACATTTTGTTTATCCACGTTAGGTGGAAAATTGTGTTCAGTGCTTTCCGCAGAAAAATATGGTTCAGAATTAATAACATTATCAGACGGTTCAGAAAATGGAAGCTGAAAAAAGTAACCAACATCTGAATTAAGCAAAAGCATGCCAGTTTTTTCAGATTGTTGACTTTTTGTATTCGATGACCGCCAAGAGATTGTGTTGTTGTTTGTCATAATGGAGTTGAACAATGTCTAAAATTAAATCGAAATAATTTTATTTAAATATTACAAAAATGATATACAGTTAATTAAAAATTTAAAAAAAAAAATATTTACTTCCACACGAAGAAGCTGGTGATTGATTGCTCTTTTGAAATGTGACTGCATAATTTCCCAATCAATAGCATCTACAAATGCTGTCAAATTTTCCCGACAAAATTGAACACGACTCTAGACAACAATTATTCATTCTATCGCAATTAACAGTTTTTCAAAGAAAAAGATTTTAATTACTTACCGCCAAACTGTGCTTTCCACTGAAAAGCACTGCAGTTAAAATTTCAAAATCAAACAACAACTGTATAATCTGACATTGCAGCAATGAAATTTTTTTTCCATTTACATTATTTATTAAATTTTCATAAGAACCAAGCAAAAGTACAAGTGTATTTTCTGTTAAACTTTCAATCACTTTTCTAAAACCAAATTTCAAAATTATGCAATAATAATAAATATTAATATGATACAATTCACCTAGGAATACTCTGCGCTGCAATTAAACAACAAGAACTGGACAATTTTTTCAATATACCAAAAGACCATCGAGATGCACTAACTGGAATGTATATTTTGGATTTGATTTCCGTCTCAGTCTGAATTTCAATAAACTCCCAATCCTTAAAATTGATCTCTTAAATTCTCAATAAATGAATGAATGAATTAATTAATTAAATATTTGAAAATTGAATGACAAATTTAAAAAATATTTCTCTACTACCAAATGTTCACTAAGTTGGTGCTGCAAATCTTGCAATGCGTCAAAGTGATTGCAAATTTGATTGGAAATATCATTGAGCACAGAAAATGCCCACACTCTGCAAATATTCCACAATGTGAATTCAGACAACTTGTGAAAAAGGAAAAGAAAAAATATATTCACTGCAACAGTTGTATGATCAATTCAATTAAAATTTCTAACGTTTTTTGCCAAGCACTGGTGGAATCATCCGACGCCACAGAGGATATCCCTTTGATGAACAGACTTGATTTGAAATTTGAACAGCAAGTTATCATTGCTTGAAAAACTTTGGCACAATTAACAGCCCTAAAAAATAAAAAATATTCAGCAACTGAGCAAAATATCATTTTACAAATCAACATCAAACCAATTTCACATACCGTAAAATTATGCTATCCTTTTCCTCCTTTGATAATTCTGATGAATTGAGCAAATTAAGCCATCTCTCGATTTCAACTTTGAAATGATCACAAAGTCTGAAATTAAATACAAAATAATGCAAAAAATAAGAAAAAAAAAAGAATAAATACTACCAACCTGCTCACTCCATTAAAAGTGGAATCTGCCAATGTTTGCCTGATTTCGTTCAATTTATTTTCAACAAAAAAATGTAAAACTGAAGTTTCAAAAAGCTTCAAACAATTTAATATCGATTCAAATTGCAAATCAAACATTTTACAAAATCTAAAATATTGCTTTTTTTTTAAAAAAATCCATTTTCAAATGTATCATCAAAGAGAAATTAAAAAATATTACTCATATATTTCTTTTGATAAACCAATCACTTTCAAATGTAGAAAATCTGATTCAACTGCATCTGTTGTTGTTTTACTCCATATATTTTTCAAGTTGTATGAATCTGACAAAACAGTGCTACAAATATTAAATACATCAGAATAAATAAATTTCAGCTCTGAGTCTTTTAAACGCACACCTATTCCAGGAGTGCAGAAGCGGATTTCCTGTAGATGAAAAAATATTCGATACGCAATTTTGAATCATGTCATAAAAACAAAAAAAAATGGTTTAAGACATTGGAAAAAAAATAATACACATACGGTATAACATTTCACATGGTTTAAAGTTACTTTTATTCGAGTTTCAACAGCATCACGAAAAACTGAAGTTATAATATGTATGTTCCCATTAAATAAACAATCAGCTGTGCTTTTCCATTCAGAAGTTTGATTGGTCTAAATTTAAAGCAAATCATTGATTATGATTAATACATTAAACAATCGTTATTATAAAAACAAACCAATTTCAACTGAGCCAATGTACTTTCAGTTAAGTGAACAAGTGAAAGCAAATTGTCGTAAAGATCAACTAAATTTTTCATTTCCATCGCAAACTGCTCCGTAGAGCTAAAAATGCAAAAACAAAGACTGAAACATAAAATAGCTAATAAGATGATGAAAATAACCTAATTACCTTGAAACAAATCTTTCAATAATTTTCATCAATTCTGCATTTGAAATATCTTCAATTTTGCAAGAAAACGAAGGTTTAAATTCTACAAGTACACGCACACACACAAATATATATATAATAATTTGAGGGAAAAAAAAGGTATTCACCATTTAATATTAATGTATGAACTGTTTGCACGATTCCATCACCTTGCATTTCGAGGTATTTTAAAAATGTGCCTTTAAGTAAAATGCAAAAGTAACAATATTTTTCAAAAAAATTTTAACATAAAACACTATTCACAAAACCCCGGTTTCAGTCCCGCTCGCTTTTCAACTGAGGTTGATTCTCCCATCTGCTTTGTCATTGGGTTGTAGAAGAATTTCCCAAATTAAAAAAAAATTTTCATCTTTTTATTGGTCAAATTCTTTTCCCTCTTCATTGCAGGAAAGAGTAAATTTTCAGGATAAATTAAAATATGAATTTTGGAAATTTTTTCGACAACAAGTTGAAAGCACTAGACAGAGTCAAAAAGTAAGAGGAACCAAAAACAGGGATTATTTCATGAGGAAATAAACCAAGTCAAAATTATGATGAATTTGCATTTAAAAATAATATCTGTATAATACCTGGTATGCACTGCTGTAATGAATGAAGTTTTTGACATATTAAACTGTTCTTGTCAGGTTTCTCAAAGAAAAATATTTCCAGCACAAGTTGAACAGCTAATTGCCATGATTTTATGTAAAAGCATATTTGTTCACGGGAACTCAAACTCGAATCTTTGAAATTTAATGTGAACATTTTCTAAAGAATTAAAATTTACCAACTTGACTGTTATAAAATGCTTTCTTTATCATCATTATTACCTCACAGTTGGTAAGAAAAGTTTTCGCACAATCTTCTATTGAAACATTTTCCATTAAAATAAATGAGCAAAGATTGTCGCTAAGTTCACAACTTGTTATATTCTTTTCAAAGAAAACTTCTGTACATTTCTAAATTTTAAATTTAAATTAAACTGAGCTTTAGTTGTTCAGTTCTAAAAACAATGTAAATAAATTGCAAGTTAAATATTTTTAAAATTTAACAATTCTCAAAATTTTTTCAACAAATTACAAAATACTACAAAGAGAAACATGCTACATTTAAAATGAAAATCGTGTTAGTACTTCTATCATGATATTCCTGCTTGCTGAAGTATCTTTCCATATTTTAAAAGCGTACTGAATTTCTGGTGATTCTCTTTCAAGCTGTTGCTTTAGCAAATTCTTCAAATGTTTACAAAAACTATACAACCATGCCATGTCGACAAACTTTCTTTCGTATAAACAAAAATAAATCTGCAATGTTTAAATGCATTATTCAAAAAATATAAACATATATACAAACCAATTATTTTACAATGTTTGAAGAGTCGACTAATAATTTCGCCAACAATAATGACATATCTCCTCTGAAAATTTAAAAACTGAATCAAAAATCAAATTCATCTCAAAGCTACTTCTTACAAAAATTCTGGTTTAACCACTTCTGCAATTTTTGGTGGGTATTGTAACGTTTGTTGCCGTAAATTTGATGCATTGCTTTTGACTTTCTGCAAAGCCAGCAAACATTTTTCTGATAAATTCTTAATTTCATGAATGCCATCTGAAGCTTCGATAATGTCTCTGTAACGCCTACCAACCATTAAACGCAATTCTTCCCGTTTTTGTTCAATGTCAGATCTGCAAAGGAAAAAATACACATAACCTTGCATCATTAACAGTATACATACCTCATGTTTTTCTCTATTTCTCTTAATTCACTAACAGAATATTGCTTGAATAACTCTTCAGTTGGCAGACAGAGTGATGATTCATCAGCGTCATCCATTTTAGAAGCTTAAACAAATTTAAACTAAAAACTTAAAATTTTAAATGGTCGCAACCACTTATGGTAAGCTAATAATTCTAACCTTTGTATTTATAGTATTTACATAATGGATATGTAATCAAAAAATAATAATAAGCACAAACGAAATAAATTTAGAAATAGACAATTATGCAATAAGGTAAAATTACTTATATAATTTCATCTGTAAAGTATCACTGTTCGTATTGAAGTAAAATATGAACATTTTAAAACTAAAAGAATCTTATTCATAAAACAAATTTCATTCAATTTAATTAAAATAAATTTCATCAGTTTTACAAATTAGAAGAAAATATTCAGATGTCTACGGTAACTATAATTAAAGAATTGCAAGTAATTTTACAATAATAATATTATTAAACATTTATAAAAAAACAGCAAAACTTACTGAACAGTTAAAAACATTTTAAAAAATTCAATTAAAAAATGAATAAACCGCCTTCTTGTAAAATCTAGTGAAAATATCTTGTCACACTGTTTGTATAACAAAGCATTTTAAACAGTAAAACAACGAATTAAAAAAATACTAATATTAAAAAATAAGTATTCAAGTAACACATAGTTACGCTATCGTTAAATTAAAATCATCGATTATATGCTAAAACGTTATTTTGACTTTTTGACATACTGTAACTTCAATTATTTTCCTATTTGAAGCAAAGGAATTATTGTAAATCAAAAAATACAGACGATAAAAAAATATTGTTAAAATATTATGAACTATAAAATTCACATATTTAGTTAAATGATTATTAAAGAAATCAATGACTGTTGAAAACAGTGCATGTTATTGCCTGAGTTTGTTTTTACTGCTGCTGACAATGGACAATTTGTTGATCTTTGAATAAAGCTCTTTGCCACATATTTGATTTATGAATAATACTTGTTAATTTGCATGACCAATTGAATGCAACTTGAATGGTTGCTTTGAATCACGCGCGCACAAAGCGAAATTCACAGAGAATTATTACCTACAAGTTTTGAAACAATTTTGGTCATCCAAAGCTGCACTGTTGAACCTTCAGATAATGCCCGTAACGCCGGTCAACTGCAGCATTTCTTCGATCGAAAGTAACTCTCCCATTTGCAAAGGGTGACACAGTGCGTCTGCATTCCCAGATCTGCAGAAAGCAAATAACTAGCTGTTTGTGCTTCGGTTTTTTGACGCCAGCCATCAGCCAAACACATCACAAGAAATCTGAATCAGAAAACACGAACAGCAATAATCCTTCTGTAGAAAAATCAATTATGCTTCAACCAGTTTTACGCACAACACAAGATTATGGGAAAGGGCGTTATTCAAAGATGACAAACAACTGCAAAGAAATGGGATCGCTATATTGGATTTGGTGATCTTTGAATAAAGCTCATTCTCACAGATTTGAGTTGTGAATAACATTAACTGCAAACGGGCATCCGTTTGAAAACAACTGAAATGCTGGGAAGAGTTGCGCTCGCGAAGCACACGCTGAAGATCAGTATATATTTGTATTTACACAATTATTAAGCTGGGAATTTTTGAATAATTAGCATTATTTTTGGTAAAAAGATTATTTTGGTTGGTTTATTTTTAATTTCAAAGTAAAATATGAGAAATAATTTTATTTATCTGTACATCATTTTCATTATCCTACCGTATAGCGCTTTTTGACAGTTTTAGTTTTTTCAAAGATACAAAAGTTTTATTATGTATGCTTGGTATAATAATTTATGTTTAAAATGTTAATATATTTATATAAAAAAAATTTGTTATTAATTTAGTAATTTTTATGATCATGTAAATCATGCATGCTTGTTTGTCATTGCATGCTTTCAATGGAAATTTTAACATTGCAGGATATGGAAATTTCTTTGCATACTTTTCTTGCTGAAAAAGCTACTTTTTTGAAAAAAGTGGACTTCAGTCGTAAAGGGAGCGTGGACGAAGATATTGCAGACATTGTTAATAATATTAATTCTCACGAGGACTATTTTACAACATCGTCGTGTTCAGGACGTCTTGTTGCATTTGTTGAAGTTGCAAATCAAAGAAAAAAGAACTGTGAATGGTTATTCAATTCTCATAAAGCAGTCGATTCGGTTACTTTTCGAAAAGTGCTAGATTCGTACTTTCAAACATTGCAAACTAGCCGTGGAAAAGCGTCTGGCATAATTTGGCTAAAATTTGAACCATTAATAATTCACGTACGTTGCAGAAGTTTGCAAGCGGCAAAAAAGTTACTAAATTTAGCCTTAAATGCTGGTTGCCGGAATTCCGGTGTAATGATTGGCAAACGTCTCCGCTTAACCGTCGCACTACGCTCTACTTTGACACTTGCATTGCCTTTGCAGCACACTGACCAAGTGCAAATGTTGAGTGATGAATATTTTGAATTTTTATTTCAAACAGTCAGTATCAAATTTACAGAAAATGACCAATTATGTTCTAAAGTTAGGAAATATTTAGTGCACATACTGTAGTAGGATATTTGATCACAAATACACGGTAGGAATTTTTATTTGCAAAAATAATGCAACACAATAAATATGAAATAAGTATTTCCAATATGATTAAATGTTTATAGTTTTGTGGCATTTTTTGTAATGTTAAAATATTACTGAAACAAATTTCAAATATAATGTTGATAAAAACATAAACCTGCTCAACTGCAAGCGTATAATACGAATGAACTAATTTAATATTTAATTTAATGGCTGTTCTTCATTCTGTAAAAATGAAAAAAATTCACTTTGATCCATAGGTTCCTGATCAGTTGGAATCATGAAAACGCCGAGACTATCCCAATCAAAATTATTCAAATCGACTGGATTGTCCAAAACGTCTGAGGTTCTAAAAGTTAAATAAAATTGTAAAAGTAGATAAATATTGAGTACGTTCATCGAATGTAATATACATTCCACAACTTTCGCAAATTTGACTCAGATCATCACCAGGCGACGGACAAATGGCATTCAATGGTGAAACAGGCGTTGCTTCACAGTCTGCAATGCCTGATCTAAAACGTTGCAATTATAAATATAAAATGTAAAGTTTATTAAAAATATCAATATTTCAGAATAAATATGCTTCAAATAAAACACAAGAACAACTGCAATTAGTACAGATAAAATAATGGAGAATTCAACGTTTAAAATTTACTGGAATTTCTGTTTCATCCAAAAAAGAAAGAAACATATATAAATATGTATTTATTTATTTATTTATATTATAGCTTTTATTTCCATTTTAAAGTGAAATTAAAATTTCCAAAAGTGAATGTGAAATGAATAGCAAAGTTTTACTTACAATGTAGTATGAGCTACCATAATTAATTCGCTTGTAATGTAAGGATATGCTTCTTTGTTGAGCAGTTGAGAAGTGACTTTTCCTTCAGCTTCTTCTCTAAAAATAACTGACTTGTCATAGCAAGATTCGGCCCCATAAACACGTCCAATGTGCAGCAATTGAGGACATCTAGCGATGCGTGAGCACAATGACAAATGGTCTAAATCTTTTCCAGTAAAAGGAGCCAAAGGAAAAACTTCTCGTCTTCCTAAAATTAAAATCATCAACAAAATTTATAATTATGCTTAAACATAAGACAAGCGACCATCTTCAAGAACAGCAGAAAAGCTGATCGATAAACCACCCAAATGTGAATCGCTAAAGCGTAGCAAAAAAGAAGATTCGTGCAATGATAATAATAAACTGCGAGCATCTTCACGACTTATAAATCCAGTTATCAAACCATCATCCCACAGACGAAGAAGCTTTTGCTTAATCAAAGCAGCAATTTCGAAAAACCAAGACCAAAATGAAAAATCAACATCTTCTCTCATTGGTAGCTGCAAAAAGAAGTTTGAAAAAAAAAACAATCAAAACCGTATATCATCTCATAAATAACCTTGCAAAATTGTTCCAAAGTTACTAACGATGTTTCATAAGAAAAACAAGATGGATCAGCCACCAACTTTCCAGCAATGTACTTTAGATGCGCATCACTCAGAGGGCGAGTGGCGCCTGTTTGACATTTAAATTTATACTTCAACGCTTCTGCCAATTGATTCCATTCAACAGCTTTTGGTATATTGAATGGATTTTCCTTTAAAAATTGAAATTTAAAAATAAAATATTTTAAAAATAGTGCATTACAGCAGAAGCAAATGCGTGATTCCATAATATCATTGCCTGAGACAAACGTTCTTGAGAGCCGTGAACAGTTAGCTTAACTGGACAAGAAAGTGCCTTGAAAAGCAAGCAATATAATATATTATCAAGCAATCAAATGCACAATTTTAATCAAACTTACCCATATTGAATCAAAAGTTATATCGCCCATTTTAAACATAGTACATGTAAATAATAAAGCATAATTTCTCTCACAGACTGGTATCTACAAAAGCAAAAAATTTATACAATCAATAAACAATCCGCTCAAGCATCACATGTTATTAATATACTTCAACATTTTTACTCATTGGCTTTCTTGAATCAACTTTCAAAAGTTTCTGAAAAATTTACTTGATTAAAAAAATGGCATTAAGAAATTAAAAAAAAAATAAAAATCCACAATGCAATTTTAGTTACCGATTTAAAAGTCGCTTTAACTCGCTTGCTTTGTCTTTCAACTTCGAGATTTTCTTCTTGAAAATCTTTTTCCGCTTCACTCAAGGAACTTATACCAATTTTGGCTACTGTTGTTCTAAAAAAAATAACAATAAAACAACAATAATAATTGCAAATGTAATGAAAAATTTTAAAAAAGAAAAGAAATACGCATCAAACGCAGACGTGGTACCATCTTCCAGAGATTGAGCTTGATCTTCGCTGAAAAAAAAATTAAAAATGAAATATAAATTTTATTGAAAAAAAATTGCAAAATTAAAAACCTGATCAATTTAACTGTAACTTTGACATTGAAAAATTTGATTCCCAATTTATCGCCAACCAAAAGACGCACTTCAGCGTTGAATTTGTTGTGCTGCTTGAGAACAACGTTTGGCTGTTTGGAAACAACAAAAGATTTTTGAATAATAATTTTCAATTCATCAATTAATAATGAACGAATTGATTCAACCGCTGGCAAGCATTTGGATACATTATTATCCGGAAGTTTTGGAGTTTGTTCAAGCAATTCAATAAACCAAAATGTGATAGTCAATATTGTCCAAACTTCTTCTGCAAGGCTTTCAAAACTGAAACAAGAGAAAAAAAATTTAATTTTCATTAAAAATTCACTATAATAAACCATGTCACCTCTTGCCAATTCGATCCAAAAGTTCATCCGCTCCTTCAAATGAATATCCAATTTGAGAAAGTCTTTGGCGATGTTTCCATTCTCGTAAAGCACCATCAATTAGCTGTTTTCTTAAATTTTCAATACTTTCAGTAGATTTCTTCAATGCTGAAATCAAAGCCTGAAAAATCATCATCATTGATCGCCGTTTTCTTCAAACAACATTCTTTGTAATTCGCAATATTGCAATGAAGTGCTGTTTTGTAAAACAATACAAGCGTAATTAATTTTACTTGAAAATTGCTTTTTTTTTCAAATTTAAAATTAAAAAAAAATTAACATACTTTGCGAGCTTGTGAAAGGAGTTCATAAACTTTGCCAGCCTGTTTATTGCCAGAAATTAGAGCTTTTGAAATTTCCGTTACAGCATTCGGCACTGATTCGTCGTCTTTAACAATCTTTTTATCCTGCTTCAACGAAAGCATAGCTAAAAATAATTTCACAATTTATTAAAAAAAACAACAACTTAATTAACTCTTGAAAAGGAATTAAAAAAAAAAACATACTTCTTAAATTTTGAATAAAACCCAACTTGCTGATAAACTGTGTCTGGAGTTCATTGACAGATTTCCATTGAATATCACATTCCTTAAAAATTTAAATTTTAAAAACGTCAAATTGAAGCATTTATCAATTTTATTACAACACATTTAATATTTTCTTAACAATTCAAATCAATCATCATTTTGAGTCTTTACAGTACTGCATACAAATTCCCACAAAAACAAATTTACCTTATCGTCTACAGTCACCCAAAGAAAAATTATTTGCAAGTCCTCATCAGTGTTGATATTTAGTATCGTAAAAAATTTCAATATCATTATTAAACTAAATAAATAAATAAATATATTTGTTAAACAGTACTGTAAAAGTACCCATGTTTTCACAAAAGAATTTAACAAATACATAATGTCCAATCAATATTCTACTACGCTCTAGCTGGGAAAATGCACAACAGATTAATACTCTTATCGAATACGTACTGTATGGTAGGTTGTAATGAGAATAATAAAACAAATACAATCAATTAACTGATACAAGGCTTTTAAAAATACGTCAAATAAAAACAAACTTTTCTTTATTCAAACATTTTACTATCTACACATTTAACATATTAACCAAAAATGCATTGCCAACTACCTTTGAATCTGTACAAAGTTCTTCTTGAAGCATTTCAATTGCTGTCAAACTTCCATCTAATGGATCCATAGCTTTAATGAACTGCAATTGGAAACAAGTATTAATTGAAATCTAGAAAAAAGTGTTAACTACGACATTTCAAATGGAATAGATATGCATAAGGAATGCAAAACAGAATATATGCTGAGTTACTAAAACAGAAAAACATATTATAATAATAGTGATGATTAATTTCAACAAATTTCAGTGTGACATATAAATTATTTCTTTTGTTTGCGTTTTCTTGCATGAACAACAGTCCAACCATCTTCATCGACAAGTTCGCCAACAGATACAACGGGTTCACCTTCACTTGGTTCAGATGATTCTGCAGTGGTTTGACATCCAGTAAACGTTTCCGTTGATGACAAACCTTTTTTATTTGCATCAGAACAATCCATTGATTCTTCACTTTCTGAAGAAGATCCGGACGATTCAGAAGACCTATGAATCTGATCAATTCCAACTGGACGTCTGGCGCGTCTCATCCCAAGTTCGTCAATCATCTCGGAAACCAGGCCTGTTTCGCCGGCACGACAACGATCCCAACCCAAAGATAGCAAACGTGAAACCGAACGAGAGCTTCCATCTTCCAAAATCATGTTAAATTCATTATCAAACATAATTTCAAGATATTCTTCAATGTATTCTGGATCGACTGCCGATTTATTTGACATCATCATTTCCACAACAACATCAATCATCCATTCCAACTTTTCATCTGTATTTGTTCCACCCAACTGACCACTTCTTATCAAATCTACTGAGACCCAGCTGTCAAAAATTTGACGAACAATTCTTCTGAATTGTGTGGCAGATTCGTCATTATCAGTGCCACTCATTTCACTTAAAAACATCAACGTCAATTTGACAAAAGCTTCAACTCGCCAATTAACCCACTACATTACATTATATTTATATTTCATCATTCAAATAATTAATAAATTGAACACTGCTCTATTTGCGTGATATTATTATTATTTGAAAAATTTACAAAACAAATAACTTCTTACATTTTTAACACTACACTTATAAACAATACGTTACACCTTCTTCCAACAACAAACAAAAACAGTATCATCAGATTATTAATGATTTGCAAGTTTTATTTGCAAGAATAATATTTTTTTTGGTCGTAATAAAACAAAATGCTTTTTTTTGGTTATTGACTACGACATAAAAATTAATAATCTCAAAATGATATTTTAATGTTTATAATAGATCAATGTGAAAATGACTTCTGGTAAAAATATAAAACAACATTAACAGTTTCGTGGCACTTTTTAATTTTAACAATATTTATAATATATTTTTTCTACTTTATAATTATATATATATATATTTTAGATTTTTTTATTGTTGATATTTTTTTATTAAAGATTTCATAGGGCTGCTTTATTGTAAAAAACTTGTCTAAATTTTTTAATCATAATAGTTTATAAATAGTAAAATAAGTTTCATTAAAGTAAATTTATGCAATAATATTGATGGATTTTGAAATTATTTATGAAATCAATTGCATTATACTTGAAGGTAATTTTTGCTTTACAGTAAACCCGTGATGTCATGTTCAAGAACGCGACGTTGGGCAGCAGCGAATCAGGTATGAATTGTTTAGTGGTTGATGTTTTTGTTTGAACATTAAACAATGTAAATGTTTTAAGACCGCACAATGTCACATCCAGAAAGAACTTTTCTTGCTGTAAAACCTGATGGTGTTCAACGAGGCCTTGTCAATGAAGTACTGCGTCGTTTTGAACAGCGGGGATATAAATTAATTGGATTAAAAATGCTTATAGTAAGTTGTGAATTTTTACCTTTTTCCAATAAAAAAGAAAGTAAACACTTTGATGAATAATTTTTAATTTGGTTTTGCATTAAATGTAAAAGTTTTAATAGTTGAATCATATGTTAATTATTCTCTGTAATTTTTTTGATTATATTTATTAAGATATAAGAATAATGATTGTAAGCGCTAGGTTGATGGTTTATGTATAATAATTTTTGGTTAATATTTAACGAATCATGTAAAGGATGCGAGGGTAATTGATAGTGCAATGTTTCTTTTTTTAGTTTTATTGTTGTTTAATAGACATTTTCGTCGGATGCGACTATGCTTCATCTTGTTCTTTTAAAAGTTTTTTTGAAAACGATGCGGTAGATGAATGTAGGCATTTGGTAGTTGGTATCATTTATTTTGAAATAATTTGATTTAGTTTCAAGCAACGCAAGAGATGAGCGTACTTTAGTTGTTGTAAAGCCGGACGGAGTACAGCGAGGTTTAATCCATCAAGTACTTCGCCGGTTTGAACAGCGCGGTTTTAAATTGGTTAGTCTAAAAATGCTCATGGTAAGCTCATCGTGAAAAGCTAAGCTTTAAGAAAAAAGAATTGAATATGTTATTTCGACTTTTAATTTCGTTGAAGGGCAATTTGAGCGTTATTTTACTATATTTATTTTAGGCAAATGATGATCTGCTCAATAAGCATTATGCAGAGCATGTTGGAAAAGGTTTCTTCCCATCACTAAAAGCATACATGAGTTCTGGGCCAGTTGTTGCTATGGTAACTTTTTTCTTGTGATAATGATAAAATTTTGATGTTGTTTGCTTAAAGGTTTGGGAAGGACGAGATGTTGTCAAAGCTGCCCGGAACATACTTGGTGCAACACGGCCTTTGGAAAGTGCTCCAGGGACACTTCGTGGAGATTTTTGTATAGATGTTGGAAGGTTTGTTTTTGAAAGTTTTGTTACATTGATTTTTTCAATGATGAGGAGGTGTTTTATGTCTTACATATTTTGTTTTTCATGTATTTTTTAATTGTAGATTGTTTAAACAGATTTTATGTTTACCACCATATTTTTGTAGAAATCTTGTCCATGGAAGTGATTCCGTTGAATCGGCAAAACGTGAAATTGCACTGTGGTTCAAACCAGAAGAACTTTGCAAATGGGAACAATCTACGCATTCGTGGATCTATGAATCCTAGGGCAAACAATTAAATGGCAGTTGTCGTTTAAAAATTAGCCTAGTTTCATGAATAAACTTTATTTCCGAATGATTGAAATAGACAGACAATTAGAAATTAAATAGTATTTCAGTGCTGCTCATCACTATTATTTTGATTTTTACTAGTCTGAGATCCCTTAATGCATGTTGTTTTGTGAATAGGCCAGTGCAATCGTTGACATCGAACAGAGCAGTACTTTTCCTAAATGAGAATTAACAATAAAATTGATCTATAGAGAAAAAGGAAAAGAACAAAATGCTTAAGATACCTTTTTGCATGAACTGCACAGCAACAATTGTTTATCCCACACGGCGCATGCTGCACAAAATGATTCTTCAGTTAAAATTCGTTCGCTCAAAATCGCCCCACAAAGCAAGTCATACGGCTCACCTGCTTTAAGCTGAAAAATGAAAAAATAATAAAATTTCGAATAATTTTAAACAAAACTCATCGCTCACGTGATGTTCTTTGAAATGATCTACAAACTGACCCCAAATTGCAGTGTTTTTGAATGGAAACTTCAACACCGCATTTCTCAGAAATGTATCACTGTAGGGCAATTTTTCCTTTGCAAAAATTGAAATATCCAAAAAACTATAAAAAATAACTAAACATATAAATAATATAGCAAAAACGTTTATACATCTTTGCAATTTTTAAAATCTTCTTTGTTCCTTCTTCAGATAATTGATCGCATTTGCCGTTATCAGCTTGTTCAAACAGAGATGAATGTTTCTCGTTGAATTTACCTTCAAATTGTTCATTCCTGCTCAACACATTGTACAAAAATTGTACAGTACGGAAAATTATATTAATTTTAAACGCCATGAGCTGCAAGCATTCATTTATATGGATTAGTATTTGAAAATTTTCCAAAGAAAAAAAACAGACTTACTTCATTGACATTTTTCCCTTTCATCTGACGCTCCATCAAATCTTCCAAAATAAATAAAATATTCTTCCTTGCAGAAGGCAGCAACAACCCAGAATTATCATTAAAGTATAAAATAACCTGAAATTTGGACAATTCATAATTTGTGTCTATATGGCACATATAGACATTATTACATAAACAGGATGAAAATGAAGCCCAATCAAAAGATCGTAAACCTGATTTGCAATTTTGACCGTTACACGCGGTGGATATTGTTCTGATGAATATATATTTAAAAACAAACAAATAAAAATAAAAAATATTTACCGGTCGATTTAGTGTAAATTTCTAGCTGTTTAAAACGTATAAAATTATTGATTACACAAACACACCTTGTTTGGCCTAAAAAAACAATGAAAAACAAAGTGATGAAAAGAAAAAAAATCAAACCTGTAAAAGCAGCTAATTGAACAGCATTTCGACTGATGCTATTGACAGCAAGTGGATTGGCTCCATAACGTAGCAATAAAAGACATATTTTATGATTGCCTAAATTCAAATTAAACAAATACTGACAACAGAAATTTCCAAATATCATATATGCATGGTTACCTGACATAACAGCGAACATGAGAGCTGTATAGCGATGATTATGTCTTGTTAGATTTGGATCAGCTCCATAGTCGAGCAAAATTCGACAAAATTCTAATTTTCCTTTAAAAGATGCTTCTTGCAATATAGTCGTATTTGACTAAAATGAAAATTATTTTCAAAAAATATTTACAATTATTGCTTCACTAACCTCGTCAATGCAATTTGGATCGACGCCATCTTCAAGTAACTTCTTAAACTTGAGAAAATCATCTGAAATAGACCGTGCAATTATTACTTTTTCAAATTTTACTTAAAAAATAAAACTTTCGTAAAAAAAAGCAATTTAAACATTACAATCCATAATCAATTTGCATTACAAATAAGTAAATGATAAATTTTAGATAAAGTTATAAACGTCAAATAAAAATTTGACAAGCAAAATAAAATCAAAGTTATGAAAATAACTTAATTAATATTTATAATGAAAAATAATTAAAATTGAAACACATTTACCTTCTTTAACACACATAAACAGTTGCGACACTTGCTCAGTTAGAACAACAGGAGAACTGGAAGTCGCCATTTCCTTAAAAACATATCATAAATATTCCTTACCTTAAACTTTTTGTTGAATATTTAATTTTAACAAATAGGCTACAATGCTTATCAATAATAATAAACAATTCAAAATCTTTTCTTAAAAAGAATATATCAAAAAATGTATTATTTATTAACAGTAAAAAGTGACGTGCAATTTAAAAGAAATAAACAATATATATATGCGTTACTGGAGAAGGACAATAAAATTTTATTAACATTTGAAAAAAAATTGTAATGACATACAATTTGCAATTGCAATTTCATAAAATTTCAGTTAAGTTTCACAAAACCGATCATAAACATCAGTGTTTTAAATTTCGCTCTGCTATGAAATTACGTAGGTATAAATTGAATACAGACAGTTTATCATACTTTATTCATGCTTAAATATTCGGCGTGGAGAAAACAAAATAATAATTAAAAGGATAAAAGAAAAAAAACAGAGTTCAAAATTCTACTTTAATTCAAATAGAACATTTAGTTACAAATAATATCGACAAACTATTTCTCTTCTAACACTTTTACTACAGTGTGCCAATACAAAAGTATACATTAAGTACAAAGTAAACTAAAATATGAAAGTTTGAAATTTTCAATGCATATGAAATTCATTTCATAAATTATTTTAATAAATTATATTAAAATAAAATAAATTAACCGTAGCCTTAATTTAATTTCATTATTTTCAATGTTTTTACAATCAGTTATAAAAATGCATAATCTTTTTTTTATAAATTCAAGTGCTAAAAATAATGCGTTGTCATACAAAAAATTATTTAATCTTAATTTTGATAAAATTTATTGGTGGATAGCAATATGAAGTTTTCTTTCAAACCTTCGAAAATAGTTCAACAGTATTCGGTAATGTACATTTTTAGTTTTTGAATCTTCTTCAACGTAATAGGGGAGCACAGGATGTTTATTCATAATAATTTATTCAACTTTTGCTTTAAAAAATTCTTTTTTTTTTAATGTTTTAGTTTTTTGTGTAATTTTATTTCTGCGCTGATGTTGAACGCGAGATTTTAACTGTTGTATTGAATTTTAATTTTCACATTCTTCTTCTAATTTATTGTAAAGGTTGTTAATTTGAATATCATAATGAATGTTGTGCTTGTTCTCATAAAGTATTCTATTGTGATGTAATTGACTTTGAATTTGTAGTATCTTGAAGTATCAAAAATCTTTGAAGTAAATGCCTGTTGATGAAGATGGAAATCCATACAGAATTCCGAAAAATCGCCTATATCGATTTCTAAAACGTCTCAATGTTCAGTATCCTAGACTGGGAGTGATTTCTTTTGTCACCGCTGGTACTTTATTTTTATTCAGTCCTTATCTTTATCACGTATATCAATACTTAACAATGGATCCAGAAGAATATAAGGAGTATTATGACGCTGCGTATAAGCGAAATATTTTGCGAGCTCGTTACGGTGAAGGTATGAATTTCTTTTGGTTCACCTTCAATTTACAAAGCGCAGAACGTATCGAAGAGCAAAAGACTTCATTTAAGAAGCGTATGGAAAAACGACAAGCCATTGTTCAAGAATATTTGGATTCATGCGAGGAATAAACATTGTTAAACTGTTGTAAGAGTAAAAATGCGAGTGAAATTATTCGCAGTTGTATTTCATCATATCTACATTTTATTGTGATCAATTAGCAGGAAGGTTTTGCAGGAAAGTATTAGTCGTGACAAATTTCGAAGAGGGAACAATTTACAAAAATAACGACCGCGTTTTGTGTAACAATTCACTGTTCAACGATTTCTTTTACAAGTTTTGAGTGTTTTATTTTTAAACAAAAGTTTGATGTTATTAATTTACATCAAACCGTTGTTGTTTTTTTTCTCTCTTTGAATAAGCTTAAGAAATGGTTTATTAGTGTCAAATGAGTAAATTAGAATATTAAAAATTCGTTCTTAATTATTTTAATATTATATAATGGAAATTGTAAAAGAGACGGGAAATATTTCTCAACTAAAACAAGATTTAAATGGGAGAAAAAAATAGTCGGTTTACTGTATCGCGTCCTTGATTATATTTCTTACTGTATATAGCGAAGGGGTGTTCGATCATGTGATGATTCGGTTTTTGAGTTTGTAATTGTAGATTATGTGATTGTTTAGCAACATGACTTGGTGTTCATATTTACGTGATGTGCCATCGTCGCTGATGTCACCGTTTTGCACATTTTTGCTGAACCGTTATTTGGGCTGTTATTTGCTGAACAAGCAGATCAACATTGAACAGCTGTCTGTGGACATTTTCGCCGGTAAGGGTTCTTTGAAAGAGGTAGAATTGGACGTGAAACACATCAACGAGACACTGTTGGAAAGGAACATCCCTGTGCACTTGTTTGATGGATTTGTGAAAGAAATAACAATAAATGTTCCGTGGACAACTTTGCTCGAAGATTGTTGTCTTGTTGAAATAGATGGTTTGGAAGTGACTCTGCGCGGTCAACCGATACCTTGCAATAATGGGATAAATTCAGTGTTGGAATCGTTGATGATGAGCGTGACTAGCAGTTTGGAATTGGCGCGCAGTTTTGTCGTTGAACACAACGGTAAGTGCAGTTTTGATCCAGAAAATGATGACAAGTTGCCTTTCGATGTGATATCACCTTTGGTGAAATTGATCGACACGTTCCTTTCTCGGATGCGTTTTGTAATTACGAATGTCGTTTGTCGTTTGGAGCATTATTACGAAGATCGTTGGGTTGCGTTGGAAGCGCGTGTGGGCAAATTGGAAATAGTGGATCAGTTGGTTTTGGAAAAAGAATTGTCCAACAAGCAGACGAGTGAAGAATTTGAAGAAATGTCGTCATGGCCTGAGCCGAAGAAAGATATTCCTTACAAAGCGATCAGCATTTTTGATGTTCGTCTTTATACGGATTCATTTTTGCCGGTGATTTCAATGCGCAGCGCTATTGATTCGGCCAACAAGCGTTCTTGTTTCGTCTCTGCCACTGCTGAATCGAGTTCTGTGATTGCATCCAATTTTGCATCTACTTCACTGTACACTTCTTGTGTGAATGCAAATCAAGAAAGTCCAACGACGACGACGATGAGTGCTGCTTCAACAATTCGCATTTCCGCACATCAATCTGGCATGTGCAAAGAGCCGTTTATGTTTGCTTGTTTCGCGTCGCCGAGTGCGGCGAAATTTCTCGTGCATCTTCAGAACGCAACTTGCACCAACGGTGAACGTTCGACCAACGGAGGATGTCGCATCGCAACCGTTGAAGGCTGTATCCAGTCGTTGACAGTGATGATCTCGCCGCAGCGTTTGAAACTGCTTTACCATTTGCTCAAGGGCATTTTCTATTGTCCGCAAGGTGATTTGAAAATCGCCACTGGTCGACGTTTGAAAAATGCTTTGAAACAGCCATTCGACGGTGCAGAGTTTGTCGTGTCGGATCAAGACGAATGGCTAGCCGAGGAGACGTTCTATCCGATGACCGGCATGCCGACGACTCGTGCAGAAGATTCGGATCTTGATCAAGAAGATCTTGAAACGTCGTCAACGGTGGAATGCTGCGGTCGTTCGAACGTGTTGATTGAAGTTGGCTTTTGTTGGATTGCAATCACGCACGATGATTTCTGCGACGATTTTACCGAACTCGACGAACATGCAATTCGTAAAAGAATCGACCATTTTTTCACGTGCAGCAGATTGGTGTTGTTGGATTGCTTGCAAAGGGTTGCAGTGGAAAGGTCATCATTCGATTCAGCTTTGCCTTGTGATCATTTGCGTCTAGTGGTGGATTCGTTGAAGCTGGATACAACGTTGAAAGCCCGAGACGAAGCTTGCAGTCGGACGGAATTGTTTGAATTGAAATTTTGCTGTTCTGATTTCGAATTGGTCGAATCGTTGCAAAATGACCAAACTGCAGCTCGATCTTACACGGAATTGTTGAAATTCAATCGATCCGATGATGATTTGAAGAAGAAAGTGGACGAGGAAAGGGGACGATTTGGAAATTTCCAAATGACAGTGAAACGCAAGCAAGGATTGCGTGTCGGTGTTGAATTGCAACCGTGCTCATGCGAAGTGGACATTTCGATGCTGAACCGCGTGGCGGCGTTGTTGAGCCCGCTTCCCAGGAGACGTCGTTGCTCTTCAACGATGAGGAGTGGCAGTTGTTCCTCGAGGCAGTTGTTCAATCGCACGGAACCGTTGTCGTTGAATGCAAATTTGTTCACCAATTTGCAACAGGGACCGTTTTACGATGCTTCGGCGCCGATGGTCACCGTGAAATGCGCCAATCTAACGTTGACGGTTCGAGTTCCCGAACCACGCCCCACTGGTGTAGAGTTGTCGTCGTTGAAAGAGAAACGACTGCGCGATGAATATTTCAACATCCGAGTGGTGGATTTTTGTGTAAAATTTGTCATGGAAAAGGACTTTTGCAACAAGGGTCGAATTGTGGTGCAATTTGCATCGTTCAATGGTGATTTTGTCGATCAATATGGTATTGTGCACAAATTGTGCAAAGCCAAAAGTGGAAATGACGACGACGACCACGACGACGATCATGCCAAATTGATTGCCCAATGGAACGGTCCTTTTTGTACCAATAATGAAATTGCTGAAATTGAAACGTTCAACTATGATGATGATGATGATGATGATTGTGGTGGTGGTGGTGGTGATGGTGATGGTGAGGACGACCATAATAGTAGTAATACTAATAATGCTACTCCACTGACGAGTGGGAATAGTCTGCAGGAAAGTTTGATTCGCATACGCCCAGCACCAAGTGGTTCTGTGAATCCGTTTTCCAAAAGTCGAATTGCCTACGAAGGTGAACCGTTGATCATTGTCGGCAACGCGCAAGAGTTGAAGTCGTTCCGTGAAATGGCCTGCGGTAATTGTCAAATCAATTTCCAAATATCCATTGGTCATCTTCGTGTTGCCGTCGACGACAAGAATCTGTACGAAATGTTGTTCAATCGATTGTTCGTCGATTTTTCCTTGTACAATTGTGCTCGATTTAAGCAAATGATGAACAGAAATTTCAACAACGACATCGGCATGTTGTTCTCTTTGTTGTCGTTGCACGACGACCACGAAGCTGATTTGAAGCACCAGACGAACAATTTCAGTGAACTGCCGACACTTGCAACGAGATTCAATTTCTACTGGTCTTTACAATTGAACATATCGAAATTGGATATTTTGTTAAATTCATCGTCAGCTTGTGACGATTGCACTGCGGTCAAATTGCACGGCGACGGCGTGGAATGGTTTGCCACTGCCGGTGCTGACGATGAATTGGAATTTTCATCGGATACTGGATATTTTTATTTAAATTCTCAACAATTGGTGATCAGTCGATTGAAGAGCACTGCTGCTTCTGTTGATGATGATCACATTGACGAGCGGTGGATGGAAAAATTGACAGATGTTGATTCGGATTCATTTTGTGATTCGAATGCGTTCATAGTGGAACTTGAACCCACAAGCCGGATGATGAATCTTCGTTGCCGTGGCGACGGTGCTTGTTTCTCAGTCGGAGGTAAGATTGTGTTCGAGCCGACCGAATCTGCTCGAAAATTGATCATCGCGTTCGGTTTGCGAGATCTAACCGTGCAACAGCTACCTTCGATGTCGGTGTTGTCGTTGAAAAATTTCTTCGACATCCGAGCCTTCTACGTTGATGGTTACACGCCGCCGCCGTTGTCGACCGACTTGCATTTGCACTTGTGGAACGTGTCGTTGGAATACAGAGCAGCGGAACTTGGCATGACAATGTTGATCAATGTGAACAACGCCGACATCAGTACGAGCATTGATTTGCAGGAAAGTTTGTTTCGATTGAATTTCATCATCGAAGATTCATCTTTGTTCTTGGCTCCGCACGGTGAACGTCGACTTTCATTGGACGAGTTTGTCTGTTTGATGAAGATGGGCTTTTTCAATGTGCTGTTGTCGATTTGCACCAACGAAGATGAAGAAGATGAAGATGAGAGCAATCCAAGAACACAGTACAAACTTCAGGCTAGGAACGACGCGTTGCATTTGTACACTTGTGCTGACAGTTGCGCGGCATTGTTGCTCATTTTTCGACATCTCGTCGACAGTACAGTGGAAAATGTCCTTCGAGACGAGTCGGATGTGATCGATGCAGATTCAATGGAAGATGCTGAATCGGCTGAAAAATACGAACAAATTAGTGCAATGTTGGAATCGGCAATGAAAGAACAACAAGAAGAAGAAGAAGATAAAGATGGTAATGATGATGATGATGAAGAAGAAGAACGAACAGCAACAGGAGAATGGGAAGAATGTGGAGACGATTTGTTGTCATCGGCTGAACATGCGAACGACGATGATGCGTTCACATTTTTGGAAAGTATACTGTCGAAGAAAGATGTGAACAACGTTGGTGGTGGTGGTGGGAAGAGTTTGAAAAAAATTAAACCGACGTTGAAATGGTTGAACGGTGAAGAGCGAATCGAGTTAGTGGATTGTCATTTGAAACAGCCGACCGGCAAAACGGATCCATTCCTGTTATTGCCCGAAGGCTACCCGGCGCCGGTGATCGAATACTTGTTCCGCGACTTGTCGGTCGTTTGGCACGTGTTTGCCGGCTCGGATTTTCACGGCGCCTTTCTGACCGATGCCCGTTGTCCCAAACGTCATTGCGACGGCTGTTTCAGGTCCGACGACAATTCGGACGGTGGTCGAGGGAGGAGAAGTTGTACCGAGCTCGGCGATGGTCTGCACCGAGATCGTCGTGTGGCGGTGGATTTCCATTTGAACAAAGTGACGATGCTGCACCAACGGTTCCCGGACAACCGACCCCAAGTGTCCAGGCAGATGATCGACGTGCAAGATTTGGAAGTGATCGACAAGTTGCCGACGTCGAAAGTGAGCAAATTGTTTTCCGGTGCGCGATTGTCGCGCCAGTCGAGCAGACCGATGCTGTCAGTGCGTTGTTTGCGGGCGGTGCCCAACGGTGGTCAGTGCGAGCCGCTATCTTCAACTGAATGCAGTTTGAAAGTGTCCCTGGTGCCGGTGAGATTGAGCGTTGATCAGGAGACGTTGGAATTTTTGGAAAAATTTTTCAAACTCGTCCTTCTCGATCAGTCGTTGTTGGAAGATCGTTGTCGTCAGCCGACTACTACTACTACTACTACTACTACTATGGTGCATGCTAATGATGATGCGTTGGTTGCCGACCACCGGCATCAGCACCAGCACAGACGACACAGGTTGTTATCGAAATACAACAAACAATCGCTGAGTTCGTCATATTTTCGATCGTTCACCTTATCACCGGCGACATCGGTCAAGTTGGAATATTTCGGCAAACGACACGTCGACGTGGAACGTGGCGCTTTGCAAGGCTTGTTGTTGGGTTTGAGTCGGCTGCATTGTACAGAATTGAAATTGAAAGAGTTGCACAATCGACACGGCATACTTGGCCTGGACCGGGTGCTGGTATACGTTGTCAACGAGTGGCTGTGCGACATTCGTCACAATCAGCTGCTCGCACTAGTCGGCTCGGTGGAACCATTGCACAACGTTGCCCAAGTTGCCGGCGGTATACGCGATCTGCTCTGGCTACCGGTGCAGAGTTTCCGCAAGGAAGGTCGCCTGTTGCGCGGCGTGCAACGTGGCACCAGAAGCTTCGCCGTCTCGACCGCGTCGACCATTCTCGACTTGAGCGAAAAGTTCTTCGTCACCATTCACACGGTGGCCGAGTTCGCGTTCGACGTGGTCAGTCCGGACAGTTGTCGCCAAGAGCGTCGCCAATTGCCCAGGCGAGCCTCGCCCCCGCCGGCGGATTTTCGCCACGGCTTCGACCGGGCTTGTTCGACCGTCCGCAGCGGCTTGGCCGAGACCGCTAACGCGGTGGCGGCCATCGGTCGCGATGACCGGGCACAGTACGGTCGCAACCCGATCCGCGACTTGCTTCGCCAAGCCACGCCTTGCGTTTTCGGACCCGTCCTCGTGGCCAGTCGGGCATCGCACCAGCTGCTGGGTGGTTTGAAGAATCAAATTCGACCGGAACACTGACCAGTGCAGTAGTGGATATGGACGGACTGAAGGACGGACGAACCAACGAATGAACGAAACAAGCCAATTGCCAACGCGCACAAAATTTCTCCTCCCCCTCATGCTGCTCTTCTTTGCCACCACGACAGACACATTGTTTTCTTTTTTTTTGCTTTTTTATTCTATTATGTCTTATCTTGTTTTTTTAATGAAAAACATTTTTTTTTGTTAATTAAAAGTTTTTTTACCGGCAGACAACTTGTCCAACAATTGTACTTGAAAATCTCGTCAACTGTACTACTGTCAGATTTGTTTGAATTGTCGTCACGTTGGAAGTTTGTTTTTTCTTCAGATCGATGTATATATATATACATATTTTTTTGAATGCATTTTACACTTACCGATGTGATCAAAATAGATTTTTTTTTCTTGTTCTTCGATTTGATCTTCTTCAATAATGCTAATCAACCAACCAACACATGAGAGAGAGTTACGTGTTTACTTTCTTGAACTTGTGCTTCAACAAACATTGCTGTCCGTTGTTGTTTGCTTTCGGCTGGAAATGAAAACGGCAACAACAAGCAAACAACAAACAGTTGCTTGGGTTATTTTGGAAATTTGGAAAAATTGAAATTTTCAAAAAAAAAGAAAAAAAGATTTTTTCCAAAAATCAAAATAATAAATTGATGGACGCACGGCAGTTGTTTCTGCTGAAATTGAACAACGTCGATGTTGGAGAGGAGAGAAGCATAAATAATAAGAAGCGAAGCCATTTTTCCACCGCTTTCACATATGCTGCGCAACAACGTTCGTTCCATGTTGCTCTTTGTTTGTCGGTTGGATGTTTCTTTTTTGAACTTGTTCGCATATCCATCAACATTGCTTTGCCTTTCATCACTGAACCGACGGATTCAACTTATCCAACTTCGACCAATCAACAAGCTTGGCAATTTTGGGAAAAATCTCTCATTCTTGTCGCTTACTATGTCGCTTGTATCCTCTCTACCCCCTTGAGCGTCTACTTCAACAATCGCAAAAGTCCCAAATTTTTTCTCATGTTCACCTCAGCGACCACTTCTCTTCTTTGTATCTTCTTGCCCACAGTATCCCAGTGGTCATTCTACTATACGGCCGGTGTTCAGTTCATGTTCGGTACACTGCGAGTGAGTGTTCATTTTTTGTTTTTTTCAATAAATGAATTTTATACAAGAAAATTCTCTTTTTTCTTTCTTTGTTTTTTACTTCAGATATTCACTCTGCCGGCATTTATTAAAATTCTTGGTAATTGGATTCCAATATCGGATAGAGGAAAAGCGTATGCAATGATTGTCATTGGTATGAGGGGAAAAAAAGAGGAAGAAGAAGAAAAAGATCACATTTTTTTCAAATTTGTTTTTAATTTTCAGCATTTACTGCTTCACATATAATTGGATCTCCGATTGTTAGCTGCATCTCAAGTTCGTTTCGTTCAATCGGAGGTTGGGCGATTGCTTACTATTGCATAGGTTTGCAAATTTAAACTAGTCCACTTTATTCGATGTTGAAATTGAGTGCAAACTTATTAAGCTATATTCGGATTCACATGGATGGCCTTTCTTGTGATGACCGTTACTAGCAATCCTGAAAAGTGTCAAACAATTGAAAGAAAAGAGAAGCTTGTTCTTTTGAAAACGTTGGAAACTGAGCAAAAAGTCTGGCAAGTATGAAAAAGCTTGTTTATCCGTATTAAACATATATTACAATTAGTGAAAAGTTACATTTTTTTTGAGGAAATTCATGGTAACAATGATCAAGTATTGATTTCTTGGAAAACAACTTTTCTCTCACCACTGAGATTGATTTCCTTCTTGAAATCTGTCGCCATTCTGTGCACTATTCGATGCTATGAAATTTATTTACCCGTACTGAATTTTCAACTTCGGCAGTGTGTTTCAATTGGCTTTATGGTAATTTTGAAAAATTGAATCAAACTTGAAAATATCATCATCAAAAAAAATATACCTTAGATTGGCATTATGGACGGTGCTCCGATGCTGTTTCATTTGCTTGGATTTTTTACATTGACAATCCTATCTTCTAAACTGAATCGAACAATTACAGAACAACAAGCTTGCCGTGATTTGGAATTTCTTTCATTTGTTGGTAAATTTTATTTCAATATATTTATTTTTTTAATCACTTTCTACTAACATTGTTTGCTGATTTCAGGTTCGCTGAGCATTGCAATTTCTGTTGCCTTGCTGCCGTTGCTTCCATGCGATCAGTTGCTTTGGTATTTCATTTCTATCAGTTTTGGACTTTTTCTCGGCTCTTGCATTTCTCAGGGCAATATGAAAATTTTCTTTTTTCACATAAATCTACCTGAAATACAAGCGCAACTTTTCTACGAACTTTCTCTGGCCGAATGCTCAACTGTAATATTGTTGTTAGCTTTTAGCTTGGCACAATCCTTCGCGTCGGTAAGTTCTGTTCTTCTTATTGTTGTATTGGAAATTATTATTTTTTTTTGTCTTTTCAATTTCTTCACATTAATCAACTTCTCTTGTTCATCATTTATCCTTTACTTTAGCAAACCGTGTCGCAAGCGGTTGCAGTTTGCACACCAATATTTATGGTCATATTTTCTGGTTTGATCACTTTTATTTGGAAAAGCAGAAATGGTTACGCAATATTGTAATAAAACACAAGTGAAATGATGTCAATTTTATCGCGCAATATCACAATACATTATTTTGCAATAATGATTATCCAATAATTAATGCAGCAGAATTGTGCAATATTGTTTTTTCTTTTTTAGTTTTTTTGTACCTGTTCTGAAATGAATTGATTGATTTAAATGCATTTTCAATAGGAAAGGAATCATCAATTTACGATCCTATTTCAGATAGTATGTCTTGAATTTGATTTTTAATAATGCAAATTAAATAAGTATAATAAAAAAACAAATTTAAAGTTCATTCACTTTTCAGAGATTTACGTCAGAAATTGAATCAACCAAACATCCATCCACCTACCTACCTCTTTCATTTCATTGTATAACAGCCAATGAGGCAGTGTTTGTTTTTTGTAATTGTTATAGCAAGTAAAAATGTGCATTCTTTTAAATTTTCCAATAATGATTGCACATTCAACAATAAACAGCTTTTGTCAAACTGGAACTTTTGCAAAATTACTCATTTTAATGTCATATTTTCTGTTTTGTTAAGTTTCTGGAAAATTTTGTTAACAAATTTCACTTCTAATAAACCCGGTTTGTTCTCAATTGGAACAATTTATTAGCTCATACTGACCTGCACTAGCATTTCCAAACTGCACTCGCTATATAGCAGCTGTATGTTTGCTATTTTCCGTTCACAATTTGGACTGGAGTTGGAGCAATTTGAAAAACTTTTGACACACGGCTTTTACTTGTGTGACGCGGAAGCAACAAAAAGACGAGAGCGTCTGAGTGTATGCTGGTCATCTGCGCTGGCTGTTCCCTAAGGCGTTTCCTGGGATGGATGGAGCTGCCGACAAGATTCCGCTTCAACAATTCAAAGCAGCACTCTCCGCGGACGGTATCAAAGCCGCCGTCTTGCGAAGCAGGACACAGATAGCTTTGCCGAGGCAATCGAAGTCGCGGCACAAGAAGAGCCCGTGGTGAAAGAGCTCATGCCATGCTCAAAGCGAGCGTCGAAAAGGATCCAGACCTTTAAGTCGAACGGACAGTCAGCGAGATCACTGGAACAACAGCCGCCGCTGCGGCTGTGAAGAGAGCGCTGAGAGAAGAAAGACCGTAGAACTTGTGTGGACATGCGGAAGAACGGCCACATCAGCCGAGACTGTCAATCTTTCCCCGGTGATGAACGCACGTCTAAGGTAAGCAGTACTGACTGAACCTTGCCCGTCGTTGTCATACGGACCCATGAGATTGAAACCCTGATTGTGGAGGGTTCTGTGGGTGGTGTTCAGTGCAACATGCTCGTGGACACTGGGTCTGCGGTATGCCTGGCAGATGAAAAATTCATGCGGACCTCGAAGACCCTCGAAGACCTGTGCCGAAACCCGCGATTCGCTGGAAACAGCAAGCGGGGACGAATTGGAAGTCACGAACGCGTGCGTCACTGAGATTATACTTGGGGGATTGGTGACTGTTCAGCACACCGTTTTGTGGATAAGGGGGCTTTCACATAAGATTCTGCTTGGGTGGGACTTCATGTGGTACCACAGATGCACCCCAGAACCAACGGCAGGCTGTCTGAGGATGCAGCAGGGCAACATTTCGTTCAGGAAGTCCCACGCTGTTGTCCCAGTCAGAGCAGAGTCCCCGCAGCCCGAGCGTATGGCCCACAGCTGAGTGAGGGAAGCAATAGAGAAAATGCTTCCCAGCGAGCAGGAGGCGAGTGGGAAGCACCGATCAACGCTGGCGGCGATCCTGAGAGAGTTTACGGACGTGCTGTCCACGTCAGATGAGGACTTCGGGCGGACAAGCGTGATACGCCACGCCATTCACACCGTCGACGCCAGGCCAGTGAGGTGCTCCCCAAGGCGGATCGCCTACCACCAGCGAGTGCAAGTGGACGCCCGATGGTATTTGTAGTGCCGTCGGGCGCTCGGTTAATCCGCACCATTATTAAAAGGGGTACAAGAGATTATGAGATTAAAATGCAAGAACAATACAAGACAAGATACACACGGCGCCGACAGAGTATGACCGACCACACAACAATACCGCTGTCTTCGCTCTATCGACTTTCCGCCTTCCCGCTCGCATACTGTCGTTTGCCAAAAACAAATTGTCCGTTTGCACAAAAAGGTGAACCTGATACGCAGGTACAATTCCTCAGCCGCCGTCACACTGCCCCATCTTTCAGAGTAGTTCGTCCTGAACTTTCCGTACCATCCGTGGTGCCGCTTCATCCGGTCAGAGTGTACCACCAGTGTGCGACGCTTTCGCTCCTGGTGTCGTACCCGGTACGTTTGCGGCCCGATTACCTCCACTAGCCGGTGGGGCCCCTCCCAGCCGCGGTCGAGCTTCCCTCTTTTTGGCATTGCCAACCACACGCGGTCGTTCAGGCGGAAACGCGTCTCATTCACATGGCGGTCGTGCAAGCACTTCTGCCGACGTTGCTGCGTTTTCATGTGGTCCTTCACCAGCTCGTGCACACGGCCGATTCGTTCTCAGGTCTCCCGAATGTAGTCTGGTAGTTTTTGGGTTTCGCGCTCAGGCGGGTTCCCAATCTGAACGTCTAATGGCAGCCGCAGCTCTCGGCCGCACTTGGCCATCAGACCCCGCCTCTTTTTTATTTTGAAAAATTCAGAAATTTTGAGAATATGTTGCCAATGACGATTGCCTGTTGTAAACGGTTCGCATCAAATTGCAAGTCTTCACCAGAAAGGAGAAAGCTCAAAAATCTGACGGGCGAGGAAATGATCACCGCTGAGAAGTATTGACTGAAGATCGTTCAAAGGGATGCCTTTCATGATGAACTTGAAACTACGTGATAACTAGTCAGTGGACGACTACGTCTCTCAGACCTGGATTATGACATGAAATACCCGAAATATTACCGAAAACACATCACATAGTGAATCTGATCGTCAACCGAGCGCACAACAACGCCTTACAAGCTGGGAATAGTCAGACCCTGGCAACGCTACGCCAAAATTATTGGATCCTAAATGGAAGAACGGCAGTGGAAAGAGTCCTTAAAAATTGTGTGATTTGTAAGAAACCGGAAATGAGATCGTTTGAACAAAAAATGGCTCATCTGCTGAAAATGTGAACGTCTGAGACATTCCCGTTTGAAAACGCCCGATTAGATTTTGCAGGACCACTGCAAGACTATATAGACAAGAGGAATGCACAAAGGTGTACATTTGCTTGTTCACCCGTATGGTCACCCATGCCATCCATTTAGAACTGATATCTGATTTATCAGCTGAACGATTTGTTCAAGCGGTGAATCGAATTTGTTTACTTCGACTATACCCTAAGATTATACGATCAGACAAATTTTCGACATTCAAGACGGCAGATCGATAACTGAGGAACCTGTTTTCAGAGCCATCTTTAGAAGAGATCCAACGAACGACAATCAGACATCGAATAGAATGGAAGTTTATTGCAGAACGAGCACCGTGACATGGTGGGTACTGGAAAAGGTTGATTAGATCAGTGAAGAACACCCTTCGGAAGATACTTGGAAAAACGACATTGGATGAGGACGAGTAGTTAATACCGTGTTATGTGAGCAGCAAGTGGAAAAGTTCAAAGAGGTAAAATAAGTAAATTTAAGTTAAATATTATAAGTAAAATTAGGACTATTTATTCACTTTGGACAAAGAATTTTCTAATTATGCCATAAATTATGGCAAATTGAAATCATTTTGCACAATGAAAACGAAC
>JYDO01000024.1:77255-355545 GCA_001447755.1 Trichinella papuae | reverse complement strand
TTTTTAACTAATAATGTGCTGATTGCGAACAATATAAAAATGATTTAATGCATTTCATTGTTACTTGAATTTGTAGAATTGAAACTATTTCTGAGTTTACTATTTTAATTTACCTGCCTAATTTATTTAGACAGAGAAGAAGAAAGAAGAGTAAATAGTATTTTTTGCCGCTACCATTTTTATGAATTGGAAGAAATGTGCCTTTTTGAATATTATGGTCGCACTCACCTCAGCGGTTGGGCCGTCTATGATAATGTCCTAGGAGCAAATTCATTGTACGAATGTATTTTAAAATGCTCGTCAGAACAAATTTCGAAAGGCTGTGCGGCTGTGCATAAATCACAAGAGGGATGCTTGTTTTTTAGAAGAAATTCAACAGCGAGAATTTTTAGAAAATTAGACAGTTCCTATTTTGCAGAAATGCTATATTGTGAATCAAAGTTTGCTGAAAATGATGCAATCGATTAAAAATATCTGTTGTAAATATTTTCTCTTGTCTATCTTGAAATCCATCTATTTTGTATTTCTTCAAAACAATATTTTTAATATTATCATTAATAAAGGTGCATAACAAAAAGAAATTTATCAGTGAACAGTGAGCACTAAGCAGTAGCAGTAAGCATGTTTGAAAACAATTTCATAATAATTTTTCCTTCTAAAGAGGAGGTTTACATTGAATATGTAAATTTCGCATAAAATACCAGGTGTTATTCTGAAGAAATTCTTATTGATAACATTTTATTCAAAGTCTATTTTGCAAATTAAAACTCTATTTTTACTATTGCTTTATGAAATATTTTTGAAATAAAACTGCTTAAAATTCTTTCTAATTAAATTTATGATGTTTTAAAACTAATAACCAAGCAGCATTACTCTAACACGTTATGAAATTCAAAAATAAAATTTTTATCTTTTAACGGAAATTAGGAAAAACAAAAGTCATCTCACCGGACAGTTTCAGTATGATGAGTCTTACAAAGGGGTACTGCAAACAAGTGTTCGAATTTAAGTATAAATCCTGAGTAATTTTACAAGTAGTAGAACATTCAGACATTTATAATTTTTCATTCCGTTGTAGTCAAAGTTGCAAAATCAATTTTCTTTTTAATTTTTAACATAATATGCAATACTTATGTTTGCGGATTCTTTGAGTACTTTAAAATGCAATTTTTAGCTGCTATGTTCTTAATATTATTCACTTTCGTATTCTTCAGTAAATACAAGTAGCGGATGTACATCAAATGAAGCAGCTAGCTATATTATACAAACAAGTGACATTCAAATACTAAAAATTGATGCTCAAATTAAATTTCCTATAAATATTCAAATATGTAAAACAAATATGTTGAATTACATAATATTAATATCTTTATCAGTTAAAAGTAATTAACCATGAATTTCACTGTTGTCTTGCTAAAGGAAGTTATTTGTTATTTCTTTGTATAGTTATTTCAAGCTCTTTAAAGTTCATTTTCAGTAATAAGCATTATAATTCTTTTTAAGACTTCAAAAGATCACAGTTTTATGCCACCCAAAGCGTTAGAAGACAAAGCGCCATTGCATACACTGCTTCTAACTTGCATTTGCAAATAGCAATTCATCATGAACTTTTTTATGCAAGTAAAGCCGCCATTCGTCTTCGATTATGCGACTCCGCAAATGAAAAAGAATGCTTGAAAATATGCATAGCTTCAAATACAACAGATGGCTGTAATGCATATTACTTCTCATCCAGAGAGCATACATGTCTTACAATGCGTTTGAAGAAACAATATTCTTTACCTGGACGCCATGGTTATCGAAGTATAACAAAATTTTATGACGGTAAGAAACTTCTAATTTAAAATATCATTGTATATTAATTGAAAACCTGGTGAAATATTCTAATGAAATGTTACAATGATAAATTTTGAAATATTTGACAAATATTTGAAATACTAATTTGAGCTTTATACTTCTACGGCATTAATTTTCATTGCTACATATTTCACATAAATATTTTGATTAAATATATTGAGATAAATAATCCATAATTTTATAAATTAATCATATTAAATCAACAATGAAAACAACTGATGCTGTATAATGGTAGAATATTTGAAAACCATATTAACATATTTGAGCATGTTTTTGCGTTTTAGATGAAAGTCTGAATATAACGTACAAAGATGAAAACGAGCAATATTTAAAGTATGCAGAACATACCATTCAAATGGAAGTTTCTTTACATGAATTTAAGGAAATATGCGTAGCACAGCATTGGATTTCTACATTAATTCCCAATATAAGATTCAATAAACGCTATGCAAATATTTCATTCTTTAATGAATGCATTAATATATGCCGTCATTTGAAAAGCAGTGATGAATGCAAAGGCATTGCTTATTCTAAAAAAATGAAAACATGCATGGTTGCAGTTGAGGGAAATGAAAATGATGAAATCTTACTAAGTAATGATCAACATTATTTAACTCTTTCCTCTTGCATAAAGGGTAAGCGGATTTCAATGACAGTATTAAAAATTATAAAGCAAGCCCATTATATTTGTAAATTTTGATGAAATCAAAATAATGAAATAATGTAAATAATGAGTTCGCATTCAATCTGAACTCTGTTATTTAACCTTTCAAAGGGGAGTTTTTAATTTTTTGCCCTTAACCAGCGGCATTAATTGAAATTGTACAATTAATTTAACTGATTAATTCTCATTATTTAAGATAATGTTATTTTAGATAGAGAAACTGAACGCACTAACAACGAACAACTTGAATTTTGCTTCATTCCAGAATTGGATGAAATATGCCTACTGGAATTGTACCAACCTTTATTCTTATCCGGTTGGGAAATTATAACGAGAATAGATAACACTTTCAGTTTACAAGACTGTCTTTTGAAATGCGCATCAGTTATGAATGTTAAAAAATGCAGTGCTGTTAACTACATTGATGAACAATGTGTGCTGCTAGAGCGAAAAAATTACACAAAATTTATTAGATCGCTGTATTCTGTTTTCGCAGAACTACTCTACTGTGAATGAAACAGCAATGTAGCACTAGTGTAATCAACATTAGAAAACAGTGTATTTTGAAAATTTGAATATTTCTAACTTATCACTATCAATTAAAATATGGATACTATTACTATAACCTAACTCGCAATGTAAATAAATATTCGCAGGATACATTGTTGCGCATATAATTTTTCATACTTATTACTTAGTGTTTACATGCAACTGCATTTATTTAATCACAGGAAAACGATATATCATTTAAGAGTATTTTTGTAATTTTCATTAACATAATAATAACAAAACGTAGATATGATATCAAATACATGTTTAAAGAATTCAAATCGATTTGTGAAATAAAATGTTCATGTAAGAATATTAATTAAATTATTATGCTAAAATAATTGTAAACATTTTTGAATTTGCTTTAAACATTAATTGTTATGATTATGTAGTTTTTATTAATTAGTACTAATTAGTAAAAAACTAAAGCGTTGTGAATTTGAAATGTTTGCCTTATAAATAAAGTAATAATGAACGAAATAAAAAGAAATATGACCGCATCAAATGTGCACATTCTGATTTTTATTAATTTGTAAACTAAATTAAGAATAATATTTAAATAAGTAATGAACTCAGTGAAATAGAGCACTATTCAACTCTATTTTTTTAGTTATTGCTGAAAAATTATTCGAAGTTATCTCAGCATTGCAATAAATGCATAGTTTACCTTGCAACTTAAGAATTTTCATCAAGTATGAATGTGATGCTACTTATGGTTCTTTATAAGTCTTTTGCAACCAGTGTTGTGTATTTGCAATATTGGTTTCTTTAGCGCGCTGTATAACAAGCTTCGTGGCAAACTCAACCAATTTTTTATGATCGTTTAATCACAAAAAGGATAACGCTATTGGAAAAAAAATTATTAATTCGAAACAATACTGAGCAGCTCTTGACGGTTAAAGAAGAGCGTTTTCGCGTAATTTTTGTCCATTCATTTGGAACCCTAAAACTCATTATTCCTAGAACCTTAGGAACTGGTCATTTAGAATGTAGTTAAGGGTGCTTTTTCCGTGTAGCTGATGCAGCTGGAGCTGCCAAAAATTATAATTGATGGTTTTTTGATCTGTGAAAGTTATGTTGCGGATTCGCAACATCGGTCGATGGAGGTGAAAATATTCTGTTGTTATGTGTTGTGACGTGAGCTTGTGAAATTTGTCCACACATGATTTGATTGCCAAAAAAAGCAGAGAATGCGTGATTTGTTTATATGCACATTGTAAAACGTATGCTAACCAAAATGTTTAGGTAATAGTGGTCAGAAAACCAAACATGCACAAAAATCCTGTAGCAGGGGATTAATTGTTGTAATTGCCGGAAATTGTATTGCATCATGAAAATTTGCAAATCACGTATTTCCATCGTGTCTTTTATTTTGCGTCTGTGAAATGTTGACCATATAAATTTGCATGCCCAAATATTGAAAATAAGCGTGCTGTAATGAGAAACAGAACTCAGATGCCAGTTGTCAGGAGTCAGGAAATTCTCAGAAAACCAGGCATCAGAAATTGAGGAGAGGTGGTTCCCTGATCAGAGAATCAACGTGCCTGACCTTTTGAACTCATCACTTGCTGTATGGAACATACGACAGCTGACTTATTTGTGGCAGTCAGTAAAAAGCGAAGAGAAGCAATCCATTGACGAATCCATCATCCCATATAAAAGACGCTGTCGACTGCGGCAATATGCGCAAAAAAACCCAGAAATGAGGTTTCAAAGTGTTCGCCGGTGGCGGCGTATCGTAAAACAGTCAGAGAACGTCTATTTTTATCAGAATGCATGGAATTGCTTTAAAACAGAGATCAGATAGCCTCAGACAGAAACAATGAAAATGACGAAATAATATGCATTTAAAGCTCCCTTGGGTTAAATTGACCTAAACAATCCAAATGGAGGGTTAATTTACATAAATGAGTTTTATTAATGTCTTACTTAATTGACAGTTTACTTGAAGAAACGTCAAAATATTTTTTTAATATGGTGTCAAAGTTTGCATAAATATAAATTAATAAAATAATTTGATAATTATGTAATATTACATAATGCTAATAAATTAATCCGTCATTTTTTCAAATGTATAATCTGACATTTAAAATAAGTAAAAAAATATTTGTTTTGCTATAGTTGGACATTCAAATTAATGACATTTTGCAAAGAAATTACGTATTTGTAAGCAGAAATTACTATTTTAGTAAGATGTCTCAACCTAAAATCCCTTGCAGTTAATTCTTTTTAAATATACTGTAATCTAATTTGTTTTCATACCTATTATATAACCTGCGACATTTATATTAAAATATATCACCATCTTTCTTTAAAGACTCGTTTGGTAAAGATGCAGAAATATTGCTTCAGTGCATCTTATCTTCTGTGCTGTACTTTTTGCAGTTTGTTGCAAGTATATAAAGAAAACGTAAGCAATGATTTACGCAAAAATTGCTTTTTAGGTTTCGCATAGTTCAGAAATGCAAATTTATGTACCATTGATAGATAAAATTTGTTTAATACAACAAATAGCAATTCGACAAGAGATTCTCGATAGCATAGACCTATTTTTCATAAATGCTTCCTTCAAAAGCTGCATTTCATACAGCTACTCTGATTTCAAACTTCACAACCACAGTATATTTGCCTATAATGAAAAAACAAGGTCTTGTTCAGTGGTGTATGACATGCCTGAAGAAAACACGATAATCAACTGCAGTGAGCACGATTTGCAATTTTATAAAGTAATACATTGCATGCCAGGTAGTGTGCAAAGCTTATTGAATAGTAGCTATCAATTTCAACTAAAAACGCATATATAAATTTTAATGCAATATTTCCATGTAGCTGAAGGTTTCATGTACACTTTTGAAGACGAAGTTGAAGAAAATGTTACCAGAATTAGTACAGTTAAATTGAAAGCAACTGCCGAAATTTGCATTGTCGAAAGACATCCTTTCAGTGAAAACTTTTTGCTGAAACGCTCCGGGAGGCTTTTTCTCCAAAGTTTAGAGCTGTGCTTTGCACATTGCAGGGTATCATTAGTGCGTGGCAATTGCAGTGCAGTGTTGTTTTCTAGTGATGAAAGAGTTTGCCTTCTATTACAACAAAATCAACCACTGCAGAGTACTGATGTTATGAGGAAAAGCACATCACAATTCTTTACAGTGAATTACTGTGATTATAGTGAGTTTGAAAAAAACCGTTTTGATTAAATACCAATACAAAATTCTATAAAACATGAACGATACACAGAATTCATTATTATTTTATTAACGTTTGTTTATTTTTTGATTTCGAAAATATCTCTACAGAAAAAATATACGCGTTTTTAGATTTATTTCACATTTTAACGTATAATTAGGTATGTATTAATTTCAACAAATGCGATGCATGTAATAAACATTTATTTTGTAATGCAAATATTTGAAATTCATTGAACAGTTCACATTAATTTACATTTCATTTTCAGTTTGTATTTGGCAATAACTTTAACACGAATTCATTTTTTGTTTATGTTTAATGCATACTTTTTGAAAAAAAGGTGAAATGTACCACTATTTATAATATGCTTTCAGATATCACGGAAACCACAGAAAGAAGATACTACAACGGTACCGGAAAAATAACAAACATACGTATTGATGATAGACAGCTTCAATGCACAGTTCATGAAATTCCTTTGCTCAGAGTGCACATGAAGCACCGGTCCCTATTATGGAAGTCGATAAATTTTCAAAATTGCATTCAATTTTGCGGTCAACAGTTTCAGACAAATTTATGCAACGCTGTTTATTTTGAAGCAGAAGGAACAACTTGTCTGCATCTTTTGCTTAACGCTAGCCAAGCACTTTACGAATATTCAGAAAACAACAAAGAAACAGTTCATTTCATAGAAAAATGTGTGGAAGGTATCAAGCATTTAAATAGACATATTTTCAGAAAGTGCATTCTACTTTTTTATTCATCATTTCTACTTGAAAAAATCTTTTATTTAAAATGAAATATATAGGATTGATTTAAAAATGTTTGCCACTGCTTGCTGAAGTTTAATATACGCTGATAGCTTTACATATATCATATCACATGCTATAAAAAGAAAATTTGCAATAAATTTGAAATTTATTCCAGTAACTGTACGGCCAGAGCTCCAGCAAGAATCTGCTATTTATAGCAGTCAATCTGATGAAATGCGCACATCTCCTCTATCAGGAGAAGGGAGCAGTAGAACGTATAATGTTAGTGGTAAATGCATTTTGCATCCAAAAAATCGATAATTCGTGTAATATACGTTGAATATGTTTTTGCTTTTTGTAGAGCAAGCAACAGATTTTTTCCACTATGTAGCAGCTGAAAATGTTCAAGAACAATATGTAAAACTTTATGAATTTTTGGAAGTTTGTAAAGTTCAATTGTTAAATATCGACGTTGTTCGAAACGCTTTTACAATTCAAGTTTCACGAAAAATTTATTCACTGAACAGATGTCTACACATATGTCGAAGGCAAACTACATGCATTGCAGTATTGTTCTCACGACTAAATCACCAATGCAAAAAGGTATTCCAAGGATACAGCGGCATGTCAATAATAGTTCACGCTCATGAAGAGGTTGTAGCACTGAAAGAATGTTTTAAAGGTAAAAGTTTTATTTTGAACAATGTTCATTATGTTCAAAATTTGTTGCATATATTTTCAATACTTTTCAACGCAGAATTTTCAATTTTTTTCATTTTAATTAATAATTTCATGAGTTGCTTCATTAAAGGAACTCATGTGCATTAATTGATGAACAAAATCAAGAACAACATTATCAAATCAATAATGAATTTATTAAGTGCTTTAATTAAATGTTTAAAAACCTACTTTTATTACAATTTATTAGCCTAATAATAACAGTATTAAATTAATGAAAAACATCTTTTGTTTAATTTTGAAAACATTCTATGACCCACTTTGTAATGCAAAATAATTAAACATTTGCTATATGAAATGCAGGATATTTGCAAATAATCTTCAAGATCAAATAACAAATGATATCTCTATAATGGCAATCAGTTACTGTATGCATTTCAGTTTTGGGAAAAACAGTTACATGGTTTATTCTTTATATTAGATTTTTATAAAATATGCTTATAATCATGTTTAACAGATCGTCCTGACGAGCGGAAATACAATTCTGAACCACTAATTTATTATTTTGAAGAAACTCAACAAATTTGTGCTGCCGAAATTTACAAACGGAAAAATTTAACATCCTGGGAAGTAATGATGATCAATAAAGATATCAGTAATTTTCAATTATGCCTATTAAATTGCATTGTAAATAATCAGTGCAGTGCGATCAATTATTTTCAAACAAAAGAATGCTTTTTAATAAAATCAGCAGAGAAAAATTACATTTTTATCGTCAAGGATGATTCTATTTTTGCAGAGGTACTGTATTGTGAATCAGGAACATTGGTTGATGTAATTCGGCAAAAATAATTTTGTTTTGGTTTTTCATCTATATTTGTGCAAATAAACAGTGCATTGATGTTTACTGGTGTTTTTCCTTATTTAATTTTAATACTTAGTAAATGCAAATGTAAGATACGTATGCAAGCTTGCAGCAATAAACTAGCATGCAGTACACGATATGATTATTTTCTTGAAAGGTACTTATTATAATATTTTTTGTTAATAATTTTATTGTTTTTTGTTAAACAAATTGGTGGAGAAAAGCATTCTCCTGACCTCTAGCCTTTAGCCGTTTAGCCGCTAGCTCTAGCCTACGATGGAGTTGAGCGTGAGAACATGACACTGTGACCCCATCATAGTATATGTAAAAGAATGCGCTCTCTATTTTCACTTCACTTAGGTTTTCCACACACAACCGCTCTACATTGTCGTTACTTCGGAACTTTAAGCTAATTAAAATTCATCACAAATTATGAACCTGCTTTGAAACGCACGTTCTGATACCAAAAGTTTACATACATACTTAAATTGAAGTATCTATTTATAAAAAGATGAATAATTTAAATTCATGGATATATTTGATGAAATATATAATCGCGAAGAATGATAATTCATGGGAAATTGAGAAATTTCTCAACCAACGCCAAAAAACGAAAAATCCACTGCTACAATATATCGCAAAATTGAATAAACAATCAGATTTTTATGTTCACCTTTCAATTGTTAGCTTCACTGGGAATAACTAACTGCAAAATCATGGGCATTGATTTCACAGATGCCTTGTTGCACAAATTATAAAATAAAAGACAATTCCAAATCAATTCGTTCCGTAAATGTGCAAAGGAAAGACCTAGCAGAGCGTGGTTTCGTTCCACGGACCTCTGGGTTATGGGCCCAGCACGCTTCTTCTGCGCCATTCGCTGTGTTGTTTTGGTTACAATGCATATTTATTAAAAGAAGTAAAAATTATGACGTTGTACTATGATACATTATTGAAGCAGCTCTGCAATCCTGCAGAAAATATGGCACTGTAAATCTAATTTGCAAAATCTAGTTTAATGATCATTTCTTTGTATGATGAAAAATTCAACATCATTATTACTTCAAGAGCATATTTCAGCATCGTTCTTCTTTCTATTCATTAGGAGAAACTTTTTCATAGTTATATTTTATTAACAAACAATTATAAGATTAATCAATTTAGTTTTTAACTTCATAAAATTTCAAGAGTTATTCATATTTTGCAATTATGAGAAGCAAGCTCTTAAAACACTGCTTGTCAGGAGAGTGTATTTCAAACATGACCGCTAAGATGTCATCGAAAATTACCAAAATTGATTTGACAACTAATTAATTTTAAATCTTCAAAGTAAAACGACTCTGCCTATTAAATAATTGAATTTATTTTATTTTATTTTATTTTATTACATACAAGTATTTCAAGAAATCACTTCCAGAAAAAGTCATCATCTGAAAAAATATTATTTTAGCAGTTACTGCTGGACAAAAAAACTGAATATAGTTTGCTGCATTAAAGAAAGCATTGAAAAACATGTTTTATGATAGAGCATGCCTCTAGCATCTGAGACTCGTCGATCACCAATGGTGGAGCAAATCGAATTTTATTTTCATGCGTGGTTTTGGCTAAAAGTCCATTTTCTAATAAGCGGATGCATAATTCCCATGCATCATAACCATTGTTGATTTCTATTGCGTTGAGAAGACCTTTGCCACGAACAGCTTTTACAATTGAACTTGGCAAGCCATGCATTTGTTGATGAAAAAGTTGGCCCATCTTGAAAGCGTTAGAAGCTAAATTTTCTTCTTCGACAACTCTTACAGCAGCCATCGCAATTCGGCAAGCTAATGGATTACCACCAAAAGTAGAGCCATGCTGTCCTGGTTTAATGTTAAGCATAATTGGATCATCACATAAAACTGCCGAAATTGGATAACAACCACCTGAAAGCGCTTTACCCAAAATAAGGATGTCTGGGCGAACATTCTCATAGTCGGAACACAACCTTTTGCCAGTACGACCTAACCCTGTTTGAACTTCATCTACAACCAATAAAACGTTGTACTTCTTACAAATTTCAGCAACTTTTCTCAAATAACCATCTTTTGGCACCCGGACGCCTGCTTCACCTTGAATAGGTTCAACCATAAAAGCAGCAACATGATTACCATTCGTGCTCAGCGCCTGTTCAAGGGCTTCCGGGTCATCGTATGGAATAACTTTGAAACCAGGCATAAAAGGTCCAAACCCGCCATAAGATTCCTGATCCGTGCTTGATGAGACCGCAGCTAATGATCTTCCCCAAAAATTGCCTTCAACAAATATCACTTCAGCTTTATTTTCTGGAACTCTCTTCACATCGTATGCCCAACGTCGAGCAAGCTTCAATGCGCTTTCACAACCCTCAACGCCGGAATTCATGGGTAACAGTTTGTCATAACCAAACAAATTTGTCATAAATTTTTCATACTCTCCTAAAACATTTGAATACATCGCCCGCGAGCAAAGTGTCAGCCAATCAGCCTGCTTTTTTAATGCTTCTATAATTTTCGGATGTCGATGACCTTGGTTAACTGCTGAATATGCCGAAAGAAAATCAAAGTAACGTCGTCCATCTACGTCCCAAACAAAAATGCCCTCACCACGCTCCAACGCCACTGGCAGTGGCTTATAGTTATGTGCACCATGCTTTGCTTCAAGATCAAATATGGATTGTGATTTTGCACTGGACATTACACCGCATTTGTGCACAGCATAAATACATCCAACTGATAAATGAGAATACTTTCTTAACCATGATAGCTGCATATTTCAGCGCACAATTTGTCACAACAATTTCTCAACAACCATAAACAGATTTTCAGGCGCAAATGGCATTAAAAATTCAATTTAACATTCATTCATATTAACATCCAAAAATAAATTTTATAAAAGTTTGGTGGATAACTTCACAATTAAAATTACGTTCATCTTTTAAATCAATGCATACAAAGTATAAGCATATAAATATATTTAATTAGTTTCACCTGAAATTCAATCTGTTTCTACAGAAAATAAATTATTATTGATATTTTAAACAAAATTAATTCTAAGCAAATCGAAATCGACACAAAAAATATTATATCATAATAAGATAAAAATACTAGTTGAACAGTGTAAATGTAAGGGCAGTAATCATTCTAACTGTACGTAAGTAAACTGCAAGCATGCATCATGAATGATTAATTTTATTGAAGCATTGCTCGTTTTTTGAAATTCATGTAAATACGTCAATATTTATTTACATTCATCCACATATCACTAACGATGTGGCTGCCTTCGTTTTATTTAGATTTATAAGCATAATGCTAACATCTGAAACTTTTAATTCAAAAAAAAAACAGTAAAATCACGATTTTACTATAAGCAAAAACAATAGAACAGTTGATGTGGCTATGGCTTTTACTTATCACTACAGTAATGTGATATGTAAGTATAAACTTAATGCGTTCTGTTATTAAAGTTATAAAGAAGTACATACTTTTTAAAAGTTTGAGAAATGTGAAAGTAGAATTTTTGATTTCAATCTAGGAGTTGCATAATGTGATTAATCATATGGTAACTATGTTCAGCTCTGATTAGCATTAGCAGTGGAATTTAATAAACGTGACTGATTGTTTTAATCATTGTCAGTTTTTTTAGAAATGGAAAGCACTTGAATTTACTGGTCTCTTCTAGAAGTGTGAGTTAATGTATTTTGAGGGAGGGAAAGCGGTGTTAATATAGAAGCAATTTAACGAGTTCAACGAAGTTGAATGTTGCACAAATAGGGATATAAATACAAAACAAAAGGGCAATCAGACTGCTGAACAACAATCAGAAAAGACTGTTTAATATTGTTTATCCCTATTTATCATGGCATAACAAAGGAAAGTGTAATTACCTAATAGTGTCATACAAATTGAAATGAAGAAAATCAGATTATTATCATCATCATTACTATTCATGTTGATTTTTATTTTCAGCTGTCAATAATTCTAACATTATATGACGTTTACAATCATTGAAGTAAAGATGTGAAAAAATAATTTTACATTATAGTCAAGAGTATCATGCCGTAAGATTATGTAGGATCTGTTTGAAATTACAAGTTTGTTGAACGATCCCAGAAAGAGCCCTGCATCTCCTGACGGCATACAATTATAGTTGTTTAAATTATAGCAGTAGATAATGAATGATGCAATTTGATTGCAAAATCGGCAGTGGATGTAGAATGTGGATAGATCCTAGCTGAACTGAGATGTCTGAAATAATTTATAAAAAAAATATTTTATGGTGACTGTACTGAGTAATTAGATTTCCCATTATTTTTAGAAGAAATTTTAATGAATATGTGAGATGTTCGAAATGAAAAATCCACAAATAAAAAAGGCGTATTCTCAGGCAAGCGCTTTTAGTACTTGCTAATGTTTTACCGTTCATTTTCTATGGCATTATTCTAATAGTATTTCTCACATGGCATAAAAACGCTTTTCTAGTGACGTGTTTATTATTGGTTGCACTGATTAGTTGTGTGAGTTTGGTATCTTTTCTTTTTTCTAAGCTTTTTCATAAAGCAGAACTCCAACACTGTGCATGATGAATATTGAAACTGTGAGTACAAAGATAATAGAGTGATTTCAGATTTCAATGATTGCTGCTGAAGTATTGCATGACAATCAGTACTGATTTTAGAAAGGTTAGTCTGTTGAACTTGCAAACATAGCAGATCAAATTTAATTGATTTACTGATTTGATTTTCGAATCTGCTGATTTGCAGAATTAAAATAACTTCTGATGATACAGAAGTATTAATTAAATAGTTTTCTGCTCTGTCTGCAATTATTATTTGTTCGGATGCTCGTAATGATACATCTCATTAATTTATTTATGCTTCTGAACGTTGTTTGCTTTCTAGGAAAATCAGCTCTGCTTAGTATCTTTTCCTCAATTAGGATTTGTTCATATATCTAGAAAATAAGCATTTTTGCATTAAATAGATAAAAGTTAAACATGATTTAGTTTACTTTAATTCCTATTACATGAGAAAATTATTAATGAAAATGTGATTGATATAAAGGGAGAAAGAAAATTATAATATAGATGTCAGAGCACTTATGATGAATAAAAGCAAGTTTGATTTGAAAAGTAAATTTAATTTTATTCTACTAATTTATAATGAAATAATGTGGAAATAGCAGCAAACTCGAATAAGTATATTTATTTGAATAATTCAATAATGTTAGATAGTAAAAAGTTTCTGCTTATACAATAATTGCGCCTAGCTTTTTTGATAACAAAATTGCAAATGCAATCTGATATGAAAGCTGAAAGCTATGTTACAGCAGCTGTATAGAATCTCTTACAAAACTACAGAGCATTCCATTGAAATTACAGCGATAATTACATTTTATTGAATTTGGACTTCAAACTTTCAGGTGCTCATTTAATCACAAGCATATTTTTCATATGCCACTTGTTTTTTACTTCGGTAAGCATCAAAAAATGTTAAGCGCACTTTTGCACCGTAAACTTTCAAATTATAGGAAAGCATCCAAATGCATTCTTATGTATACATACCATTATTTGACAAAGTTTGCTTAATTCAAAAATATATTCCTCACGAATATCCAACAACATCTAGGATACCAATATTTATCTATAATTCACTTGAATCTTGTATTGCTGCTTGTTCCAGCTATTCGACCGGAGAACTATTGTGCAATGCCTTCATGTACAGTGACATAACAAAGGCCTGTCATCTTCATTTTTATGCCTTAAACTTGAAAACAGGGATGTGTCCAGTGGAAACTGGGCAGTCACAGTTTTACTTACTTCATGGATGTTTTCATAGTATGAATTATTTTTGTATAAATCTTGAAAAGCATTTCTAACATATAATTCAACTTTATCTGTTTAGGAAGCAATAGTTTGTTAAATGCAAATGTAAATAAAAAAAATGAAACAGATGACAAAATTATTTTCCTGCCAGCTTTGCATAAATTTTGCTTGATCAGAAGAAGACTCGTTTCAGAAAGTTGGTTTGCAAAACCAATTTCACATATGACTACACCGAACTTAAGAAAATGCCTTTCACGATGTGTAGTAAAAGGTGCAGCAGCATGCAATAGCGTAATCTTCTCATTGCAGGAAAGAAGCTGCACTTTAGTTGCACATCAATCCATTTTCAGCACACTATCTGTAACAGTGCAAAGTTCAGCATATTTTTTTGAAATTGATCATTGCAAAACTAGTAAATATGACTTTTTATTATTATTACATATTCTGAGTTAAAACTAAAAGTGCTTTTTCTATAATTAGTGTAATATATTCTTTTTAAACATGGATATGTGAAGCATTAAAAAGTGATATGCTGCTACAAAATATTTATAATATTAAGAAAGTTTTATATTAGCAAAATAATTAATTTGAAACTTTTTTTGAATTTGAATAAAAATCTTGAACATTTTTCTATTTCTTTTCAGTCTTTTGCATAGTAATGCTGTTTCAAAAGTGCTGCTTATTATAATTTAACGTTTTCATCATAGCATCTGTTGTAATACTGACTAAAAGACTAAACAAATATTATTTTTTTCATAAAAAGCTTTTCGCTAATCAATAATTACTAACTACGTTTTACAGAAGTACTCGAGTATCCATTGTTAACTTCTCACCTGCAAATTAATGCAACCAGCCCCTTGCAGTCTTTCTATGAGTATTGCGTACAACATCTTCCCATTACTGAAAGTGAAAACGCAACCATAATTGATTTGCTTAGCTGCACAACAATCCACTGCTGCTTTCAATATTGTTTAATGCAAAGAGGTGACTTCGGCTGCAATGCAGTATTTTTTAATGATGAAGAAAAAACATGCCTACTGATGAAACTGGATGTTAATTCCAGTGAAACGACAGATCTTGTTCTGTACAATTTCTTTAAAGGTATGACTTCTAATTTGAAACATTTCTCTATTTAGATCTAAGTATAACTCTTATTATTTCGAATAACGCTTTTAATCTAAAACCATGAAATGCACAACTCATGTTTAATTTCTGCTTTCTATTAAAAACTTGCTTAATTGCAATTAAAATTTGTTTAATTAAAATGTTTAAATTAAACATTCACGTATGCAAATCTTCTCCCTGTCCATGTTGCTTTTACTTATGTATTATGAATGCTGGTCAGTGAGACTATACTTCAAGCAACATTAACGTTAACAGGTGCTATTAATTTATTTCAGGTACTACGAGAAAAGAAACATTAATAATCAGCAATTATGAAGATACTTTGCGTTTCGAAACTTCATTTGTATCATTGCATGAATTTCGCGAACGGTGTCAAATATTGACGTTTACCAGTGCATATGCAGAACATTTGAAAGTGCATTCATTACTGTTACAAATGAATAGTCTAAATGGCTGTCTTACAGCCTGCAGAAATAAGGCAAACGACACACCCAGTTGTTCAGGTGTTTTATTTTCAAAGCAAGAAGAAGTCTGCTATAAGTTAGTTGAAGGTACATCTCATGATCAAATTGTGACTGAAGATGATCAAACCATTGTTCTGCTGCAACGCTGCGTGAAAGGTATATCTAATTTCAAAATTATTTGTTAGTGCACATTTTTCATACATACAGGCATTATAGAATGTCACAATATTAATTTTATTTAATTTCTTCATAAATATTATAGTTCTATTTAAAAATATATTCCTGTACACACAAAAATTCTAAGAATTTTTTGAAATAAATTATTAATGATAATACTGTCACGGAGGTAAATAAATGTTTGCTAAATTTTTGAAATTTTTCAGTTTTTCATAAGAAACACAATATGATAATTTTTAAATAAGGTATTTACTTTTCATATAATAGTTATTTTCTAACTAATAATGTGCTGATTGCGAACAATATAAAAATGATTTAATGCATTTTATTGTTACTTGAATTTGTAGAATTGAAACTATTTCTGAGTTTACTATTTTAATTTACCTGCCTAATTTATTTAGACAGAGAAGAAGAAAGAAGAGTAAATAGTATTTTTTGCCGCTACCATTTTTATGAATTGGAAGAAATGTGCCTTTTTGAATATTATGGTCGCACTCACCTCAGCGGTTGGGCCGTCTATGATAATGTCCTAGGAGCAAATTCATTGTACGAATGTATTTTAAAATGCTCGTCAGAACAAATTTCGAAAGGCTGTGCGGCTGTGCATAAATCACAAGAGGGATGCTTGTTTTTTAGAAGAAATTCAACAGCGAGAATTTTTAGAAAATTAGACAGTTCCTATTTTGCAGAAATGCTATATTGTGAATCAAAGTTTGCTGAAAATGATGCAATCGATTAAAAATATCTGTTGTAAATATTTTCTCTTGTCTATCTTGAAATCCATCTATTTTGCATTTCTTCAAAACAATATTTTTAATATTATCATTAATAAAGGTGCATAACAAAAAGAAATTTATCAGTGAACAGTGAGCACTAAGCAGTAGCAGTAAGCATGTTTGAAAACAATTTCATAATAATTTTTCCTTCTAAAGAGGAGGTTTACATTGAATATGTAAATTTCGCATAAAATACCAGGTGTTATTCTGAAGAAATTATTATTGATAACATTTTATTCAAAGTCTATTTTGCAAATTAAAACTCTATTTTTACTATTGCTTTATGAAATATTTTTGAAATAAAACTGCTTAAAATTCTTTCTAATTAAATTTATGATGTTTTAAAACTAATAACCAAGCAGCATTACTCTAACACGTTATGAAATTCAAAAATAAAATTTTTATCTTTTAACGGAAATTAGGAAAAACAAAAGTCATCTCACCGGACAGTTTCAGTATGATGAGTCTTACAAAGGGGTACTGCAAACAAGTGTTCGAATTTAAGTATAAATCCTGAGTAATTTTACAAGTAGTAGAACATTCAGACATTTATAATTTTTCATTCCGTTGTAGTCAAAGTTGCAAAATCAATTTTCTTTTTAATTTTTAACATAATATGCAATACTTATGTTTGCGGATTCTTTGAGTACTTTAAAATGCAATTTTTAGCTGCTATGTTCTTAATATTATTCACTTTCGTATTCTTCAGTAAATACAAGTAGCGGATGTACATCAAATGAAGCAGCTAGCTATATTATACAAACAAGTGACATTCAAATACTAAAAATTGATGCTCAAATTAAATTTCTTATAAATATTCAAATATGTAAAACAAATATGTTGAATTACATGATATTAATATCTCTATCAGTTAAAAGTAATTAACCATGAATTTCACTGTTGTCTTGCTAAAGGAAGTTATTTGTTATTTCTTTGTATAGTTATTTCAAGCTCTTTAAAGTTCATTTCAGTAATAAGCATTATAATTCTTTTTAAGACTTCAAAAGATCACAGTTTTATGCCACCCAAAGCGTTAGAAGACAAAGCGCCATTGCATACACTGCTTCTAACTTGCATTTGCAAATAGCAATTCATCATGAACTTTTTTATGCAAGTAAAGCCGCCATTCGTCTTCGATTATGCGACTCCGCAAATGAAAAAGAATGCTTGAAAATATGCATAGCTTCAAATACAACAGATGGCTGTAATGCATATTACTTCTCATCCAGAGAGCATACATGTCTTACAATGCGTTTGAAGAAACAATATTCTTTACCTGGACGCCATGGTTATCGAAGTATAACAAAATTTTATGACGGTAAGAAACTTCTAATTTAAAATATCATTGTATATTAATTGAAAACCTGGTGAAATATTCTAATGAAATGTTACAATGATAAATTTTGAAATATTTGACAAATATTTGAAATACTAATTTGAGCTTTATACTTCTACGGCATTAATTTTCATTGCTACATATTTCACATAAATATTTTGATTAAATATATTGAGATAAATAATCCATAATTTTATAAATTAATCATATTAAATCAACAATGAAAACAACTGATGCTGTATAATGGTAGAATATTTGAAAACCATATTAACATATTTGAGCATGTTTTTGCGTTTTAGATGAAAGTCTGAATATAACGTACAAAGATGAAAACGAGCAATATTTAAAGTATGCAGAACATACCATTCAAATGGAAGTTTCTTTACATGAATTTAAGGAAATATGCGTAGCACAGCATTGGATTTCTACATTAATTCCCAATATAAGATTCAATAAACGCTATGCAAATATTTCATTCTTTAATGAATGCATTAATATATGCCGTCATTTGAAAAGCAGTGATGAATGCAAAGGCATTGCTTATTCTAAAAAAATGAAAACATGCATGGTTGCAGTTGAGGGAAATGAAAATGATGAAATCTTACTAAGTAATGATCAACATTATTTAACTCTTCCCTCCTGCATAAAGGGTAAGCGGATTTCAATGACAGTATTAAAAATTATAAAGCAAGCCCATTATATTTGTAAATTTTGATGAAATCAAAATAATGTAATAATGTAAATAATGAGTTCGCATTCAATCTGAACTCTGTTATTTAACCTTTTAAAGGTGAGTTTTTAATTTTTTTTGCTCTTAACCAGCGGCATTAATTAAAATTGTACAATTAATTTAACTGATTAATTCTCATTATTTAAGATAATGTTATTTTAGACCGAGAAACTGAACGCACTAACAACGAACAACCTGAATTTTGCGTTATTCCAGAACTGGATGAAATATGCCTAATCGAATTGTACCAACCTTTATGCTTATCTGGTTGGGGAATTATAACAAGAATAGAGAATACTTTCAGTTTACAAGACTGTATTTCAAAATGTGCATCAGTTATGTATGTTAAGAAATGTAGTGCTGTTAACTTCATTGATCAACAATGTGTGCTGCTAAGGCGAGCAGATCACTCAAAATTTATTAGATCGCTGTATTCTGTTTTCGCAGAGCTACTGTATTGTGAATGAAACAGCAATGGAGCACTAGTGTAATCAACATTGAAAACAGTGTATTTTGAAAATTTGAATATTCCTAACCTATCTCGCAACCATGTAAAATCTGGATACTATTATTATAACCTAACTCAATTTAAATAAATATTCGCAGGATACACTGTTGCGCATTTAATTCTTCACACTTATTACTTAATGCTTGCATATAATTGCATATATTTGATCATCATGAAAACGACATGTCATTTAAAATGAAAAATAGCTAACTTTAGGAATTATAATTGACTATTAATTATTAATTTAATTAATGAGAAGTTTCTTAGCAAAACTACTGCCTATTCCAAACACAGAGAAACGCATTCTTAACAAACACTGTTTTAACGGCGTTACACAAGCAAAAAGTGATGAGTGATTAGAGAGTTCAATATATTATACATTTTATATTATTCATTCAGAAATTGTCGCTGCATCGAAAGTAAACTGTAATAAATTTTAGCCGTAATTTAAAGTAAATATTAACTTTCAATTTGAAAGATTACGTTCATGGTGATATTTCAACAAACAGTTTGCTAAAAATTTAAGTTGTATTTATTTCAATACTCACAAAGCGATACATCTCATTAATTTATTTCTGTTTCTGAACAGAGTTTGCTTTTTAAGAAAATCAGCTTTGCTAGGTATCTTTTCCTCAATTAGAATTTGTTAAAATATTTAGAAAATAAATATTGGTGAAATAAATGGATGAAAGATAAACATGATTTAGTTTACTTTAATTCTTATTACATAAGAAAATTCTTAATAAAAATGATGATTGATATAAAGGGAGAAAGACAATTATAAAACTGATATTAAAGCACTCATGATGAATGAAAGCAAGTTTGAGTTTAAATGTAAATTTAATTTTATTCTACTAATTTATCATGAAATAATGTTAAAATAGCAACAATCTCGATTAGGTGTCTTTATTTGAGTAATACAATTATGCTAAGTATTGAAAAATTTTGCTTGTGCAGTAATTCTGCATCCTTTTCTGAGAACATATATAGTATGACATCAAAGATATAATGTTACAGCAACTGTATAGAATCTCTTTTGGAATTACAAGACATTCAATTGAAATTCCAGGGATAATTATATTTTATTGAATGAGGACATCAAATTTTCAGGTGCTCATTTAATCACAAGCATATTTTTTATATGCCACTTGTTTTTTACTACGGTAAGCATCAAGAAATGTTAAGCGCACTTTTGCACCGTAAGCTTTCAAATTATAGGAAAGCAATCCAATGCATTCTTATGTATACGTACCATTATTTGATAAAGTTTGTTTAATTGAAAAATATATTCCTCAAGAATATCCAACAACATCTAGGATGCCAATATTTATCTATAATTCACTTGAATCTTGTATTGCTGCTTGTACCAGCTATTCGAGCGGAGATCTATTGTGCAATGCCTTCATGTACAGTGACATAACAAAGGCCTGTCGTCTTCATTTTTACACCATAAACTTTAAAACAGGGATATGTCCAGTGGAAACTGGGCAGTCACAGTTTTATCTACTTCATGGATGTTTTCATAGTATTAATTATTTTTGTATAAATCTTGAAAAGCATTTCTAACATATAATTCAACTTTATCTGTTTAGGAAGCAATAGTTTGTTAAATGCAAATGTAAATAAAAAAAATGAAACAGATGACAAAATTATTTTCCTGCCAGCTTTGCATAAATTTTGCTTGATCAGAAGAAGACTCGTTTCAGAAAGTTGGTTTGCAAAACCAATTTCACATATGACTACACCGAACTTAAGAAAATGCCTTTCACGATGTGTAGTAAAAGGTGCAGCAGCATGCAATAGCGTAATCTTCTCATTGCAGGAAAGAAGCTGCACTTTAGTTGCACATCAATCCATTTTCAGCACACTATCTGTAACAGTGCAAAGTTCAGCATATTTTTTTGAAATTGATCATTGCAAAACTAGTAAATATGACTTTTTATTATTATTACATATTCTGAGTTAAAACTAAAAGTGCTTTTTCTATAATTAGTGTAATATATTCTTTTTAAACATGGATATGTGAAGCATTAAAAAGTGATATGCTGCTACAAAATATTTATAATATTAAGAAAGTTTTATATTAGCAAAATAATTAATTTGAAACTTTTTTTGAATTTGAATAAAAATCTTGAACATTTTTCTATTTCTTTTCAGTCTTTTGCATAGTAATGCTGTTTCAAAAGTGCTGCTTATTATAATTTAACGTTTTCATCATAGCATCTGTTGTAATACTGACTAAAAGACTAAACAAATATTATATTTTTCATAAAAAGCTTTTCGCTAATCAATAATTACTAACTACGTTTTACAGAAGTACTCGAGTATCCATTGTTAACTTCTCACCTGCAAATTAATGCAACCAGCCCCTTGCAGTCTTTCTATGAGTATTGCGTACAACATCTTCCCATTACTGAAAGTGAAAACGCAACCATAATTGATTTGCTTAGCTGCACAACAATCCACTGCTGCTTTCAATATTGTTTAATGCAAAGAGGTGACTTCGGCTGCAATGCAGTATTTTTTAATGATGAAGAAAAAACATGCCTACTGATGAAACTGGATGTTAATTCCAGTGAAACGACAGATCTTGTTCTGTACAATTTCTTTAAAGGTATGACTTCTAATTTGAAACATTTCTCTATTTAGATCTAAGTATAACTCTTATTATTTCGAATAACGCTTTTAATCTAAAACCATGAAATGCACAACTCATGTTTAATTTCTGCTTTCTATTAAAAACTTGCTTAATTGCAATTAAAATTTGTTTAATTAAAATGTTTAAATTAAACATTCACGTATGCAATTCTTCTCTCTGTCCATGTTGCTTTTACTTATGTATTATGAATGCTGGTCAGTGAGACTATACTTCAAGCAACATTAACGTCAACAGGTGCTATTAATTTATTTCAGATACTACGAGAAAAGAAAAATTAATAATGAGCAATTATGAAGATACTTTGCGTTTCGAAACTTCATTTGTATCATTGCATGAATTTCGCGAACGGTGTCAAATATTGACGTTTACCAGTGCATATGCAGAACATTTGAAAGTGCATTCATTACTGTTACAAATGAATAGTCTAAATGGCTGTCTTACAGCCTGCAGAAATAAGGCAAACGACACACCCAGTTGTTCAGGTGTTTTATTTTCAAAGCAAGAAGAAGTCTGCTATAAGTTAGTTGAAGGTACATCTCATGATCAAATTGTGACTGAAGATGATCAAACCATTGTTCTGCTGCAACGCTGCGTGAAAGGTATATCTAATTTCAAAATTATTTGTTAGTGCACATTTTTCATACATACAGGCATTATAGAATGTCACAATATTAATTTTATTTAATTTCTTCATAAATATTATAGTTCTATTTAAAAATATATTCCTGTACACACAAAAATTCTAAGAATTTTTTGAAATAAATTATTAATGATAATACTGTCACGGAGGTAAATAAATGTTTGCTAAATTTTTGAAATTTTTCAGTTTTTCATAAGAAACACAATATGATAATTTTTAAATAAGGTATTTACTTTTCATATAATAGTTATTTTTTAACTAATAATGTGCTGATTGCGAACAATATAAAAATGATTTAATGCATTTTATTGTTACTTGAATTTGTAGAATTGAAGCTGTTTCTGACATTACTATTTTAATTTATCTGACTAATTTATTTAGACAGAGAAGAAGAAAGAAGAGCAAATAGTATGTTTTATCACTATCATCTTTATGAATTGGAAGAAATGTGCGTCTTTGAATCTTATAAGAGCAACCATATTAGCGGTTTTGCCGTCTATGATAATATTCTGAAAGCAAATTCAGGGTACCAATGTATTTTAAAATGCGCGTCAGAACAAATTTCGAAAGGCTGTGCGGCTGTGCATAAATCACGAGAGAGATGCTTGTTTTTTAGAAGAAATTCAACGGCGAGAATTTTCAGAAAATTAGGCAGTTCATACTTTACAGAATTGCTATTTTGTGAATCAAAATTTGCTGGAAATACTTTGGATTTCGATGCAGTAGATTAAAAATATTATTACTACATATTTTTTCTTGTCTTATTGCTAGTTGTTCTGAAAGCAATATTTTAAAAATTGTCATTAATAAGTGTGCATAACAAAAAGAAATTTATTAGTAATCAGCATCTTTGAAAACAATTTCATAATAATTTGTCTTTCCTAAAACTGAAAATTACATGAATATATAAATTTCACATAAAACACAAAGCGTTCTTCTGAAGAAATTATTTATAATAAAATTTTATTCAAAGTAGATTTCGCAAATTGCAATTCTATTTTTATTATTGTTTCATGCCATATTTTTGAAAAAACCTATTTAATTGAATGTAATTGTTAATGTAACATAATTTATAATGTTTGAAAACTGATAACAATTCAGCATTATTCTAGCACGTTATGAAATTCAAAAATAAAATTTTTATCTTTTGATAGAAATTAAAAAAATAAAAATAAATGCAAAGGGGAGTTTGAATATGATAAGTCTTTCAAAGCGGTACTGCAAGCAAGTTTATGAATTTTTTATTCCGAATTTGTAGTCAAAATTGAAAAATCGATTTTCTTATATATTTTTAAACAAAATATGTAATACTTATGCTTGCGGGTTCTTTGAATACTTCAAAATGCAATTTTTAGCTGCTATTTTTTGTTTATTATTCTCTTCGGTGTTTCTTCAGTAAATACAAATAACGCATAGACATCAAACGTAGATACAGCTAATTATATTATATAAGCAAGTGACATTCTAATCTAAATTGTTGATGCTTTAATTAAATTCGTTAAAAATATTTCAAAATATAATAATGAATATGATCAATAACATAATATTACTTATACTATTGTGGTATTATTTAATTCCTTTTTCTAAAAATCATGCAATCCAGGAATGACTAAACTTTATTTTAAATTAAATGGAAATAAACCCTTTCAGTCCCGAATTATTTTTCCATGTCAGAAAAATTTGAAAACTTTGGGAATGAATGCTGTTAGACATGTGATGTTGTATTGCAAGTTTGAGATAAAATAATTGATGCAGTTCCAGTTTTCTGAGGTGTATCATATATGATACATTTGGCCGGTACTAAAACTGTGTTGTACATAATAATGTAGCCAGTAATCGTCATTTTCTCGCCATTCTTTTCTATTCGTGTAATGTGTTAGCTATCAACGCTATTTATTTGTTTATAATTAGACCAATTACAATACCAAAATGTTTGCATTATGTTTTTTATTCCAATGGGAAGTAGTTTTTCAGGTTAGCCAAGTTTATTCTGCTGGGAATATATTGTATGAAAGTGGTTAAATAAGGTTTATGCATGAAAAAGCAGAAAACAGTTTTTTGTCTTGTTCATGCATAAAGATACGTTACATTTTGTGCAATATACGAAAGACAACGTTGAACAAAAACGACATCTTTGACGCGTGTTCTCATATCCGGGCAGTGAGCTACTTGATCTTTCTGTGCATCAAGAACAACCGGCGGCATTGATCTTGCTCTGCTTGAAGTGCTTGGCTCAGCTACTTCTTGCATACTACTGCCAACGTCTCCTTCCTCATCGTGGTGTAACCGATTTGTTTGTGAGACAAAGCGACTCACTTATGCTGGTCATGAAGGCAAATAATTCCATGGCGTCATTTTTATGCCCAGCGAATTGTTCACACTCTGTTTGGCAGAGCAACCATCCCTTTGACGCTGCGGTAACAATGATCCAGTAGAAAATACGCCTCATCCCCCTTCGACTTTTGTGGTCAATTCTATATAGTGCAGACAGCATATTACTCAAATCGACGCCCCCATGTGAAAGTTGTAGTCGTCGGCAATAGGAGGCACGGAAGCCATTACTTTCTTCCGCTGTTTTCTGTCCTACTGAGGTTTCATTTTTACTTCTTCATTTCAAGTTATGTGGCGACGATTTTTGTTTTTTGCATAATCACGTCCGTAAAATCCTGTCCTGCCACGATCGCTGTAAGTGTTTGGAACATGCAACCGTTCCCAGAAGCACGGTAGGTGGGACGACAATAAATCTGTGATCGAGCGGTTGCAGGGGGAAATGATTAAGCCCCGTCAGTTATCCTGTCGCATGCAACCTGCACTTACAGTTCATTTGATATGCAGGGAAAAGGAAAGTACGGAAGGGAAACTTGGCACCAGAGTAGTTGTTGTATTAGAGCAAACTGAATGTGTAAATAAGGCATCGACGTAACGCGTTATGTCAGACAGTTTTTAGCAATTTCAATTGAAATTAAACAAAATGAAGGAGTGGACATCTGAAAATGTCTCCGTGGATCCCCAGCATTGCCTCCATGGACCCCACTTTGGGAATCGCTGCTCTAAATGCTCATCTGTTGCCAGATTTTCTTTGTTCTCGACTTTTATGCATGAGTTCCTGAAGTGGTTAAGCAGTGGACAGACCTTACAAAGCCAATCATATAAGGGGCTTTTCCTATTGGGTATGACCTTCAAGTTGTCGTTGAAATGCAAATATTTCATTACTTCGAAAAATCGAAAGTAAAGGGAAACAGTGTGATTCTTGCACAATCATTTTTGACAAGAATTACAGTTAGATCTTGTCTTGTTGCCTGCTGATGATGAACATAGCTGACATCGTGCTCGTTTCTTTGAGTCGCTAGTAGCTGCTGCGCTAGTTGCACTTCTGCTTTGATTCACTGATGCTGAACGGGATTGCCGTGTTCACTGTTGAACTTGGTCTTCTATCGAGGCTTTTCCAAACTCTTCGAGGAACAGATACCCTTTGTACCACATTCCCTCTTTCCATGTTTCGTTAACTTCAGACCAAATGAGGTAAGCCTTGTAAGCTGATACATCAATTATGTTAATGAACATGACGATATGCCAGCGTGTTTTGTTTCGACAACTCCATGTAGCCAGATACTTGTCAAGGTTATCTACGCCGCCTTTGGTAGCATTATAGGTGAAGTCCATTTCTGGCTTTTTGTCTTGTCTCGCACTAATGGTTGTGTCTTCATGCAACGTGCTCATTAGAAGCACATTTTTGTTCTTTTTTGGACAGTGAGAAACCAGAGTTGCTTCAGCAGAAAAAGCGCTAATGGATGAATACCTTTGCCTGTTACGCATAACTGAAAACTCTTGTGGAAGCACTCCTTTGTTCTTTTTCATGGTGCCCAGCATTGGCAGCTTCTGTTTTCATAGTTCCACTGCAAGCTGGGAAGACGTGAAAAAATTGTCACAGGTGACATTGTGACCCTTCAGTCCTTTAGCCAAATCCATTACTACTTGCATGCCTTGATTTTTTCAGGTGTTTTGCCCTCTGCATTTTTTGTATAGACTTTCACGTTCCAAACAGAGCTGGATTTAGCGTCACATGCAGTCCAAATCTTTATGACATAATTAGCTGGTTTGCCCGGCATGTACTGCTTGAATAAACAATGATCTCTGAAAGGAGCCAGTCGTTCATCCACTGTAATGCAAGGCCTTGTACTGTACATGCGAGGTAATGTAGCGACTCAAAGATCTCACAATTCTCTGATGGCGGCCAATTTGTCGTGTTTCTTTCTGTTGGCTTTAGTTTCGATTTGGTCGAAACGTAATAACCGTGAGGTCGCGTAGAATGATTTTATAGACATAACAGAAGGGAACATGGCTTTTCCGTTTTCTTGATCCCATAGAGTGATGGCGGCATCTGCTCTTGATTTATACACTCTAGCCAGTATCAACAGTCTGATGTGTGCTTCTACGTCTGTCTGAACGATCGGCTCCAAGCATCTTTACACACCTTCTTTCCTTCTATGCTGATATTTTCCAGTATTATTTTCATAATTTTCTCTGAGTACGAATGGTACTTTCTGCGCCCTCATCTGGGTTAGGGGGGGGGGCGTACTAATCCGTAAGTGTGAAGTACAACTGGTGGTCCCTTCACTGTGCCCAGGGTACCGGAAAATAATTTAGCATAGTCTTCTATCGATGCTGACGTCAACACAAACGGATGCCCAACAGCTCAAACCAGTTCCTTCCCAACAGACTACAGCGTTGTCCTTTGACGACCAAAATATTCAGTGAGGCGCTGAAAGAACCGTATTCCATCGCGAGGGACGCCGTACCTGTCACTTAAACAGCGTGACCTTGGAAATGTTTCAGTAACGGGTAGAATGGTTCCAGTTGCTGTTGGTTGGCTGGGAAAACCTAGGTGAGGGTGTGCTCTGAAACGATGGTTTAAAATGCCCTGAAATCCACTTGCATTGCAATAACAACTCCATTTAATGTAACGTAGACGCTCAGAGCAGGCAGAGTACCAGTCTCTTCGTTGGAACTGTCTAACCGGTTGATTTTGTACTCTTCTGCCTCAACGGTGATCAAGATATATGTAACTCTGGCTAGATTTCGCAACTTCTTGCTATGTTAAAGTGGACTGCAATTCAACTCTACAGACACGTTCAACGTGGCCTATACGTTTACAGAAATTACAGCTGACATACTTGAAACGACAGCTGTTCTGTAGATATGGCCCATTACATCTGTAGCACTGTCTAGATGATTGTCGTAGAGTGCTCACCCGTTGTCACCGTGCTGAGCCCTCATCACTTCTGTGAGCCACGTGCTAAACATCCATCCAGCTAAACTGGGAATCGCATATTTGCTAGCTGAGCTTCCACTAAGAGCGCACGCTCTAAAGCCTTCATCTTCGTTAGTTTTCCGTCAGCCAACAGTTGCTTTGATATCGGCGGCTGCCGTTCACAAGGTAGCTTCACACAATCAACTTCTCCAGAAGGCTGCTGCTCTCGACCAAGCTCGTGCAGGAGATCAGCCACTAGGCCTATCCACTGTAAGTCAGAACCGAATCTCGTCACCACTTGTTGCAAATTGATATCGCTAAAGAAGCTGCTATTTATTTTTCCAAAATTACACACGTACGCATGACAGTACTAATAATATGCAGGTACAAGTAAAGGAAATCAATGGGATACAACAGTAGTGTAATGCAAGACAGCGCAGTGCATTTTAAAATCATCTGACTACATATTACACTTGCTTTTCAGTATTAATGAGTTCAATGTTTGCTATATTCCATTCGCAGATTTTTATTTGTTGTGTTGTTGGCGACAGTATTTGTGCTAGTTGATCCTCAATTATACTGGACTATAGATTTGGTCGACTTCAGGCCAAATTTTTACCGCCCTATTTTACTGGTCGTTGAACTCGCTATTTTATTGGACCTTCGTGCCGTTGTCTTATTGGTTTTTCTTGTCTAATTGCTCATTGATTCAAACTTTTCAGTTGTGATTACTTCAACTCCCTCTTTCACTGACACCAAGATTTGCTGATTTCATTACAAAGTTCGTCATCCAAGTCTGAAGTTAGATGGAATAGCATCTTGGCACGAACGGCGAAGGGCAGGATAAAACCTAGTGGGTCAGATATTTTCGATGCCCGTGCCAACAGCCTCTGTTTGGTTCCTCAGTTTTGGCTGGACATTCAAAAGTAAGAACATCTTCCTTTCTTTGCTATTGAAAATCTAATACTTTCACAGGATTACTTCAGCCTCGATGAATGAGAACTTCATTTGAAAAAGCAGCAATCACTTGTGGGCAGTTAGTCACCCACTTCTGAAGATTGAAACCTCTGGTGCTCAGCATATTTTGGATCTTGACTGCAAAGTTCTGCACTATTTTCGTATCATCAGCGCGGGATTATGTTTGAAACTTATGACGTCTCACTACAGTAACTGCAAAACTAAGTGAACACTGGAGACTGAAACCTAGCCTTTTCAATCAGTATCTCTATGACTCGATTTCTGTATTCCATTTCTTTAAGATTGCCCCATCCTGGGTCCAGCAGTTTCTATATTTTATATCTTTAAGGTTATCCCATCCTGGTATTAGCAGTTGCTTACTCTCCATGTGTTCATGGATGGTAAACTGCTACCCGTGGTATACTGTTTGACAGTCAGAAAAGACCTGCCTACGTATAGCCGGATATTTGAAGCGCTGCACTCCAAAGCGAAGTAGCACCACATCCCATTTATTTGTAATCACATTTTATATAATTATTGGTTATTATTGTTATAATTATGTTATATATTGTATTTTATGTATTGTTATATTGTGTATATTTATTCGTTATTATTGTATTATATTTTTGTATGCGGTTGTAATATGGTTTGCATTTGTTTGTTGTTGCAAAATAAAACGTTGTATATTATATATTAGCCTACTGCTGAAGCTAGCTGGAAGATTGATATACAAAAAATATTGTTTGCTGATTAAGGTAAATCTGAAGAAATAAAATTTAAAAAGCAGTTTATCACTTGAAATAATAATATTGAGCAGTCAGTAAAATGTAAAACTATGAAGCATTTTAAAAGCATTACTTTTAAAGACGTTTTCACCTTAAAAATAAGTAAAAAGTTTTTTAAAGAAAAAGTAAAATATTACTACAAAGCGAATGTAAAATACCACTACAATTTTAACTATATCGTAAATTAATTAATTAAGTTAATGTAGTTAAAATTTGATAGACAATCATCATGCAATCACAGAGCAAAGGTTAATCAATAGTTCTCGTTGCAATTTTAATCGTTAATTATTTTCATAGTTTTGACGGTGATTTTTAGTATCTTTACACGTGCAGTAAAACATGGTGTATACGATGGTAAAGCGCAAATGACAAAAATAAAAACAATACATTGCACAGCTATTGCACGTATAAATGCTCAGAATGCATTTTTACAAAAAAAACAGCCATTGGTCGCAAAAAATTGAAATATATTATTCAAAACAGAAAATTGAAAATTGAAATCAAAACGCTTCGTTAGTTTAATGAATAGCAAACTTGGTAATGCAATTGCTGCAAGGCAACCATAAAACATTCATGAATAATAAAAAATGGCAGATCAGTTGCAATGGATGACAGGTTACTTGAAAAGACATCCATTTTAAATAAAATATTTATTAAGCAATATATTCGAATTTAGACAGAAAAATAGCTCGGGTTGAAATATGACAAATTTAAACAGTGCAAACAACCCTATCTTTTATAAAAGCATTTTTCACTGTTTACAGAAAAAGAGTACAAAAATGCAAACATTAAATATGTCCTGAAAATTTAATCCAGCTGAACATTATTAATTGTAGTTACTGAATTACAAAATTGTTTAACCAGGTTAACAAAAAATCCATGAAGAGTGAGGAAATTACAAAAAAAATACGTTACGAATATTTGTGCAAATATTTGATTATAGTTAACGTATCTGCTGAATTAGACGGCATCTTTTCGGAGGAATATTAATTATATTAGAAATGTGCTTCGTTTAATATGGACTATTATATTTATTTTACTATTTGCCGTAAACCTCTCATTATTATAACTATCAATTTAGATAATTTTCACAGCAACCATATTTGTAAATATATTAGCCAAATTTATAAAATCTGTAACAAAGCAAATATGACAACGATATAAAAGACTTTAATTTACGACTAAAGCAAGAATTGTACAGAGGAACTGATCAAATGGCTCTACATTCTTTTCTTTCATTGATGCTTACACTGGTATGTTTAGCAAATTTAATGTATTTGAAAAACGAATGTTGGACTGCTTGTTTTACAAATGTCTGATGTGATATAATAATTTAGTGTTACTATTTTGCATTCAATATCTTTAATTTATAATTTGTAAATTTAGCGTTAATTACTGTTCGCTTAGCTATCCTAAATTCTAACTTCTAAAAAATATGGTTACAAGAATTTCTTTTTGTCTATGCACAGCCATGTAAACTTTTAAAATAATAAAGATAAAGATTAATTGTTTTTGGAGAAAAATATTTTTTTGGAAATATATGGCATTAAAAAAAGGAAAACCTTTCTTAAATCATAATTAGTGAGTGACATGTAAGCTTCATAGTAATTAACGTGCTTGCATTTAATATTTTTAAAATATTTGTTGTTTATATATTGATATATTGTTTTCTGTTTTGTTTAAAGTTTTTTGCACTTTATTCCATATAAATAAAAACAAGATTAATTTGAGCATTAAAATTCCATTTTTAATGAGTAAATTAAAATAAATTTTTCAGTAATTAATTGGTGTCTGCAGTGTCACTGTGAAATATTTAACTGATGGACAGTGGTCATTAAAACTGTATTATATTTAAATATAAGAAGATAAGATATATGCAGAGAACAGTTTTAGCTAAATTTTATATAAATTACATTATAACATTGTACAAATCAAAATTAACTTTCACGTTAGGATAGCAGATGTTTCTGCAATGATGAAATAATAACTTTATTTGAAATTTTACAACACTGCTTGTTTTTTCCTTGAACTGCACTTTCAAAATATTTTGAAAATAATTTTAAACTAAATTAACGCCTTCGTTAAGAGATAAAGTTAAAAAATATTCATTTAAACAAAACAATTTAGCTATAAAATAAAATATTTTTTGAAGATATTACCAGATTTCAATGCAGATCTCGAACAACTGAGCAAATTAAAATCATTTAAAATCAATAATGATATAACATGAGAATATTTTAAAATTTGAGGAAGTGTTTTTTTAATTTAATAAATTATTTTTTACGTCTAGGGCCGATTGTCAGATGTTAAATTTGATAATGAGACAGTTGAACTTGCAGATCAGCTTAGAGTACCTGTAAGTGGAAAGATTGTAGAGTATACCGAAAGTGAAAGTTATTATAAAATTTCAAAACTAAAGCATGCAAAAAAATGCGAAAAAGACAACATCCATCTGTTTTTACTGGAAATGAAAAAAACTGATTGCACAATATATGAGGCATGAATTTTTCATTTTTTGACTTTAAATGTTTTTGAAATTTTAGATAAGTTAATAAATAATTTTAGTCTTCCTTTTGCGAATATATGATTGTATTTTGATATTATATATATATTTAATAAGTATAGAGTGGAAAATTCATTATAGTAGTGTTTAGCATACATGTTGAATTTTACGGTTAAAGAATTTGCTCTATTAATCATTTCTTATCTAGTACATTTTACATATTTACATATTTAATGCATCCAGTTATTTTAAAGTCAAATGAATAAATGGAAATTAATTGCATTAAAGGAATGATGTTTAATTCTAGATTTGGAACGACAAACCAGAATCTGAATGCAATATACTTCTTTTGGAAAATATGCGACCTCTGAAATGTCTCGTACTCGCCAAATTCATAAATAAAAAATTTAAAAATTTCCATGGGATTGCGTGTGACATTAAATTGAACGTAATTTTTATGTGATAAATTTTTTATAATTATCATGATAATATTTTATCGAAGTGATTATAAGTTAAAAATTATTTCAGTATCAAATTTAAAGAATATTTTGAATGACATGTTTAAATTCAAAAAAATAATTATTTTTGTTTTACATATTTTAAAGCACAATCTCAAAAATCATAAATTTTTTTTCTTGCTTTTGAAAGTTTAGATAAACACTTTTCAAGTATTAAGGAGTGAAGTGAATAAAGACTAAATATGCATATGAAACATTTTTGATATTTAAATGCATAAGTAGCTTCTAGGAAGTTATGCAATGACAAGATAATTTTGAAATAAATTTATTGTCATTTTTAGGTGAATATAGAGAAAAATGTTTCATTATGTGATTTGAGCTGGCGAGAAAGTTTAAAAGTAACTTAAAATGCTCGAAACAATTGCGCCATTAATGTTGTCTGCTTATTAATTAAGACATATGCATTACGTATACCTGAAAAAAAACGTCCGTGGAATGAAAATTTATTTCTATACGTACCCATGTTGACAAATATAACTGATAGGTATAAAACTGATAAATGTAATAGCCTTGTAAAAATTTTGTTTTGTTCAGTTCCAGTAAAGAGCACAGAAAGCATCCCTTTGGACGTACAGGTGTGGCGGGTCAAGGAATTTTGAACAAATTAGGCAGGAATCTTCATGTAACGCTCATAGCATACAAGTAAAGTGAATACATCATTATTAAAACTTTTGTTATTCTATCACTATTTATGTAAAGAAAGTATATTTAGCTAAAAATAAATCGTAGATACTTTAATTAAAAACACTACAAAATGTGAAGATAGTAAACGTAACAACATTTTCAATTGTAAACTTCTAATACTAAAATGTTGTGTGCCACTTGCTTTGTAAGAAACACTTTTGTTTTAAAAAATTTTTTGCAGCTGTTTGTTTGTTTGTTTAGACGTACAACGTATCCTTGTGTTTTATCGCAGAGAAGAAATGATGGTGAACTACATTTGCCTACTGTACGCATTACTTTTACTATGCAAATAATCATCTAATACAGGGGCATAAAGTGGTCGATATCGACCACTTTGTCTACCCCTGATCTAAGGGGTCGACACAGGCTTAGGAGTCGAATGGGGGTCGATGAACTCCGGGATCGAATATGAACTTTGAAATCCCAACTGAAAAATTTATTTCCTGTAGAACTATTTTGTAATAATAATTTATACTTTTCTGAACTATCAACAGACACCATAAGAAATTAATTTTGCTAGGCCGAACTGCGCGATGCTAAGAGAATTTTCGACTTCAGGCTAAATTTTCACCGCCTTTTGTTACAGGTCGTTTAACGCTTGTTTCCTCCAGTTAGACAAAATACGGCTTTGTTCTATGAGTTTGATAAATGTGTTGCATAGGCCTTTGTCAGATATTTTTCGCGTCTTTCGTCACATCAGATGAATTGGTAAAGGTGATTTTAGTACAAAGCTAAATGATAAATTGTGCANAGCTGCTTGGGGTGGACGTCTGCGTGACAACGGCCGCGCGGGATGATTAAACGTAAAGGTGAAATGCATCTGATCGAGAATCAGTAAGGGTGAAAAGGGTAAAGGATACCTTATAATAAAGAAATTTATTATTAATAATATTTATTTTATAAGCTTGGGGGTCGATGAGGCATCAAGGAAAACCATAGGGGGTCGATGGTACAAAAAGTTTGCCTATCCCTAATCTAATACAAATAATAACTATAGCAGCCATTAACTGTAATTAATTTGGATGTTCATTTATAAATTTGCAAAAATGACATTTCTACTAAATGCTTATTGTTGTTTATTGAAGTGCTCCATGATGCAACTATTCTTTAAAAATGTTTTCTATTCTTGTAGTACTTTTTATATGAAAATACTATGAGTGACTATCCATTTAACAAAGAAATGGCGAACGCCGTGAAACAGGGCTTCCAAAATCATAGCAATCCTTCAATTAGAGAACGTGCTAATGAGCTTTTTTCTGAAGCAAAGAGAAGTACAAATACGGTAAATATATAATATTATAGTAAAGTGCAAGTGAGGCATTGATTACTCTTAGATTGGCAAAATGACAGCTAGCAGTGATTCGGACACTGATGATGCTTGGTTGGAAGAGGTAGTGGCAGAAATAATGCATGATCAGCATGTTCACTTGGGGAACATAAATTTTATACCAGAGATGAATTCTCTTTCACTGGAATGGAGAAGAGTTACTGAACAGATTGATGAATACATAATGGAACTAAAACGGAAAGCCGGAGAACATTATCCAGAACCATACCTTACTGAAAGAGATCTTGATCGGATTGATTTCACATTAACTGAAGCAGGATGCTGAATTATATTAATATTGCATCTCACGCTAACATGCAATAACTCAATAACTCAATAGCAATAACGCAATAACATTAAAGTTATTGCAACATGCAATATTGCAATAAATTTTAATGAGTAAATGAATACACGAGCATTTGTCACAACACACACAAACACTGACTTTAAGCGGCCTCTGGAATCAGACTGGCTTGTCTAATGCATAATCCAATCGAACTACTTTTCTAACTCGTTTTCTAATTAGATTTCTTCAGGGTATAAAACAATTAACAAGGAATTTTAGTTTTCTTTTTGTTTTCATTATGATTTATTTCTTTGGCTTAAACTTCATTTTGTTATTATTCATATCCCTGTTATTATTCATATGCTTTCTGGCCACTTATTTGAAATTAATTTCAATAAATTATTTTTAAATTTATTATTTAAGTAATGTTATTTACTTCTTATTTGTACAATTATTTGCATTTCTCCAAAATATTTTTCCTAAAAAATCAAATAAAATGATGCTTGTTAAATATTTTAAAAATTATTTGTTGCTTTAACAGTTGGAATTGACGGAGGAATCTGATGATCCGCCTTGAATTCAATTATACCTAAATGTAGCGGTCTAGTACCGATTTCCCCAACCGACTCCGCCTACTTTTCTCTCTAAATTTCATTGGTTGTTGCCCAGAGGTGACTATGAATGTTTTATTGGCTGTCGCTCTGATGCGTTCTATTTGCTGAATATTTCTTTTCTATCAGTGGTCAATTTTGGAATCAATTTAATGCTCTTTTAAATTTGTTTTTAAAAATTAAATACTTTTCAAAGGTATATATTTGGTGATCTTTAATGTTAACCAAGTTAATTATTCAAATGAAACCTGAGCAAAATGGTGTCTTTATATTGTATTAATGTGANTAAGCTTGATTGCTCACCTACCTTCTAAGTTGTCTTCATTCACAGACATCGAGGATGGAGTTACTGCGCTGGTAGAGGGTGTACGCAGATCCAGTAAGACTGATTTCATTCTCATCTGCATGAAAATTTTTAGAAAAAATCATCTGCGGCTCTCTGGAAAAACAACAGCTGATGGGTTCATTAAGAGTTCACCAGACATCCGCTTTTTTGCTAAGGTCTGTACTATCTGTGACAAGTTAGCAACATGCAGTTGTTACATTTACAAGGCGCCTGTTATACGTCAAATGTGAGATATTTCTTGATAGACCGTAGACTTGTTTTGACCTAAGTATCTGCTACTACGTAGCAAACCCTGTCTCCACAAAAACAATGTCTGGGTCAGGTCGTCTGTCTTGAAATTTAATAATAATATTAATATTTTAAGGCAGTAAGGCGATTTGCCTTGATGTAAATTTACTTTAAAAATGGACAAAATGAACGCTAAACATTGTTTATTAACAACCGTCGTTAGTTTGACAGATGCTCATACTTGTTTACAGTAAGTGGCCAATGTTTCTTAAATGGAACATACAAAATTATCACAAGTTTTCAGTTTTCTAAAATGCAGCAGTGCGGGCACAGATATGACTAAAGAATCTACTGTTGTCTTGAGTAAAATTTTATTTCTAATCACATCAGATACATGCGCTGTTAAAAATGAAATGCCTGCATGAACGCAATCTGTTTCTAAACCTCAATTTTTGCTGTTTTCCAAACCCCATAACATCACATTTTGGATCATATTTTGGCAGAACATATGTAGTGCTAGAGGAAGATACCAGGCACATCCATGATGGAGTGAACTTCAGATAAAGAATAATTTTCTTTGCTTTTAGTTTTGTTTGGTAAAATGATTTCAAAATGCAACAGATTCTTTTTGATCTGAAATGTTGAACATTTGGTTATCCTCCGCCTACTTTTTTCTCTAAATTTCATTGGTTGTTGCCCAGAGGTGACTATGAATGTTTTATTGGCTGTCGCTCTGATGCGTTGAATTTGCTGAATATTTCTTTTCTATCAGTGGTCAATTTAGGAATCAATTTAATGCTCTTTTAAATTTGTTTTTAAAAATTAAATACTTTTCAAAGGTATATATTTGGTGATCTTTAATGTTAACCAAGTTAATTATTCAAATGAAACCTGAGCAAAATGGTGTCTTTATATTGTATTAATGTGAGTTCAAAAACTGCCTCAATTTTCAGGGATGTGGTAAATCTTATTAAATTTAAAATGAGTGCTGTTTTGATATTTTTTTACTATAAAGTAAAAAGTCATGCAGAGCAACTTTTATCAGTGGTGCACACTACTATAAAAAAACGTATGCAATAGCCTGAAATGTCCGTATTACATTATATATAGAGTAAACTTTTTCAGAACAGAAAGTAAATAAAATAGAAAGAATAAAACAGAGAATGAATTTTAGTTGCAAGAGCTCCTAATAGATAATCATTAAAAAAATTATCAAATTTAAAAATTTTAAAAAAAATATCAAAAAAATTAAAAATATTAAAGATAATGTGGATCATATACTTAATAAATTGAAAAAAAACTGTTTTTTAAATTATAAAGCATGTCACAAGAATATATGATATGCAAATCATTTTAAAACCTGAAAATTACACGAATAGGATACTGTAATTCATTTTTTAATCAACTGTGGTGCTAGCAGTACGTGTAATCTTTGTTTATTTTTTAATTTACCAGTTCAGAGAAGGAGTTTCGCCGGTGCATATCTTCATTTTGCTTATGCACTTTGTGTTATAAGTAATAACATTGCAGTATTCTTATTAAATTTTTATTATTAGTGAATCTTGAATAATTTGCAGGTAATATAAAAATGTGAACGTTGAGTGTTAGTTAAATTTATTTAACTAATTTAGTTAATAATTGAAAAATGAATTTGTTGAAAAAATATTCAGTTTCGTTTAGTTCTCAAGCGCATATCATCATAAGAAAATATTATTTTTCAAGTCTTCTATTTTTTGTGTTACTTAACGTTTCGTTTATTTGGTGTAGTTTGTAAGTAAAAATTTTTTTTCTCAGAGTGTTCAGGCAGTGTCTTCAGCAACATATTTCAACTTTTATGACCAGTTTTACGTATGAAGTTATCAAAATTAGTGTCATTCATTACGTAATGTTTGCATTAGCCTTTGTTTTTTTTTTGAATTGTAGCCAGACATGCCCCCTTCTGTAGCTGACGTGGAAGATTTGCACATAAGCGACCCGAAATGTGAATTTTATACTAATTATGATTGTAAAGAAATTTTGGGAAAGTAAATTATTTTCGCTTGTGTATATGCTTGTGGAATGCTTTATTTGAAATTTCTTTTCAGAGGTATGAGCAGTACAGTTCGTCGCTGCATACGAAAATCAACGGGAAAAGAGTATGCAGTGAAAATTATTGATCTCAGTTCTGAGAAAGCTACCGAAGAACAAGCGAGGGAACTTCGAGAGACCACGCTTCGTGAAATTCGAATTCTCAAAATGATGGCTGGTCATCAGAACATAAGTAAGTTTTTCATTTTCTATAATTGACGTTTTCAATAATTGAATTTATTGCTTTTTAGTTGAATTGCACGATTTTTACGAAATGCCATCATTTTTATTCATTGTATTTGAACTGTAATGTTGTTTATTTATTTATTTTTTTTGTTATGTGGCTGATTTTTTATTAGGGCTAAGGGTGGGGAATTGTTTGATTATTTGACAAAAGTGGTAACATGTTCAGAAAAGAAAACTCGGTAAGTGTTATTGTTCACTAATTCATTATTTAGATATTTTTGCATAATTATAAAGATAAGATAGCTTAAAGCAGAAATTCTTTAATGTTAGAATGAAATTTTTAACAAAACAGTGTTTTAGACATATTATGAAACAGCTACTTGAAGCTGTAAATGCTATGCATCAGAAGAACATCGTGCATCGCGATATTAAGGTCATTATTAGGTTTGAAAGTTTTCTTTTTTAATTTTCTTAGTTAATTTTAGTTGGAAAATGTGCTTATGGTTGATGATGAGACATTGAAAGTGACGGACTTTGGTTTTGCTTATGAAATTACGGGAGATATGCAATTGACTGGTAAATTGTTATTTGCTTTTCAATGCGTACGCATTGATATTTGAAAAATTTGTAGAATTATGTGGAACACCAGGATATTTGGCACCTGAAGTTTTGAAAGCAAGCATGTATGACTCTGTCAAAGGATACGGACTAGAAGTTGACTTATGGGCATGCGGTGTGATTATGTACACACTGTAAGTTTGATTATTTTTGTATTCGGTAGGATTTAAATGGACGTTTTATGCTTTATTAGTTAAAACTGAGAGAAAAGTGAAAATTAATGTTTTAGCCTTTGCGGCTACGCGCCTTTTTATCACAGAAAGCAAATTTACATGCTGAGAGCTATAACAGAAGGTCGCTATGAATTTCGTTCACCGGAATGGGATGAAATAAGCGAAGCAGCAAAAGATTTGGTAATTTTATTATTTATCAAAAATGATTTTGTTGTTGTTGTTATTTAGTATTTTTTAAATTTAAGATTCGCAAACTGCTTACTGTCGATCCCAAGGCTCGTGCAACTGCCAAAGAAGCTTTAGCGCATCCATATTTTCAACAGAATTTAGTTATTAAAAAAGAATTTTTTTCAGTTATTTTACTTAAATGGTGTTAATTGTAGACTGAAGAATCTGCGATTAAATTTTTGGAAAGAAGTTTTGATGCGAAGAAAAAATTTAGAGTAAATTTAGAGTCATAATATGCATTATTTGTATGTGGAGAATATTTTTTTTAATTGTTTTTTTTTGTTATTTATTAGCTAGCCATTGTGCAAGTTCGGCTGTTGGTTCGCCTGCTTCGGATTCGTTACATTCCGATTTTGGTTGCCGCCTCTTCAGTGCAGGCGAATCCTTATGCGACGAGAAAGATTCGAAAGCACATTGATGCCTTGGCATTTCGTATTTATGGTCACTGGGTGAAGAAAGGACGGGAGCAGTTCCGCGATGCTTTATTTGCAAATGCTGTCAAAAACGACATGCAACGCTTTCGCAAGCCAGTAATGAAAGGCGATTCAACGCCAGATTCGTCAGCTATTACTGTATATTGAAAATGATAAAAAAAATTTAAACTTTAGCTTTAATTTGGAAAAAAATTTTCAATAGAAAAATTAATTATACTTGCCTAGACTTTAACATCGCAGTGATATAGTGATAGTTTGCTTTTAGAATTGTTATGTATGCTTGTATGTGTGTGTGTGCTTCCTTTCAGAAGAGAAACTTTCGACTTAGGATTCGAAAAGATATATTATTTGCCCTGAGCTCTTTGTTAGCACAAGTTACTTCAGCCACTACTAATTATTTATCAATTTATTTCAAACTAATAATTTTTTTAAATAAATTAATTATAAAAATTGGCTTTGTTTCTTTTATTGGCTCTACGAAGCAACAGCTAGGCAAACTTTAGCATAATTAACATGATCAACAATTTAAATGTTTCAAATAAACCAAACTTATGTTAGTGTTTAAATACCTTTTTACTTTTTAAATTCATATTTTTTTTATTTTTACATAAAATTTCCATAAATGAAATAAATTATTTAATTCCATCTACTTGTTTACTAAAATTGAACAATACTGTAGTACATAAATTTAGAATTTTAAGCAACGTAAAATATTAATAATATTAAATTAATTTAAATTTAATTTTTATTTGTTCACTAATTTATTATATTTTTCGCGTTGATGAATGTTACATACAAATGAACCTGCAAGCTATTGTACGGTTACAGTATCTCATTGTCATTGATGAGCGCGTTTGTGATTTGAAATAAGTGGAGTTATCCACACAAATACTGAAGCGAAATGCGTCCAAAGCCAGTTTTTGAGCGGCGTCTTGTAATTATGGGCTTTCGTTCAGTTGGTGAGAGAGCATTTTTCAGCTGTATCTCTTTTGCTTCATTTTACTGTTGAAAATTGCTAGCATTGTTTTCATGGTGGTGGGCAAATTTTTAATAACCTTTGGGAAAAAAGAGTTGGTTTGTAATTGTCTTTATATACATCCTTTTTTTGCCTTTTTTTATTTTAGTGAATTTTAAAAATACATAGTAATGAATATTTTTTCATATGCACATGAAAAAATGATATTTTTATTATGTATTGTTTTCGAGTTTGTTTGATAAAATATAGCTGTCAACAGAATTGCAGTGATTTACTGTTTTGAAATTAATTTTTTTAGCCAAATATAATTTTTAAGACTTTGATTTGCGCAGATGATTTCTTTTTTCTTTTTTAAATTCTATTTTTACATGGTAAATAGTTTTGCAGTTTAGATCATTGGCGGTTAACGACTCAATTATGTAGGATGGAATTTTAAGAATTCGTGCGTGAAATTGCTGTTGACCCTTAAGGATTGCAACGAAGAATGATGCGATGAATAATAAGAAATTTTTTGAATAGTATAAAGTTGTGCGCTTATTAGCAGTTCAAATTTTTCACACTTTGTGAATATTTTTGATTTTTATGAATGTTTTGTTGTTTTCTATTTTTACTTGATACATTTTGTTATTGTATAAATATTTATATAATCTATAATATGTTTAAACATTTTACTTAGAATTGCTTGCTTTTAAAACAAGATTTATTTTAATATTACTAGGTTTATTATTATTATTATTTAATTAGATCTATTTTTTTCAAAAATCTGACAGAATCATTATCTATAAGTATGTAATTAGTGTGTAGAATATTTTTTTATGATAATTATTAAAATGTTAATTGCGATAAACATTTTAATTTGTAATATTATTTTGAAGAGCAGAAAGGAGTAAATGTTTTGCTGGAAATGCTTTGCACTTTAGCATATTAGTTTTACAGCTGTTCAATTTTGAGCGTTGTAAATTATGATGGAAGGGAATTTGTTTTATTTTTATTAGCAATAAATCTCATCAAACATTGTGAGTTGTTTATATATATGTATTGGTGTAAAAGCTAGCAATATAGCTTGATTAATTATCACCCAAAGGTGCTTTGGCAATTTGACACTCTCAATGCATATTTATTTGATACAAATATGTTAAATTATGCATTGTTCAATGTATTGTAAATTTTTAATATTTTTTTATTTAAGGAAAGTCATCACTGTCTTTACAATTTACAGAAAACAGATTTCCCGATAGTTATGATCCAACAATAGAAAACAGTAAGTATTGCATGAATTTATTATTGGTGTTATAAAAGTTTTGTTTTGTTAACAAATTCATTTATTTTTGGCTCATTAACAGTCATTATGATATATGATCTTATTTATTTACTATTTAACTGATATTTTATAGTTTTAGTGTATTATTTTTATAATTAGGTATATGATTATTATTATTATTAAGATTGATTATTTTTACAGCATTCACAAAGGAATTTACGTTTCACAGTCAGCGCTATTTAATGCAGTTGCACGATACTTCTGGCCAGGTAATGGTCCGTACTTAATAAAATATTTTTTTGAGCTAGTTTATTTTTGAACAGGTCCTTTTGTTTTTGGTATTCTTTTAGGATGAATTTTCTATGTTTCCAATAAACTGTTCAATTGGTATTCATGGCTATGTTTTGGTGTACGCGATCAACAGCAGAAAATCGTCAGTTTATTAAAAAATTTTTGTTATTATCTTTATTGCTAATTTATTAATTTTAATTTTAGCTTTGATGTAGTTAAAGTTATTTATGACAAAATTTTGGACACCGTTGGTTGCGTGAGTGAACAGGAGAGAGATGTTGCAAAGTAAGCATATATAATATGCTAAAAATATCTATAAGAATATATAAAAGTATAAATGAATAGGTAATTACACAAACAAACATATATATATATATATATATATATATATATATATATAATGCAAAAGAAGATTATCATTTCTTAATTATTTTTTTCAGTTATGGAAATTATATTACTTTTCAGTTTCATTTTTTATTTTGTAATGATTTATTATTATTATTAGTTCATGATTATTTTATTTTTGTAGCATTCCAATTATACTGGTTGGCAACAAGAGTGATCTCGACGACAGAGTTCGGTAAAGGCTTTGATTTAAAACATAATGCCAATCTGTGATGAAGTTAAATAAATGATTGCTTTTATTAATTTAGCGAAGTGACCTATGAGGAAGGAAAAAAGACAGCCGACAAATGGAAAGCAGTTTTTATGGAAACAACTGCCCGAAATAACGAGGCAAATAATTTTACTTTTTATTTTGTATATATGTCTTAGGCAAACCGCGGCGAACCTGTCAATCAAACGTGACCTCGATTGCTATTCGAACGCCATCTAGCAGCTATTCGAACGCCCTCTAGGTTCACTAGTTGAGCATGTGCATGTCCATCATAGAAGATAGCACTGTTTTCTCTATATCAGCATTTCATAGTATACATAGTATAGTACATACATATATTTATATAGTACACGTATTTATCAGCACATTTCTTTATTTATTAGTACATGTTTTGGTAGAATGGTGGGAGTAGTTTGGAGGATAGTTTTGGTGGAAAACTCCGGATGTAGTTTTTTAAATATCTGTAGTAGTACAGACACGTTCGGCTAATTATCTTCAGGGCAAAATGCTAGAGAATCATGCACGTTGGTTGGACGATCTTCAAGAGTTACGTTTTCCCATTTGACATACTGCAACTCGTAACTGCATTGCTTTAGGGGCAGCACTGCGATGTGCTGATAAATACTTGTACTAATAAGTAAAGAAATGCAGATATAGAGAAAACAGTGCTATCTTCTATAATGGACATGCACATGCTCAACTAGTGAACCTAGATGGCGTTCGAATAGCAATCGAGGTCACGTTTGATTGACAGGTTCGCCGCGGTTTGCCTACGACATATATAATAATGATTTTTTCTTTGCTTTAAGTTTACTTTTATAAATTACTGGTACTATGTAAAATGATGATGTAATAATATTTAATCATTGTTAATGAAGAGCTTTAATAAGAAGCATTTATAGTTGCACACACGGAAGAATATTAAATATAATTTTAATTTATAGCCAAACTTTGTATAATTGGAATATTGGCAATATGTAAATGAATTTTTCTCGTATTGAAACATTTGATTGATTAAATTTATTTCATTTTTGTTTTCATGCTTCAAGTTCAAATTGTTTTAATTTAAATATTTCTCTTTTTTAGCAAGTTAAAGCAGTGTTTGAACAGATTCTTTATCAAATAGAGAAAGCAAATGGGAACATTCGTAGACCGAAGGAGACGTGCTCACTGTCATAAAGTAATGCGCATGTTGATAAAGGAAAGAAAGTCTACATGAATCCTTTTTCATTGCCGAATCTTCTTTGTTACATGTTTGAGGAGAAACTACGAAACTACTCATGTATTTATGCAGTTGTACTATTTATTTATTTATTTATCTTTTCATAAGATTATTCTCTGTTAATTTTGATTATATTTTTAATTCATTGTTGACTACACTCGTTTGCCGTTTCAGTATATTCAATTAATATTGCATTAATTAATTAGGTATCACGAAAGCATACTGGCAACTAAAAAACAGTATTATTCTACTCAGTAATATCTTTTATTGGATGAATTTTCTATAATTAAATAATTGCTAATAAAATTGAAAAAATTTTTCTATTTAAATTTGTTCCTCCTCACTCTTCACTGTTCGCTCGTTAGCTGCTGCTATTCAATAGTAAACAAAAATAAAATTAAGATTTTATTGCGGGTGACATATTTTTTCTAAGTATGACACATTAATTTCGATATTAATAATAATCGGTTTTTTGTGAATGAAAAGAATTGTCTGTTTTTTATTTTTTGACATTTCATTTTATTTTAATTTAAATATTATATTATGATAATATGCGTTGGCAGTCTTTTTTAAGTCTGTCTAGCTATTGAAGACGATAACTGTAGCACATTTCGATGAAAATCACGTTCTCCAAAGCAGATTACATGTGTTCAGGAATAATGATAATTGTTTCATTTTTGATTACTATGTATTATTATTCACAAATTAATATGTTGGTTAGCTATTTAGAGGATAGTGATTTCCTTGTAGAAATGAGCAGAAGTGAGAATGAAATGATTGAAATCAACCGGAAAAGCTTAATTGCTCAATTAGTGATCTCCAAATTTGTGTAAAACTTTACAAGTATCGTGATGAAATTAAAATTGACTGAAGAAAGTTTATTATTAGAATGATAAAGCACAGAAAAGTATCAATATCATTAAATTATTGATAATCAAGTTTGCAAATGAACATAATACAGTAGAAGTAGAACTCTAATTATCTGAACATGCCATTTTTGACCAATGTCGTTTGGATAACCAAATTTTCAGATAGTCGGACGTTTTTAATTAATTTTTAAGATGTATGTACATAAATGAAGCGTTTATAGCTGTTATCCTCAATCAGATGTTGAATAGTAGACATTCCGTTTATTATGCGACGTTATTTGCCCTTTACTCGCTTAAATTGCATGCAGCGTTTATTAACGTAGTCGATTATATTCTTCAGCGCTATATTCAAAAAGCATCAGGTTCACTTTGTGTCATATTCTATATAATCAGTAATAAGTTTTTATTTGGACTAAGATAACTTCTTCTGTGCAGCGCGACATCGCGAATATGTCTCATTTGCATCAGCTGGGTAGCGTTGAATTCTTTCTGCTGCTCTAACCACTACAAGCCAACTTTGAGGCAAGAATAGTCTTTTGAATTGCTCAGCCCTTCATTTGGTTTATCAGACACATTGACATCTTCATTTTTATCTTTTTCCACTGTCTTGAATATTTCATCGTCAGTTAATATTTCAAATAATTGGGTATCATCATCGACTAGCCACTGTTCAACTTCGTCCCACGATAACTTAAATTTCTTGAACATTTCTATTGCAGTTGTACAATAATCATCACAGTCTATTGTACTACAGATCTTTCATTGTAACCAAGAATTTTATTCAATGATACGTGCAAAGTAGATCCTGAAATTGAGTTCCACGCTTGTGCAATTATATAGCAACAATCTTTTAAATTTATGTTCCTAATTTGTGACACCAGATCGTTCGTCTACGGCAGCATCTGAAAAGACAATTCTTCTCAAGAGTTCCTTCTTATATCGCTTTTTTTGAACTTTGAATAACAGTATGATCCATTGTCTGAACAATCGACGTCGTATTAGGTGGCAAAAGCATAGCCTTGAACAAGCCATTTTCACGGTCTGAGTTTAATATTCATACACAATGAAATGCATTCCAACCAACCGGCCAAAATGTGTTCGGATAATCAGCGTTCGGATAATTGCAGTTCCACTGTAATAATATTTATTGATTGATAATTGTAATAAGATGTAAGTAAGTAAATTTGTGAACAAAATCGAAACTTTGTTCTTTCAAGTTTTTATTTCTGATTATTTAAATTTTAATAAATGAGTTTCTGAGAAAAGTCTTTTTTTTTCTCTGAATTATTTTTGAACAGTTTTAAATAATTTACCGTTGGAAATGAACGGACTGACAACGTTGTTTTTCTGCCTCAGTACAGCAACTACGGCATCTCTGAACGGATCGCACAGACCACAGTAGAGAAATATTTGACATGCCGTTACAATAGATATTGTAAGGCGGAAAAAAATTCTCGAAGCAACAAGCCAGTGTTGGTCGTTCAAGACAAATCCTATAAAGACCAAACCACGTCCAGTGAGCTGTGACAGAAGCATTACCGTAGAGCTGATCAATAATACAGAAAGATGTCGTCGTTCAGCTAGTGTTTGTATGGCGGAGAGGTGAGCAAAATTGCCTTGCATATAGCGTGTCAGGCGACGAATCATATACCGATGCGTGAAAATATTGGTCAGGACGAAGACGATGCACAAAGCGACATTGAAGAAGAAAAATACAGCGTCTATTTGATTTCTGTCCGTACAAATGGCGCTGTCGCAGGATATGAAACTCTTAACTTGCGTCGATTGTCCTCTGACAATAAGCATCACCTGCCACACCGAGATGCTGTACAAGATGATCAACAGCAACAGTTGCGTGAATCGGTCAGAAAATTTCTTATATATTTCTGAATGGCAAATGGCCAACGATCGGTCAATTGTCGTCAGAGATGTTAAATGAAGAGAATTGTCAGCGACAAATTGTAGAACAGCTTGATTCGCACAACAAGTCAGATATTCAGGTAAGTGACAGTCAACGCATAGTTTTAAATGCCACACCCCCAAGTAGATGAAACAACACGACGTGAATGCATCGTTAATTGAACCATACCAAATTGTGAAATAGCGTCGACTATGAAGCTGTGATGTGGAAATCAGTGTATACAAGCCAAGAATGTTGAAAAGAATGCCAAAAAAACCAAATACTGAATAAAAGCAGCCTTGCATTGCAAAATTCATCCATTCTGAATATTCAACTGTTTCTGTATTATTGGCAGTTTTCATTGACAATGAAGTCAATTCATTCATGATGATAATGATGGTGATGGTCACTTATTTCAAATCAACTCTAAAAATGACCAATAATTTATAAATAATAAAATCAATAGCATTAAAGAAATGTCTCATAATTTCTATTTCAAATGTTGAATTAATTCAAAATAGCATGCTTTTTTCACGTTTAATGGTCAGTGAATAAAGTGAGAAAGTGATTATTGATCTATTTTGAAAAGTAAATATTTGTAGTTAAAAGTTGAAATCAAATTAATTGTTGAATTGAAATTGCAATTTAACTTTCAATTCACCTTTTTATGCATAATCGCATTTATAGGCAGCATAACTGCTGCTTTTATTGGCAAAATGCAAAATGTTCTTATTTCGACACATCTATCTAGACTACTTTTAAAACACTGGTTGACACTAATGCACATTATTATTATCATTATATTATTCAAGCGTTGATTAGAAAATTGTGAAATTGTACTTTAGAAAAAAAAACTTTGACTTTGATTAACAATCTTTTGAAATTCTCTCTGAAATGCTACTTTTTTTTTAATAGTTCTCTTCTATTATTTGCAATTAATTTTTACTTTATTTTATTTTATCCCTTCAATTGAAAGAAAATACATCAAAAATTTCACATGTTTCAAAAATTGTAAAAGTTAATGGCTTAAATAATTTTTTCATAATCTCTACGGATAGAAATGATTAGTTAATTGATTTCAAAGTTGAACAACATAAATTATGAAGTTCAGAATGAGCTGAACTAAACAAAACAAATGCATCATCGCTTAGAAATTTCAATTTTATCAATTTCACTTCAGATCATAATGAACAAAATAACAAAGATTATTTCACAAGAGAACAAAAATGTACTTACTCCGATTAGCAGTAATAATTAAATTTATTTTAAAGTAATATTATTTTAAATTATCTTAAAGAAAAAAACAATTGAAAAGTTAATTATATTTTCTTCAACAACTGCCAGCCATTTTTATGTTGAAAATGGCCTGGAAATACTTTTTTTGAACACTTGAAATCGCAATGAATAAAGCTAATTTCGAAATTTGTTTGCCAAGATATATTGTCAAGATAAATGCAAAAATTCAAATACACGTGTAATTTAAAAATTTATAACAATTTATACAACAAATTGAAAAAAGTCACACATAATACCATAAGAATTATAATAAGAATGATTCATCAAGTTTAAAGTTTAAAACTTATCTGTTCATTTTAAAACTGATAATGCGCGTTGATTAACGGTACAAAACGAACAAAAGTAGCAGTGTAAGAAGAACAATATCGTAAATTATTCATGCAAAAAACGTTGCAGTTCAACAATAAAATCAACGCTGATTATTCTGCAAAATAGTTGTAAAAAAGTAATTACTTGCTGATAATAATAGACAATTATTTTACTCCAACCGTTCAAATAATTGAAGATAGATAAACAAATGAATTTTACTAAAAAAAACCAGTTGAATAATACCAGCACTGAAATTCATATTAAATTTTAAGTATAAATTAATTAAAATTGTTAAGTTAACAAAATTAATATTACTGCTTATTTTATTACAATATAATTATTATAATAATTAATATAACTTACTATATTTGTGTTTATATATGTATATAATCTACATAGAGAACACATTTTGGATGATGCACATGAATAGGCAGTCAGCTTATTTGAAATAAACTTTTACATTAAAGTTATCACGCAGAACTTTGATTTACAAGTAGATTACGATACAGTAACTGCAGAATTCTTTGAAGAATTGAATTGAGTATTGATTTCCTGTCAGCTAGATAAAACAGAACATGCCATTAAATAAGGTAATTAATATTTCATCTTGAATCAATAAAATATCTACAAAACATTCCATAATTAATCATATTATATAAAGTAGGTAATGTTCATAAGCATTCTGCTTAATTAAGAACAATTATTCTAGCCATATGCTTTCTTGGCACACTGTCAGCATATGCACATCAATATTATTTAGAAATATGATTTATTAAAAAATGTAATATTTTGTATAAATGTAAAATTAACGTTTTTTAAAGAAGATAACTTTTTGTTGCTTCATTTAAATATTCAATTTCAGAACACATTCTGTACAACGATGTATCAATGTTGATATTCAATATTTGGTAAAATTTTTTTATTAAAAAAATGCCTATCAAATTGTTAGTACTATTTTTTATAAATTTATCCATATAGCATAAATTATATTTAAAAAACCTTATTTAATGCAATCGTAAAATACAACATTTATTGTTCAACAAGCACTATGTACTATAAATGAAATGACAGCAAATCCATATTTTAAAGTTCTTCAAAAATGAATATTACTCCCTATTACTGATTTTAAGTGCATATTTTATAAAAACATTCAAATGAATAGATTACAAATGATAAATGACAAATAAATTTGCATATTAAATAAATTACAATTGCAAGTTGAAAATTTTCACAAAACCGAATTGCAATTATTTTTTAATTTTGTAAGTTTTTTTCAAAATAATTATTATAAATTGGAATCTATTTATGAATCATTAAGATTTTTTCTTTTCAAATTAACTGGTTGATGAATTTTTATAAATATAATTCACCAATTAATGTTTCATCATTTTTTAAAGGAAGTTTGAAACTTCCCATTTATTAATTTCAATTCTTTTACGTTAAACAATTCAAAATGTGCATTTTAATGGTTATGCACCAATAGAAACAAAAAAACATATTTTATGTATATATATATATATATATGCATATTTTCACTTATTTTGAAATTAGTTTACAAAAATAATCAAGTAATCAAATTGCATAGCAACAAACAAATTTCATCATAATGCGTTTAAACAGTCACTTCAGCTATTCAGTAAGATTCATCGACTGAGTGTGCATTATTCAATTAAATTATTCAAAATAGCAATGTACTTTCATTTGTACATGAAAAAGGAGTTGAAATACAAAGCAAAAGAAAATCTTCTCTAGTTTTCAAATTGATGGATTTCCATTGCATGAAAAATGATATAGATTGAAAAATCTATCAGACAAATTATGACAGCAGAACAATGAATGAAATATATTTTTAAAATTTAATTAAAATGTCTAAACGAAGGATGAATCAAGTTATCATCCTGTAAGATGAGTAGTAGTTACTTCTTTTCTGGCAATGTCTTTCGAACGTGTTATTAAACTTTTATGCAAAACTTTACTTTACTAATTTAAAAATGAAATATTTACACATTTTATATTTAAACTGTGATATGAATTTGTATGAAATAATAAAGGAAATTTTGTAAAGTGCAAGAATGTTTTTCTTTTTAACTGGAACTTTTGTTCACAGTTTTCTTTTTGACCAATCAAAATTTCAAAAAGCAAAGCGCATACATTTTGATATAAAATAAAGCAGATTTATTTACAGAATACCCTCATTAATGGCCATTAAAAATTATATCAGTAAATATAATTAAAAATGCAATAGAAAATCAACACACACACACACACACACACACACACACGCGCGCAAACACAAACAAAAGCAATACATGTAAATTTGTAATCGCAGAATATATATGAATAAATAGAGCACACACACACACACACACATACATGAGTAAATAAATAAATAAATAAATAAATGCATATATATATATATATATATATATATTTGCATACAGTACGTGTGCAACATCGCATTCTATAATCATTTCGTGATCTAAGTAATTATTTCTAAAAATTAACTTAAGAAAAAACAACATCAGACTGAACAAATGTTAAAAAATACAAAAAAGAAAAGAATGAAAAGATAAAAAAAAATACCACACTAATGGATGTTTGAAGTATGGAACATTTGAGGAGATCCTTTCAAATATCGAAGTGCCCTTTTTGCAGCTGTACTTTTAGCAATACGATAGCTACGTCCAACACCTACAAATCGACCTCTACCTTCCACAGTGACAGCGACTTTCACTTTTCCTTCCACTACATTTCGTTCTATGCGACTGAAAAATTCTCCAAATCAATTAACAAATCAATATTACTTTGCACAGTAGGCGTACCTAAATTTCACTCGATCTGGTTCCAATTCAAGTAAATCACGAATCGGTGAGATTGGTGGATTCAAGCAACATTTTTCTACAATTCATAATCAAAATTACATAAACAGAATATAATATTATTTAAAAAAGAAAAGAAATAATAAATTTTTTACCAATTTCTTCACGAAGCATATTGTAATAGATGCACCAGACGGTGTGTAAACTGCAACCAGAGTCGAGATAAATAGCACCAGCGACAGATTCGAAAATGTCTCCCAACGCTTTAGGTACTTCAACCTGTTCTTCAGCATTTTCCTCTTCTCCTTCGAGAAGATACAGCTGCAAAAAAAATGAAACAAAATATTACTTATGATCAAATGAATCAAAAACAATATTTTATTTTAACGTTCAAAATCTACTACTCGTACTTCTCGATCGAAGTTAGCGTTTTCTTTGATAATATTCAAAGTTTTCACAAACTTTTCAATCATCATCATCAGCCCTGGACAGAGATACATAAAATACTGAAAGCAAAATTGAAATTTTAATTTTTGTTTCCGCTTTAAAAAAATATGCATCCTATTGACAAAATATGTTTAATTTTTTTCTTACATGATGAAATTTGTATTTGACAGACAACGATGAAAAGATTGTATTGTTCACTAGTGCAGATCGCAGATCGGTTAGCATACCAGGCGAGTGCATGCGTTTGTCTTCATACAGATGTCGAGTGATTAGATGATCCAAAACTGCATCACCAAGAAATTCCAAACGCTACAAATACAACAAATACTCAGAATAATAACACTGGTCAACATGATTTTGGGGGTCTCCCAAATATTAGCTGATTTTGGGTATTTTTGTCACGCTGATTATGAAAATGACATTTGTTTTCTCCCATCACATGCCGTTTTTTCACACCGCGCTATATTACTTTTTCCATTATTGTACGTATGTAGCACATTGTGCTTTCTGTTTTAAGAGTGTTATACAAGACATAAACGTGTAAGGAGACCCTGCAGTAATGAAAAATGTCATCACGAAAGTGTTTAAGTAGTCCAGATTCATTTTGTCACATTTGCGGCAGTTTTGTAGTGAAGAGCAAAAGGCAGAAAATAACAGATTTTGTGAAGAAGGCATATTTCGCATACTTTGGTATAAAGCTAGGAGATCAATATAAGACTTGGGCTCCACATATAGTGTGCCACACATGTATTGAACAGTTGCGGAAATGGAGCAAAAAAACACTGAAATCCCTTATCTTTGGTGGATCTTTGGTGTCGCGGGAACCTTACACCAGGGTCAAAAAACATTTGCCATAAAAGATTAATTGATCCAGAAAAAGTGTTCCTACCACCACTTCACTTAAAACTGGGCATCATGAAGTAGCTTGTTAACGCCTTGGCTAAAAATGTGACATGCTTCCAATGCCACTGCACCCAGTTTCCTTTATTGTCAGATGCCAAATTAAAAGAAGGCATATTTGTTGGACCTGACATACAGAAATTGATTAAAGACAAGATGTTTTCAAGCACAATGACACAAGTTGAAGAAGAAGCATGGGTTGCATTCACGAATGTTGTTTCAGGATTTCTGGGAAATAAGAAGGACCCGGAATATGGACGATTAGTGAATGTTATGCTTGAAAATTTTGAAAAGTTGGGATGTAACATGAATTTGAAGCTCCACTTTCTGCACTCACATTTAGATTTTTTTCCACAGAATCTTGGTGATGTTAGTGAAGAACAAGGTGAACGATTTCACCAAGACATAAAACAAATGGAGCAGAGATATCAGGGTCGATGGAATGTTGCAATGATTGCAGATTACTGTTGGTGTCTCAAGAGAGAAACAAAACAGAATCAAAAGAGGAGGTCAACGCGGCGGTCATTTGCTACCAAAAGGACTAGATACTCTGATAAAAGGCACACCAACATCAATTAGAAGCAATTTACTTTATTTTGTGCACATTAAAACTGTGTACGCCATTTTATATGTGTTGTTCTGTACAGAGCACTGTATTATACAATACGTGGATGCCCATGTACACATTGCGAAAGAACTGTATGTGATGGGAAAAATTCATTAGCATTTTTGAAATCTGCATAGCAAAATTATTAAAAATCAATCATAATTTAGTAAACCCCAGAAAAAAAGTTTCAATTTGTTGACCTGTGTAATCAATCGAACAGTTGAATTATAATTGAAAAAATAAACAACATTAAGAATAATAATGATAACAATATATACACTACCTGATAACAGTCAGTTACTTTGTTGTAAAAATAAGTACTGTGAGTCAAAGCTTGAACAAGCAAAGATCGATCTTTGAACCGATACCCAATAATGTTTTCAAACTGTGACAAGCTGAATCTGTTCCACAGTGTTTTCAAACATGCTTCAGAGTTCGCATAATCGCTGATCAGTGCTGACTTTGCAACACCGTACAAATCGAAATTCTAAAAGTAAATAAATAAATAAATAAATAAATCTGCAAATTGAATTGAAATTGACAATTTTGGAGAAACAATGCTTCAGAGAATCCATGCCAACTAACCTCGTCTTCGACTTTCAGACCCAACCAATGTAAAAAGTCCAAAGTGCGGCGAGTTCCACAAGAAAGCAAATACGCGCCGATCAGTGCTTCAACACAATCAGCTACCCCTTTGTCAGAAATGCCCTGCTGAGCTAATAGATTAAATGGTACCAATTGGCTCAAATCTTCCGGCACCCATTTTGCACTGTTGCTACCGTTAGTTGCTTGTCGTGCAGTGCTTTCGACATTCTGTTGCTGATCAATAACAGATTCGTCATTCATCAGCCTCTGTTCCATCAGTTTGTCCTCTTCTTCAACGGTCGCGTCCTGAACTTCACAGTTCAATGGCACGTAACATGGAGGTAGCCAAGTATCAGATGGGTCAAATTTAATTGCGATCATATACTGTGGAATATTTTTCCGTTTTCCGAGCTTGTATAAATTGTAATTGCTGATCATTCGACTTCTCAACAACGATAGCTTGCCTTCGTGCATCTTTGAATATGCTTTGTAACAATAAACCGTAGTGACATACTTGAGAAAGGAATCACCTAAAATTTCCAACCCTTCCAAATTGAATGTCTCGGCAACAGCTGATCCGGTAACGGCATGTAAAATTTCACGTGGATTGGGTCCAAACGATGTTTCTTCATTAGCAATTTCCAAAAATGTGCAAGTTTCACCTGCTGGCAAAAGAGAAGCAGTTCTCAACTCTCCTGGCCATTCATACCAACTGCTGTCAAGTGTTAACATCCGCTCATTTGTAAAGTTCTTCCATGATTCCTTTCCGTTAATGAGAACATTTCTCTTTGCATTCTTCACGGCACATTTGAACATATTCAAATCAACTGTCTCTTCTTCAACCAGAATGTCCATTGTCTGGATGCTGTGTCTCGACTCAGTTTTCGCTTTAGTGCCACTTCGATCCACTGGTACTTTCTGGGCAATGGCATCGGATGTTCGAACAGTGTCTTCCTCTTTGGCATTCGGCTGCTGCTGTTGCAATCCGCGCACTTTTTGATCAGCATCACGCACGTCAGCCAACAACGTGGACACGTTCAAACTTTGACCAGCCGATACAAATTGCAAGCCAACATTGCAGTGCTCGTCCGCAGTCGGCATGGGCGGCACGTCATCAACTTCCCAACCACTCGGCTCAATTGGTTGGCCAAACTCAGGGCCAAACGAATGCTGGCCACAGGAACCACGTAAAAACATCACATTCATGAACTTTCTGCTGAACTCGGTGTCGAAATAGATTTCCTCATCAGAATCAAGCATGCTGTCGTCATAATCTCCCAGCTGCATCAAACAATTTTCGAAAGTCTGTTGACAGTCGCTCAATGCTATGTGGTCACTGTTTAAATCTACAGAATACTCGTCCAGGTAATCATCGTGTTTGGCAGCGTCAGTAAAACTACTAATAAAGCCAAAGTCTTGTACTGGATCCCAAACGCTAATCTCAAAATCCATCTGCCCATATCGAGCACTGTCATCAGATTTGATATTGCTGTTGTTGAGATTATTACTGTTGCTACTATTCTTATTTTTACCACTATCAATACTGTTGCTACTGCAATTGATACCACTGTTTTGACTATTTTTATTGACCATTTTCGCCGACGAACAACCATGATCTGTCATTCTCATTGTCTCTTTCAACCATGCTTTATCAATTGGTGCCCAACAATAACCATCCGGAGTAGGATCGTTGTTGTACTCGTCAAGTAACACCTGACGCCGAAGTTCATTGGCCAATAATAAACTGCTTAATCTTCAAAAAGAATTAAAATTAATAATTAAAACTGAAAATTTCTTCTTATCCTCTACACCTGTACAGTATACTGGGAAGGTACTGCAAAAAGCGCCAGGTAGATGCTGGTATAGGATGAATGTCAACCAGTTCTGGTATCAGTTTTTGTTTCTGTGCCACAACACTCATTGTGGCATAATCAGCTTCCAGTGATTCTCTCCTCGATTGCCGTCTTGGGAACAGTCGATTCAGACTAGATACAAGTGCACATCAGAATTGTACAACAATATTACATTACACTGCATTATATAAAAAATTAATAGAATATAAACAAAATATAATAATAATAATTCTTGATTTTCATTTATTAATAATTAATGCAATAATCAATGATATGCTAAGATAATTCAATTACCGGCTTGCAGTGTAATCAACGTTCAACAATGGCTGATCATCGTGATAAATTTCAAGACCATATTTCTGCCAAAAGTAAGATTTAAATGATTCGTATTCGTCGTCCGGAAATTTTGTCAGCGGTGATAAGCCTTCGTCAACATTCAACACGAAATAACAATGCGACATCTCTTGAGACCTGTACCAAGGCATCACTACTGCATCTTTGTATCTGAAGACATTGAAACAGACTAATCCAATCTTTATCAAACGAAACTTTTTTTCTCATCATACTTTGATATATCAAAAACAAAATTTTTCCGCTGCTCTTCATCCGGACGTCGAGGTAATTTGTCCCAACAATTCACTACTTCCATTATAAACTGCCAATCCAATATATAATCTGTTTCAGCTAAAAATGCAATAAATATATAAAATAAATTGTTTTATTTATAAGTTTAAAATGAAATGAAATGAAATTATATCATCGTAAATACTTGAAATAGATGGAACGATAAAAAATGCATTTTCTGCTTCGTCAGGCTGATATCTCATGGAATATTTTTCCAATTTGAGAATCTCCGAAAAAATATACATGTTGAATTCAGCAATGACAATCATCTGCCCTTTGTTCACAGTCATGGTTGACGCACAAGGTTTAATTTCAACCAGAAAACTCTTCTTCCTGTCGTAGATCATGAACGCAGGAATCTAATTTGTATAATAAAACAATATACAAATTAAAAAAAAAACAACAACAAGTAGACAGCAACAAACCTGAGGAATAGGTTTATTGTTAAATATGCCCAAAATTCGTTTGCCAATTTCTGGTTGTGAAATCTTCGCTTCCCCGTTACATACGTCCGACACTTCACGGATAATTATGGCGTGAAAGTAACCACGTTCATCAGAGGCTGGTATAGCGCGCTTTAAACATTCTGGAATCTAAAAGTTAAATTTTCTTCAATAATCTCTTTCGAAGCTAATGCAAAAAAAATATCCCAATTTTCAAACGAACATGACATTATATTCAAACTTTCCATCTTTTCTTTGTAACTTTTATAAAAAAAATGTAAGTAGTTTGCTAGAAATCATTACATTTTTTATTTAATATTGCATGAATATTTTGATTAACCAATTAACAACACATTTGCATGCACCTGCACGCACCGCTTTATTATAATACTGCCTTCGTTTTGATGAACCAGGAAATGCTTTTCCATTAACTGGCCATTCTTCGTCATCTTCATCAGCAATTAACAAATTTGCTACCATCTCTTTACCAATTGGCATCAACGAATCGTACAATTCACCACGTCGGTGCAACAACTTCACCGCTTCCAAAGCCACTGACATACGTGCAAGCTTTGCACTGCCTACAGTCGGACCCTGAAATATTTGGCCAACAATAAATAAATAAATAACAATGCTAATAATAATTTGAAAATAATTAATACTCACAAAAATCAATTCTTTAATCGGCGAATTAATTGGCAGCTTAAGTGTTGCCCTATACTTGAGCGATTCTTCTGACACTATTTTTTCAACATGGCAATCGGCAACAAGCCGTGAGAAAATATCGCATGGCAATCTTTGACAATATCTGAAAATTTTTAATGTAACAATTTTTAAAAGGAAAAAAGCGGGGATAATTGAAATTTTTATTAAATAATCAAAATTTAACAAAAGAAAAGAGAAAAGCATACTGATTCACAATTCGAATGGAATTGGCCAACGTCGCGCATACATTATTATTCTTTTCCTTATCTGCTTCTTCTGCTTCTTCTTTTTCTTTTTCAACTTTCTTCGGATAATACGGTTTGAACGTGTCATCCAAATCATCAGGCAATTCCAAATCGTCGTCTTCATAATCAAACAGTGAATAATTTCGTATTATCTATAACAACAATAATATTATTATTATTAATTATTATAATAAAAATTCTTTCACAATTGCTCATTTTTGATGCTTTCACATTTTCCTCTGAAATAAGTTGAATATGAATGAAGAAATTACCTTGTCAATGTTCACAAATGTATTTATCATTGCACTAGATGAATCATGTCTATTTTCGCTGAGCAGGACAAAATAGTGTGAATTTGGTTTATTTGCACGATCTAAATGAAACAAAAGTTATCAATCATAATCTGTGTGTTAAACTGTTAAATATTTTTGAAATGAAAAAAAAAACTTCACTTTTAGCATAAATAAATGAACGCAGAGATTCAGGTTCGTCATAATGAATAACACAATTAGCGCCACGTAGTTCAATTCCTTTTGCCAATACGCGTGTTGTCAACAGGCAGTTTAAATCTTTCGTACGGAATTTTTTCAACACCTGAACATCACAATTGAACAGTACTCTGTTTTAAAATTGAAATTTCAAAATATACCTCGTGTTGACGTTCATGCAAAGCTTCCTTGGATGCGTCGGCAGTTTCAGAGTCATAACCAACAAGAAAATCCACTTTCAAATAGCCGAACATATCAGGAAATAAATTTTGCAACGTTTTCAATAAAATCTTCAAAAGAAAAAAAATATATAACAAACTCACTCTAACACAATAATAACACTAATTTAAATGATGAATTTGAGCAATTAAAAAATGTTGATAGATAAGATTTGAAAATTAAACCTTGTACAACAAACCTTATACATGTAAGCTATGTAACGATGCTTGAAAAATACAATGCAACAAAAATTTTCAAGAAAATTTTCATCGTCAGCAAATTTGGCACGCATGTTGTCGTGTGAAAGCAATTCAATGAAGCTGTAGACGTGGCCAGTGATGTATGCGCAAAGTGATGGGAAAGTTTTCAAATCTTTCACGCGATTCTCCAACACTTTCCTCAAACACCTCAGATAGGTCTGGCCCATTTCAATCAGCAAATATTGCATTGTTCCAGGTTTGATTCTCTTCATTCGATTCAACTGCATCTCTTGCTTTTGACAAACCTTCCAAGCACACCACGGACCCATCTCATCGTGTATCCACTTCACTTTGTTCATCGACTCGATCACGTGCTGCATGCAGATCATGTCGTCATCGTTGGGCAAAGTTAAATTTTCCAAAATGAACGTCGGACTGGTGAGCAAATGTCGCATGTAATCGTCGAACATGTTCCAACTGAACAACGATGTGCTCGGGTAGGAAATCGAGATGATTTTCGTTTCCCGCTTCAGATATTTTTTCGCCGGCGACAAAATCGTCAACACTACCTTGGAACAAAGCACTTCTTGCATCGTATCGATACAATATTGCAAGCAATCCGCCTTGACTAGATCATTGATCAATGACATTGTCAAGCCTAACAGTCGGGGGCGATATTCTGAAACATTTTATATCAAAAATAAATTTATACTTTCATATCTTTAAATACCAATCCTTTCCCACTTTATGAATGATATAATAACAAAAATAGTGTTCAAGTGTGAATATCTCCATCTGACATTTAAAATGTAACAAGCTATGCACAAAAAAAAATAGTCGTGGCTTCCAAATTCGTAGAGTTTGTAAGAGTGCTTATATGCAAGTAAAATTTTCCTTCTCTTGCAACAAGCTGCATTGCATAGAAAGAAATTTCACCCTATCTGACATTTGTTTTATTTAAAAAAAAATTGCGTTACCTTACTAGATAGCTGCAATTGAATCTGACTACTCATAAAGGATTTCAGAAAAATTCACAAATCTATTCCCACATAAAATCTACTAATCTGAAAATCAAATTTTAACATCTAAATGCATAATCTGTTTAGATATTTTAACATTTTATAACAAGTATAGTGATGATAGTTCGTAAGATGTAATTTTAACAAGAAAAAGAAAAAAAAATCATTTTCAACTTACCTTTTTCAATATTTAAAAACTCTTTCACGATATTTCTGTATGGATGGCTCCTAATGGCCAAATGACAGTCTTCAAAAATAACAAGACAGTAGCAGTGCCGAGGAATAAATGAAAGATCAAGCAATTTCATGAAATGAGTACCAGTTGTCACAAAAATCTCAAATAATAACATTTTCTTTAAATTAAATACAATACAAGCAAAAACAGGCAAATACCTCGTTTTCTTCCATTTGAGTTGCACAGTATTGTTTAGCTTCGGATTCGAGGTGGATGTCGCAAAATATTTCACCGACGTTCAAATTCGTGTAAATGCGAATACGATCAGCAACCGATTTGATGTTCGTGGCTTAAATATTATACAGATATCAAAATTTGCTGACAAAAAATTCAAGTCAATAATAAATACCTCTGTCGACCAAGTAAACACACCACCGTCGGTCTTTTGGGCATGGCTTGCGCAACATGGAAGAAAACTCGCGTATAAGCATCACGGAAACATATAATCTGTCCATAGCAGAACCAAGCGGTGCAATTAAGTTGCACTTTTTGCCAATATCAACAAGCCTGGTCTGAAAAAAACAAACCAAAAATAAGAATTACAAGAAAAAAAAGAAAATTCTTAAAAAAATTCTTACCAAACAATCACGAGGAGTGAAGCAGTCTGTTTCGAAATCATAAAGACGATTCATGATGAGCGAAAACTTTGATTTCGTAAAAATTACAAGCTAAATAAAATTAAACAAAATCTTACGTATCAGAATCAGGAAAAAAAACAAATCAAAATAATAACAAAGCATGCATGCTGATAAGTTTACTTTCAGCGTATAATATGAAAGTCAACTAAATAGGAATATTGAATAGAAATAAATAATATTTTATACAACAATAATGAATAACTGTCTTACAAACAATCAAAATTCTATTCAATCATATCTTTTGTAATATACATTAAATTAAATTAAAAATATACATTAAATTGTGTATATTCATTAAAATATTATATACATATAAGAAAATCAATTTAAAGGCCCACTTATAAAACCATAGAAACAATGGAGAACAGATGAAAGGATTCTCCAATAACAAAAAATGGGCACGGATCAGAAGTCTGAAGCAATAAAAATGTACAATAATAAAGTTCATTAAAAAACAAATTAATTAATAACAAAAAGCTTAAATAAATAACATTCAACATTGCATGTCTTGTTACTAAATTGATTAAAAATCACAATATAAAAGTTAAAAAGCAAAAACTTCAAAAGTAATTTCAAATTAGGTTAAGAGGTTATTAATTTTCACGTGTCCTCCTTCAGTTCTATTGAAAAGAAAACTGAAAAATATAATGATAGTAAATGAATCAAGTAAATTAAGCAACGCAAAATACATACTATTTACAATGGATAATACATATTTCAACAATTCTGAGAGTCTACAGTCAAAATGACACTTTATCAAGTATTCTGTACAGATTTTTACTTATTGAGCGGCAGGTACAAATTTTGTATATATACTATAATTTAAAAAAATTAGAACAAATTACATAACAAAATGTATACTAAAAATATTATCAGTTTTTTTTATTTGATTTAAAATTTTTTCAATTAGCAAATTAATTTTATGGGTTTTTCTCCGAACTATGTTCTGTCTTACTGCTGCTACATTGTGAGTAAAATTAGAGTTTGCGTTTTAGCTGTTTGCACAGACATTATGTATATATTAATAACCAAAATTATATTAATTTGTTTTAAATCTAAAATACATTGTGATTTTTAAATTAAAAAATAATTTTAACAAAGCATATACAAAAAATTTTCAAATGGAAAGCAGAAATCTGAAGACTGGTGATTTTTTGACTTTTTTATTTTCGTCAATTGTAATCAACTGAAGTTAACTTTGATGCAAATTTTATATATGTTTAAGCACATGAAAGCTAGGTAAAAAGGTTTTGAGGCAGAATAAATTTTAGATCTTTTCTTTGAATGAAACACACCACCTATTAACAAACAAAGTGCCACAAATATACAAGCATTATTTAAAAGGGCAAAAGCACCAAATTATGCCAAAATTTGGAAAACTTTTTAATGTTTACTCTTTAGCAATGTTGATTAAGGTTGAAAAACATTATGAATTGATGGACTTCATCAAAATGATCAGGTTGTTCGAAGTGCTAATTAACTAAAACATTCTTCTTCTCAATTATTCTCCAAAAAGAAAATAAGCTGATCCGTTAAGTTTTAAGCTGACAGCAGCTGAAAATCAGTTATTATCATTTTTAACTTTCTTAACTGAAACGATTCTTTCAAAAATAATCGCTGAAAATAAAATGCTCTATTATATTAGATTTAAAAAAAATAAAAATTGAAGCATATAGGCGAACTAAATTTGCTTTATAAAAATGAAAACTTTCTAACATTTTTATTTTTCTTATTTACTCATCGTGCAATGCAGAAAATTCCAGTCAAATCGCTTGAGCCTAAATGAAGTTGTGACGATGTTTCCATTGTTTAAAATTGCTGTCCGAAGAAGGAATATTAAAATTGAATTTCTGCTGTTTGTTCGTATTGCTCACATAAGCATTTAGAATGAAAAAGTGAAATTAACACGAATAATTTAATATTAATGTTATCTTGAGATGACGTAATCGAATTTCGCGTCACTTTATCTTAAACTGTCAGTTTCCTTCTTCGCAGGTTTGATTTGCGCTTTCAGTCAACTGAAAACAAGTTCGACTGGATGATTAATCTTTTGTTTCATATTCGAGTTTTATAAACAATTATGAATATGAGCAGATATATATATATATATATGTTACAGCTAATCAATCAATCTATATGTCAATCAAATAACGACATTCGCACATTTAATCTCCTGGACAACATCTACAAAACTACATTAATTAAGAAAGAAAATATCCCTTTTTGATGTTATAACATAATTTATGTAATTTTTCATACATTAAATAGCAAATAGATGAGAAATTATTAAGGGACTTTTTGTAAAATACAGATAGCAGTAAATAACAAGTAAATAATTAATGGAAAATATTATTACATATGAATAATGCGAAATAATTTATTACGCATAGTAAAAAATCATCCTTGACATTCAATATTTCGCTTCGTTAATTTGTATCTAAAAATTATTGCACAAAAACAAAACTTTGAATTGTTTTACAATGCATGTGCTTCAGATGCATCATGTTAATAATGATTTTGTAGAATAAAAATATGCTTCAGTGATTGATAATAGCTTTTCACACTTTTATCACCTCCAGTGTTATAATAGAGTGAAAAATAATTGAATTCTTGAAACTTGTTGATAAATGTTATCTTTTTTAATTAAAATTGTTCTTCAAAGAAATTTAAATGAAGCAAGATTAAGAATTCTAATAAATACAATACATTATATCTCTGCTGAATAAAAATACCCAGGAAAATCAAAACTAATGATCATTAGAAATGCAAGTAGATTTTTTTCCGTAAACTTTAGCAAGATGCTTTGAAATATTTTAAAATATAATTTTAAATGTTTAAAAGTTGCACTGCTACTGAGCACTTCACACATTCTCACAACGATTGCACTCACATGAATATACTAACTGAAACAATATTTAACCGCAACCAAATTTATTTATAGTTTTCGTGATGATCTGTGTGCAGCAGAACACTTCAACAACAACAACAACAAACACTACTACATATGCAGCTCAAAATAAAAGCAATATTATTGTAATGTATGGTTTTATATGTGCACTGGCTGGATTTACTAATGCATTAGCTGCCGTCGTGCTTGCTTATAAAAAGAAAAAGAAAAAATCAGACAAATTCAATTTATGTAAGTACAATTATGAAAATATAATATTAAATTTATAATTGGGCATTTATTTCATGCTTAAAATAATAGAAATGCATCTAATTACTGCTGCATTACTTAAACAATTACTGCAATATAATCTTTACGCATTAATCAGCAGTTATAAGTTTTCATGATAAATTCATATGAAATTATTCCATTTTATTATATATTTTTTTAATTATATCTTTTTGTATTATAATTATTAACTTTCTTAATTTATTAATACCTAATTTAATAAACATTGATAAATTACTATTGCAAAGATTTAAAAAATTCAGGATTATTGTTTTTCTTTTATTTAAAAATAAAATTATCTAAAATGAAATGCATTTAAATAGATATCCTTTAGCAACTATTGAATACCTGCTAAGGAAAAAAGTTCGAAACATTCATTTTTACACGTGCTTTTAAAATGTTCCAAAGTAAACATTAAAATACAATCATCTGTTCACGTTTAATAATTTAAATTTCAATAAAATTTTAATTTTAAAGAAATGTCATTTCGATTTTATAAATCTTTCATGATGAGAAGTTGTTTTCATAATATATTTTTTAAAATATTTTATTTTTAATTTAATTTATTATCAATTAATTTCTGATAATAAATTATTATATTCATTTCTTTAATAATCTTTCAAACAAACAGCTAAAAAACATTGCAGTAAATCTTATACGTGAAAAACTTTAAAAAGAAATTCAATAGTACTAGTCGAAGTATAATTTCGTGATTATAAATTTCCTGATAATTTTAAATCAAACTATATTCATAAAATAGTTTCTCTGAAAAAAATTTTCATATTACTTTTTAACTAAATGCAACAACAATCACCAGTTACGAAGTTGATAATAAATTATGTCGTTGGTTTTCAATAAGTTCACAGTTTGCATCAGTTTACTTTTTAGTGTTTGCAGCTTCATCTGCGATATCTGGAATCATTTTAATGGTTGCTGACATAATAAAATCAGAGAACAGTTGTTGGAAATACTGCACAACAAGACTGATGTGCATCATTACACAACCAAATACATGGATTTTGAGTCTTTGTGAACCAATTTCTACGGCTGCAATGTTTTTAATATCGTTGGATTGTTCAATAACCATACTGATTTCTAAGCCTAAATTTTACATTAGCAATGAAAATGTTAATCAAATTATACTTGCTACAATTGGATGCATATTTTTTTGCATAGCCGTGATTTGGATTGAACCGCTAATTCGAAATGGCGAACTTCTTTCTTCTTGTTGTCATTTCAGAGATGTGTTATCATCTAACGTGTATCTTGCAAATTATTCAGTGCAAGCATTTGTTGGTTACATAAGCGCAGCATTATTTTTAACTTCTATAATGAAGTTGCATTTGAAAAAAATGGAATCCCAATCCGTGCAATTAATACGCTTGAAGAGAGAAAAGGCTGTAATAAAGCAATCAATTGCACTCATAAGTTTTGCGTTTTTTGTAAAAACTCTCCCAAGTTCAGCATCTGTATTGCAAATTTTGAAAATAATTGGTATGATGCAATATACGATCATCAGGGGCAGCTGCTTATTTGGCTATGTTGCTTATGCAGCGTTTATCATTGTTAAAGATAAAACCTTCTGCAGGTATGTGCACAGAAATCTATGTCAAAAAAAGATTGCTGACTCTGAATTAATCTTAAAAAGTAATTTAAAATCAGTAACAAATACATAGATCATTGCAATTTAAAAAATAATACGATTTACTGCTTGCAGAAACAAATGAAATCTACATTTTATTTGTTTATTGGAATGAATTTTAATCTTTTCATTGCGTTTTTATAACTGTTACGAAAACATCGAAAGCTTTTTAATAGCGATTATTTTAAATAAACTTGCTTTTTGATTGTGTTTAAACTGTATGTACTGTTGAGTGAATTTTAAATAAAACTGTACAGCGTATTCTGACATCAGATACTGAAACTTTTAACTTGACGATATACAAATGCTGGCAATTTTTATGTAATTTAAAAAGTTATCTTTAACGTAGGAAATATTAAAATTAAAAAAGAAACAAAATTAAAGGAACAATTAAAAGAAACAAAAGAAATTGATAATTATTCATTTTGTTTAAACTGCTGTTATTTTGGTAAAGAACTTTGCTTATTAATTTTCGGCTAAAATCCATCAGAATCCATCATGTGCAATAAAGCATCACTCTATTAAAGTATTCAGTACCAACCAATAAATCATAATTTAATTATGCTTTATTTAAATAAAATTTATTAACAAAAGAAAGCTTCAATAGAGTGAATAAAATCAGTGAACTGTAATAAAGTAAATTGAAATAACTGTAAATTAAAAAACAAATAAAAATTACAAAAAAGAAAAGTAAATGAGAAATAATTTAATTTAATTGATTTAATAAAAAAGCTTAATTCATTAGAGTTTCTAATCATTTTGCATTATCGAACGCTTTATTATGCCATAATGAACTGAATATAAATTTAAATAAAGTTCACAGCCAAAATCAAGGTCAAAACAAATCACATTAACAAAAGACAAAAGTGCTCACTTTTATAATGTTTCCATTTGTCTGAATTTTATATTATTTATGAATTAACTGAATAATGAATGCTTTTGAAATAAATTAGTTTGCATTGCATTTTTTATTAGTTAATGAATCTCACTAATTCTCTTCCTATACATAAAAAATCAATATGCCATCATTTATTGGTAAATTTAACAAATACTTTTTAATTTCACGTTTGTTAGATGAAAATGTATTTTCAAATTTAATAAACATAAGCAAAATACATTTCAAATATGCACAAATGGCAGAATATGCATATTACAAGAATGATATACTAAAGTGATTGCTTAATGTAAAGATATCAACAATACTGTTATAACTGATGATAAATATTTTAAACTATTACTGCAAAAGTTATATTTGAAGTTGAAAAAATTTCTGAAATATTCATCATGTCAAAAAAGACAATAATTTTATAAAAGCAGTATATATATATACAAAAAATATTTCAGAAAGCCTTTATTTAAATTATTTGTGAATCATAAATTTAACAGCTTTGTACAATACAAAACTACGGTAAGATTAAAATATCATTTCAAAGTATGTACAATCAGAAACATTTAATCATAAATAAATATAACTGAAATTTTATTTTGAAATAAAAAAAAATTTATTTGCCGTTTTCTTAATTTAAGCTTACAAATTAATTGATTACAATAGAATAAAGTGAAAAAATGCATAGATCAATTTTTAAACAATTTAAATTTAAACAAAGCTGTTGTTTTTTTGCTACTTTAATTGATTAAATAAAACATAAAATAGAAGAAAACATTATTTTTGCAATAATGATATGCAGCTTAAAGAAACTTTTGGATCCATATTGAAAAATAAATTATTTTTTTTATAACATTTATTTTTCAATTTTATTAATTAATAATAATGGCATTGAACGTGACGCTTGCATAAAAATTTTAGTTTCATTAAATTTTAATAATTTGCTTAATAAAGCAAAATGGATTGTTGATGTATTGCTTCTTGCATCATATTCTTTCTGGTTGAAGAGAACAAAAGTAGTTTTGCCAGAGAAGCAAATATTTCAAAATGATAAATTGACTTGGAATTGCAAAAATCAAATAAAATGCAATTTTCTTTAAAAGTTATCTTTTTAAATAAAGTAGTTTTTGTCCTTTTAAAATTAAATGCTATTAACTTTCCAAATTGAAAAGAAGTAACAAATGAACTGCAGCTTATTTTGAAATTCATTATTCATAATCAGTGCAATGCTTTAATATTAAATTAAAGTGTTTGTTTTCCTTATAAAAACTTATTTTTTTATTGTAAAATTGCATACTTTAAAAAATTAACCTCTCAGAATGGTTATGTAACTCAACCAAGCTATGTAAGTGTTATTCAATTGATGCAAACGTTGCAAAACTGTCTTATGTGTCTTGTGCAAAACATAGACAGTGCTCTTGATTCTCTTTTACTATTTAAATGTAACACTATAGAATGGGACACTTGTCACAATTAAAATTCACTTTGAAACTTCTACGTATCCTGTTTTACATTAAAATTTAAAATTTTACGCTAATGCTATGAATTTATAATTTACTTCAACTTGCGGAATCAACTAAATGAATTAAACTTTGGATTTTCAAATTATGCTAACGTTGCAATAATTCATTTACTAATGATGAGACTAATGATTTGTTTTGTTTAAAAAATTTACAAGCCTAAATAATAATATATTCAACATATCTTACTTAATTTAAATTAAATTAATTTCACTGGCAGCTCAAATAAAAAATTACCTAAGATTGCTAATGTTACTTAAATTTAATATTCCATTAAAATGCGCCTTTCGACATCTACGCTACAAATTTGATTTTGAAAGATAAAAACTAATTTAGAGTAAAATTTGTGTGATATTTAAAATAACGCTTTAAGTTTATAAAATTATTTGCAAAAAATTATCCCCTTTCAACTTGATGTCGAACAAATTGAACAAATATGTGTAGTTGAAATTTAACAGCAAATTTTCAATGCTTATGCATTTGAAATAATTTTCTACTTCTATTATCTTGTGCATAGCTTAATATCGTTTGCTAAGATTTGTTTTGCTTTTTTTAAATAAATTGTCATATAATTAAACATGTTGCTTTTTGAAAATTAAAATTTTCAACTACTGTACTATTTATACATGCATGATTTTTTGCATTCTGTGCATTGTCAGCTTGAGTAAGGACATTTATACTTAAGCTTTAAGTATTTTTCTATTAATTCACACATTATTATTTATAAAGAAATTAGTGAGAACAAACATTTTCTATAAAAGCTGTTTTTTAATTAAAATTATTCCGTTTCTGGTCTGCATAAACTGCAGAAACATTTTTTTATTTTGAATATATCATTAACATTTCAGTGAAAAACAAATGTATCCGTTCAAAGAAACAAGGAATTGAAATGCATAGTAATGGTAAGTATCTTTATAAAGCCATCGTGATAATTAACTACCTTTGAAATTTTTAATCACTGCTTTATTTTATTGATTTTATGATTATAAAAATTATACTCTTTTATATGATAATAGATGTTTCATTATTAAACATTTTTTTATTCAAATTTCTAAACGTCTTTATTTCATTTATAGCAGTTATCTTCATGGCTTTTAAAACTATCAGAAAAATGCAATTCAAAAAATAAAATGAAAATTCAACATAACTTTTAATTCTACAACTATACTTTTAAACTTATTTATGTATTACTTTCTCATGTATTTCTAAAAAAATATATAAATACTTTGAAATTATTTATTAAACATTTCTTTCTTATTATGTTAACTAAATTGGTTTGTTTAAGGTCATTGAAAATGTACTGCTTTTCTATTTCATTTACTTTTTTATACGAAGAAAGGCCGTATACTAAACACTCAGCACATTATGCAGAATACAACAGCTGTAGTTGAAGCTAGTTCAGTGAATATAACGTCTGCAACCATCGAATCTGATAAAGATACTGTGACAGCATTCAGCATCATAATTTGCATTTTTTCAGCATTTGCTGCTTTAACAAATTCTATGCTTTTTATGGCCATCTTCATGAAAACATCTAAGAAAAACGCTGATAAATTTAACTTAAGTAAGAATTTTGTTACTCATCTTATTAGTATTAATCAATGAAACAATTGTACTATTCTAATTGAATGCAAATTTCATGTAATGTTAAAAATGCTAAACTACTTAGAAATTATCAGCTGAAATGAGTTATTTTTTTTTTTACTTTAGTATTTGCTGGTGGTAGTGCAGTTTCTGGAATGAGTTATTTGTGCGCAAATATAGCTAGAATGGTAAATGATTGTACTATACATTTGACAACACCATGGATGTGTTTAATAGGACATCCACAAGTAACGCTTTTTGCAGTGTGTGAGCCTGCATCAACAGCTGGAATGTTTCTGATGGCATTAGATTGTTCTATAACAGTGATTTGCTTCAAACCAGCTAAATGGAGCATAATGAAAAAGAATGCCAATTGCTTTATTATAATTACTTTTTCTTGCATTGCTATTGGTGTAGCAACAATGTGGATAGTTGTGTTCTTTAGAACTCAGACAAATGTACTTGCTTGTTGTTATTTTGAAGATGTTCTACCATTTCAAATGTACGTTGCCAATTATGTGATATTGTCATCGTTTGGTTATTGCAGCGTAATACTTTTTCTTGTTTCATTAATTTCACTGCACGTGAGAAAAGTTCATTCTGAAGCTGTCAGATTAATTCGCATGAAGCGTCAGAATATTATTATTAAGCAAACAATAAGTTTGGTTACTTTCGGCTTTGTCGTACAAACTGTGCCAAGCACAGCTGCTGTGGTTGGCGTTTATCATTCAATTGAATCATTTTTATTAGATATAATCTGGATTATTTGTATAATCAGTTATTCTGCATATGCAGTATTTTTATTTTGTAAAAGGAAAGATTTGCGCAATAATTTGTATAAAATGATCCGAGCAAATCATTGGATTGAACCGGAGACATTTACTAACAATATGTCTACTGTGGTTAAAATATAAATCTTCTTTTTCCTTATAAATAAAGTTGAAACTTTACAAACGATAGCAATCAAAATGATAATACATCATTTAAATCAAATAAAATATTAACATCAACAACAGCATTGTGTGCCTATGAAGAAAGAATATTTATTTACAATGTATTTACAAAATTTTGCAGTTTTAGTTTGCTTTCCATATGTGCTATATTGCATATAATTTTTTCAGCGGTTTAAAATTGCGTTTAATTTCCATTTTATCTTTAATTAATGAATCTAAATATAAATTATGCTTTAGAAAAAGAAAATAAAGCAGTTCTTATTAAATATTATTGGATTTTTATTATAACCTAAATAAGAATAATTTATCTGAATGAATTTTCAATTATTCATTAAAATTAAATATCTTTCAAGTTATTGTTCACCTTTATTAAATATTTTCATGTAGTGTCTCAACTAATTGTTTAAAAAGGAAACCTTGTTGAATATATATAATAGCATTACAAGTTGCATTAATTTAATTTAATTTAATTTAATTACAATTCAAATCTCTTTCTTTTCTTCTTCAAGTATTGCTTAAAAATTTTGATGATTAATGCAATCAAGTTTGTTAAATATTTATTTACGATTTCTTTGAAATATATAAAAAACAAAAATTAATTAAAGCTGTATTACTGTTGCAAAATACTGAAGCTAATTTTATGTAAGATATGTAGATAGATCACAAGTTATATAGGTGATGTTTATTGTTTTATTAAATAATTCAGAAGCGTTTTAACTGCTTTTCTTATTTTATTAGGTTTGCAGGCGATTATTTCTTCTTAAATATTTCATCCGAGTCAACTGTTTTAAATGACAGTAAAAGTCAAAAGTTAAAAATCAATCCACCCTGAATAGTCCATTAATTGCCATTTTTCAGTTTAACCATATCTGTAAAATATCACAGCAACTTCACTCAAGGAGTCTGATATAACAGCTATAATGATCCATTTTGTACCTTGGAAACGCAGTTGTGTAAAACTAAGAAGAAGTTAATTAACTGATATAATTATTAAATCATTATAAAGAGTTCAATTATTTTTTCCTACAATAAATCTTAGTCAATGTAATATATTTTCTACAGAATGTTTGAATTGTTGATACCAAGTATAAATAAATAAATATTAATGTAAAATAAGCAATTAAATTAAATTATAAAAACAATTAAATGAAGTAAACAATTGTGCAAAGCATTGAAATTGCAGCTCCCTACCATTGTACTAAAATTCTTTTTCAATTATCTCATTTCAGAAAATGCTATTCCCTCAACACAGTGAAACACTTTACTGAAGCATCTTTTCATTGTCATTCCAAGCTTCTTAGAATTTCAATAAATACAATACCTGACAGCAATGTTGTTTTTTTATTTGACACTTTGACTGTATGAACGATCTTAAGCTTTTTACCATAATTGATAGCTTTTACACTGCTAACTGATAGAATATGTTGTTTTAAATTGTTTTTAATATTAAATAAATTGCTAAAATAACTTTATGTTGAAAATTGCTGTGAAGTTGAATTGAGTGCTGGTTTTTTCTTTTAATGAATAAAAGTTTTCCTTTATCTCTATTGCTTCACAATTATATAGAAAGTTTTTAATGCTTTTTTAAACACTTCAAAACGCATTATGCACACTTCATATTGTGAAGCTTGCATTTCATCAGTAATTATAATCAGCAGCTTGTTATATACATAAAAAATAATAATGTATTTTAAAAATTTGAAACACATAAAAATCAATATTGGGAAATATTGGAAAGAGTTTTATCTGATCTGGGCACTAATTTGTTTGCAATGAAAATGCGATGCAAAGTATGATCTCGAAAGATCCAGAACATTGCATAAACTGCATAACTGCCAATGCAAAACAGCCATGGGTATTGTAATAAGCCAGTTGAACTTTGCAAAAAAACCATGATCACCGCAGCTGTGCAAGGCAATGTTTGCACGACAAAATTGAACGCGATGCTTATTAGTGCTTTTTTCAAAACAATACCTTCCCGACGCATTTGTATCTGCCTAACGGAAGATGAATTTACTCTGAGACGTCGGAATCCAATTCCAGCAGTGATGAACATAAACATACTGATGTATCCAAATATGCAAACAATCATGTAATGGAACAAATAATAATTTCTTGGTACAACATCTTCATGATAGCAGCAAGCTGATACTTGCACATTGCCAAAATAGCATGTCCAAATCCAACATATGACAACATTGAAAATGGATAAAAATAATGCAAATAAAATAATAACATTGATGTTTGTTTCTTTGACACGAAATTTAGAATTCATGAAAGCCACTGTTGTCAAGCTATCTGCAGCCATCAAAAACATGGAGAAGGTAATCAACCATTCACCTATTGCGTAACAAGTTATGTGAATAGTTTTGAAAATGCATTCTGAGGCGTAAATTGTTGACTGGAAGCATGATGTGTGCAGTCGACCACTGTATGCTGTCGCATATCCTAACGTAGTCACAGCACTGCCAAATGAGAATACTGAAATCAATAGCGGATGTATTCATTTCTGCATTCATTCCAATAAATAGCCAATAAATACATCGTTAATTTAGATCTGCATATTTATACATGCAGAAACGTGCATTTGAAATGATATACTTAATTAAAATAAATAACTTTGCAAAGTATCTATAATATACATGACAGACATATAAGTTAACTAAAACCAAAAGGGCATTTCACAATAAATTATATTAATTAATTTGCTCACTTTATTTATTTATATAATACTTAGAAACGGAAATTTCTTATTTACATTTATTGTTGCTCAAAATAGAGTCATTCAAGCTTTAACATCTGTATTTGCTTGAATCAAAAATTATTTACAACAGCAGAAAATCAGTACAAAATTGCAGCATAGTATGATAAAAAAAGTTGCATTTCAAAATTTAATTTCAAATTTGTTCATCTTACTTGACTAGTTGATAAAATTCTGATAACAAAAATAAAGCTAATTTACATGTGATATTATAATTTTTTAATTTAAATCCAAACATACATTTGATTTGACAACTTCTGTAAAAAGATGGCAAATGAATGATACAAGTGCTTCAATTATTTGTATAAGAAAAAATTAAAAATTTTTTAAAGCAATTTATTATTAATTTTGTAATTAAGAAATGTAGCTTACCAAAGAAATACAAATTAACAATATTAATACAATGATTATTATTTATATATTATATGCATTTTAAAATGTAAACTTAAAAAAATTTTCTTTTAGTTGCATATACAGTTATTTTATAGAACTGTTTATTTTAAATTCATATCCAATGCTAAAAGTGAATAATGTTAAAAGTGAAATATGCATTATTTTTTAATTAATAATTGCTGCATTAAAATTTAAATGCAAAATAAATATTAAAGTTAGCTTGCTAAACAATTAACTATAAATTGCATAAATTTTATCAGTATTCAAAATAATACTTTTAAAATAATTATTAGTTAATCATTCAGTTGTATCAGGAGATGAGACAGATAAAAATTTCTGTATGTCTTAAAATTATAAGACAGAAAGAAATACTTACAAGCTATTAATTTTTCCATTTTTTTCTTCTTTTTTTTAATTAGAATGATTACAAATAAACAGCTGCATGTTACCACAGCCATAATACTCAAAACTACAATTAACAATCGAAGAATAAATGGACTTTTTGGTGTTTGCAAAATAGCATTTTCTTCTTTCTCAAAACTTCCGTTTCCGGCGGTCCAGTTGTAAATGGGGATGTCCACATCCATAAAGTTGAGCTTTTATTTAAATCATCAACGAAACATCTATATAAAAGTGAATTTTGAATTTTACACAACAGCTTTAATAATCTTTTTGCTTAATTTTTATCTTTAAAGTACATCTTTTCATTTTACTGATCAATCTCGAAAACAGAAAAAATTGAAATAAGTATTGTAAAGTACAAAAAGATTAAATAGCATTTATAAATTAACAATGTTCTCGATATTTTAATTGCATTTATTTTCTTTTAATTGCAGAAATAATTTTATATAATTTAAAATCACAGTTTGAAAGCTTTAAATAAAAACTTTTTTTGTTATAATAATTTTCTCTTGTTATTTCTTTTTATAACAAAAGTGATCAACTAAAATTTTATTTTAAAAAACTTTGTAATAATAATTTTTTCGAATTATTACTTATATTAGAATATTTATTATCAAAAAGAAAACAAAAACAGCAATCATGGATAGCATTACCTTGAGATAATTTTTGAATAGACTTTTATTTCATTTTTTGTCACAATTGCTTTAAATTACTTGTTATTCTGTTATTATTTAAAGATGCATATTCTTTATGAATAAAATTTTTATTATAAATAGATCTTAATAATTTTTCCGCAATTCGTTTAGAATTTTCAAAGTTAATCAAGCTGAAATGAATATTTCGATTATCATGTTTCTTTTTCTATTAACAAAACAATTTTTTAATTACTTTTCCAAATTTTAATTTTCATTTCATCAAGGAAATAGAATGAAAAAGTGCTAAATGGCTTAAAATTTATTATTATAATCAATTAAAAAAGCTGTTTTTCAACTGACTCTAAACAATGCAATTTAGTACAGTTTGTGATTGATATGCGGATGTATTTTGAATTTATGATTATTATTTCAAATGATGATGAGCATTTATCAGCATATAATTTTGAATTAGTAGAAGAACAACTTTTAAGCATCCGCATATACAAATTTTATGAAAAAACAAATTTAAGCTTACATGCAACCTTTTGTTGATTTAATGAATGTTTGATAAAATTTTGAAAATATTTTAAAAAATTATAAAATTATCAAAATCAAAATGTTCAACAGCTAAACGTTACTTTGAAGCTGACCACTTTCTATGGCAAATGAAGTCATCAAGTCGAATGCAGCAGGAAAGTGACAATTGAACTCTTGTGTGAATTTAATTGCATCTACCACTATACAAGGTGAATAACGCCAATCGATTGATATGTGGCATCAGATGATTGTGCTTAAAATACATCTTCAATATTTCAGAATTAAATTGCGCTCATCTGAATTATTGTTTTGTCTTCAATTTTTATACTCTAAAGTGAAGAATTTATTTTAATAATATAAGTTATCTTAAGATTAGAAACAAAAAAAAGAACAATAATTAAGAAGTGAAAATTTTGCCAAACGCAGAATGCATTTTAGAATTATAAAATGCACACATTTCCCAATTATGCACATATATATACGTCAGAAATAAATACTGTTGTTACTATGATAAATTTAACGAACTGCAAATAAATTTACCAAAACTGCTAACACTGTTAAGCATGGTTAATAAGTTTTGTTTTGTACTAATATTTTTGCGTTTTAAAATTTTTGAACTTTTTCATTCATTAATATGATAAAGAATCAAATGTATACTGCTTTATAATTGAATTTTTATTTTGAACATGCTAAAAAAAATATAGTCTATTGTTATATGATTCATATAATAATGTGTAGCAGTAAATGGCTCATTCAAAAATAATATTTAAAAAAGTAATGACATCATGCACTTTTCAATATATTTTATTAAATGTTATTCAATCCGCAACTTCATTATTAATTTATCTTAATAAATAATTACTTTTATTCATTTCAGCTTTCAACTACTTCCAGCTTTTTAAAAAACCATTTACACTTCAATGCATTACTTATCACTGATGTACTATCCAGTCTGTTATTTTTTTGCCACCCGAAGTTAAATAAAACCATGCATTATTCATAATTCACCTGCCATGACCAAAGTTACACAGTTACATAAACTGCAATAATTTAAATTAATCATAATCATAATAAACTGTGTAGGCTATGTTGCATGTAACAAATTGTCTGTAGTTTAATCCATTACATTGTTATTTTACTTTTGCTTCATAATATTATAAATAAATGCTTGTTATACAATAATTATTATATTAAAACATTACTTACTGCAAAATGAAAAGAAATAGTATTTAAATTAAAAACATGAGTTCATAAAAATCAATATTTTACAGCTATATATTAAAATTTTCGTTTTACAGCAACAATCTTTGGCAAATAACTTTGAAAATGATTTAAAACTTTTATACAAAAATTAAATTTTCTGAAATTTAATGTAAACTAATACAAGATATAGTGTGATGCAAATAAAGGATCTGTTGATGATGTCAAAAATTTATTAATTTAAGCTCGTAATTTATAAACACTGCCTTGTTTTAATCAATGTTTTACTCTTTATTTATGTATAACAGTTTTCATTTTTAAGTTGAACATGATCTAATAAATGATTTTTTGTGCAATAATAATATTTTTATGCTATTTAAGAATTGTTTAAAAATTTACTAATACCTAATATGAACAATATTTTGTATAAACTTCCTTCGATTCAAATGAAAAAATCCATCATTTGTTCAAATCTCTTTATAATTATTTAGTCATACTGATCGATGCTTTATACAGAAAATAATAATTTCAGAAAATTCATTTGCTATTTTTGTAAATTTATAATTATTCCAGCATTTATTTTTGGAATCATTCGTTTTGATCAAAAAATAATCGTAAGAAATAATACCTACTTATATTTAATTATAGTATTTTTTCTTGTTTATGTACTTTCACGTTGTTCTTGTTGTTTATATAGGTTTGCTCTGAAATTGTGAATGGTTTTAATGTCTTGTTACATTTTTTACCCTGCAACTTGCCTTTCCGATATTGTTTCTAGTTTTTTGTTGATTTGAATAAATAACTCCTAAGAATAATCCTAAGAATAATAACTTGTGTTTCTGTTGAATTGTACAGTTTTGTAGGTTCTCCAAATTTTGGGATACAATGCCAGAAAACAAAGTATCAAAGGTTTTGAAGAGACTGCAAAGCATGGATGTGAACAAAGATTTTGTTGACGACTCTCTTGATCGTGGTGAAACTGCGCGTCGAGAGAGTCGTTTTGTTTTTGAAATAGCATGGGAAGTTGCTAATAAGGGTACGTATGTTATTATTATTATTATTTTAATTTCAAATCTTCGAGGATGATTTTTAAGTCGGGGGTATTTATACTGTATTACGTACCAAAGCGGCCGTTAGTACTGAGGAGCTTGGTGACCAGTATTGTATGATTGGGCCTTACAACGAAGAAACTGTGAAGTTAGAAGTTGAAGTTCTCGAACCGGAGACATCTCATGTTCGTGGTGCTGTTGAAAGTATGCGTTCTCAAGGTGTGAAGGTAAGCTATGAAAATTTGCTTGAAATTAGTATATGCTTTTGCAGTAGGAAATTCAGTAAAATTTTAGTTTTTGGTTTTACTGTTAGTTGTGATGATATGATTTTTTATTTTCAAGGTATATTTGTTAATTAGCTACGTTTTGAAGCATCATCGCTGAATGTTTATTAAAAAACACTGAATTATATTATGTGAAATATTTATGAGAATTTAATTATGTATTTTTTTAAATTCAAATTCAAATTCAATGCTCAAATGAAGATTGGTGATGTTTGCCTGCTACCACGTGACGTAACTGAAGTGAAAATAGTCAGTTATTTGAAATAAACAGGTGGTTGTTTTTGAAAATTTGTTGTCTTCTTTGAAGTACCATCGTTATGTAATATTAATTTGTAATTTTTTTCTTAAATGAATTAGTTCAGACTTGTTTTTTTTTTGTAATTTTATTACTATTATTTTGTTAAGGTAATTTTTGGTCGTTGGTTGATAGATGGCTATCCGAAAGTTATTTTGTTCGACATTACTACGGCTGCATGGCGTTTAGATCAGTGGAAAAAGGAACTGTGGGATTCTTGCCACATTGGTATACCATGGCAGGACAATGAATCAAATGATGCTGTCATTTTTGGATTTTTGGTTTGTTGGTTTTTGCAGAATGTAAGTACCTTGCTTATTCTTTTTCAACTGAAAATATTTTTATGCAGATATTTTCATATTTTTTTAAACATTTAATTGGAAGAAATGTTTCAAATTTAGACGAAGTGCTTAAATTGTAAATTGTTCGATCCTATTTGATTTATTGTTATGAAAAAAGTTCGCCTCTTGTTAATTTGTGCTGCTAAATAGCTTAAATATTGTGGAGTTGAAGATTTTTTATTGAATTTTTAGCATGGTTTTTTATTAAATTTATTTCTAATTGCTATTTGATACTAAAAGTTGGAAATGTTAATTTAAAGATATTTTGTTTCTCTAGTACAGTATGAGTTTTACATATTCTTATTGTTTGCTATAGATGCAAATTGGTAATAATGTATTTTGTTTATTTTTGTTTTTTTTTGATGGAAATAGTTGGTGATGTTTTTAGTTTCGTGATGGATTTGATTCGAAACCGTTGGTAATTGCCCATTTTCACGAATGGATGGCAGGTATTGGCTTGGTGATGGCTAGATGTCGTAAGTTGGATTTGTCAACCGTTTTCACCACGCACGCCACATTGTTGGGACGTTATTTATGCGCTGGAAATACGGACTTTTATAACAATTTGAATAAAGTATTCATGATAATTTTTTTTTCTTTTGATTAAATTTAAAGATTACGAATTTGTAGTTTGATTTGGACCGCGAGGCGGGAAATCGTGGCATATATCATCGTTATTGCATGGAACGAGCGGCCATTCATGCAGCGCATGTATTCACGACCGTTTCTGAAATTACTGGAGTTGAGGCACAGCATTTGCTTAATCGTAAGCCGGATGTGATTACTCCGAATGGTTTGAATGTTGTCAAGTTTGCCGCGTTGCATGAATTTCAAAATTTGCATGCCGTTTGCAAAGAGAAGATTTGCGAATTTGTTCGAGGCCATTTTTACGGGTAAGATGAATTTAAAAAAAAAATATGCGTTGTATATAAATATATATGTGTGTGTGTTTATGTTGCTTTTCAAATTTTAGCCATTACAATTTCGATCTGGACAAAACGTTATTTTTTTTCACCGCTGGACGCTATGAATTTTCAAACAAAGGGGGTGATTTGTTCATCGAATCGCTTGCACGTTTGAATCATTATTTGAAAGTTTGTGATATTTTATTTTTATATATTAATAAATATGTAGCTTTGAAAAATTGTTTGTTTGTTTGTTTCCTTTAGACGAGCTCTGATGTGCGCACGAAAGGAATGACGGTAATTGCGTTTATTATTTATCCAGCAAATGCGAACAGCTTCAACGTGGAATCGTTGAAGGGTCAAGCTGTATGCAAACAGCTTCATGATACTGTTACAAAAATCAACGCCAATATTGGTAGACGAATGTTTGAAACTTGTCTTAGGTAAAGTTTTATTTTTTTTATTTTAAATTATATCATCGTCTAGTTGTAATTTTTTTAAAGAGGCAATATTCCATCTTTGGATGAATTGCTTATGCCAGCAGAACGAGTTCAGTTGAAGAGGTGCATCTTGTCATCCAAAGTTAGTGATAAATTTAGAATGCATGTGTTTTTTATTTCTTAAAAAAAAGTACTACAATAAGTGTTCACTAACTACATTGTAAATAATGATTCAGCGAGAATGTCTTCCACCGATTTGCACTCACAACATGACCGATGATGCTAACGATCCCGTTTTGAAACATCTTCGTCGTACGCAGCTATTCAACAAGCCTGAAGATCGAGTCAAGGTGTGTGCAATAAATTGCTTGCCAATTTAATAATGTTTGATGCATTTTCGTGGAAAATTATTTTTGTATGCCAGGTTGTTTTTCATCCGGAATTTTTGTCTTCAGTCAGTCCTTTGATTGGTCTCGATTACGAAGAATTTGTGCGCGGTTGTCATTTGGGCATATTTCCATCTTATTACGAACCGTGGGGTTATACACCAGGTGAGGGGAAATTTTCCAAGCTCAAGTGCAACTTTTCCAGCTTCACTTAGTTCACTTTTATAATATGCTTGGTGAACAGGCGAATGCACGGTCATGGGCATTCCGTCGGTAACAACAAACCTTTCTGGTTTCGGATGTTTTATTAATGAACATGTAGCTGATCCGATGAGTTATGGTGTGTACATTGTTGATCGTCGTTACAAAAATCCCGAAGAATCTGTACTTCAATTGAGTCAGGTGAAGAAGTGTAGAGTTTTTCTTTTGTTCATTTAGCACAGTTGTGTGAAAAAAAAAGTGCTCTTTAAGATTATGTATGATTTTTGTTGTTTATCTCGAAGACAGAGAATTATATTGCGCAATCGAACTGAACGTTTGTCAGATTTGTTAGATTGGAAAAATTTAGGATTTGTGAGTTGTTTCACTTTTATTTTTGCGTATTATATTATTTTGTTTAAATTTCTTCTTTGCTTTTGTAGTATTATCGTCAAGCACGTCAGATGGCTCTTTCCAGAACGCATCCTGAACGTTTTGCAGAGTTGAAAGCTGAAGTGAATTGAATTTGCAATTGATCAATAATTCTGATCAGATTTTTTATTTGATTTTATTTTTCAATATTAGGCGGCGAAATTTCGCTATCCACGACCAATGTCAGAACCGTCGACACCTTCGCACAGTGCTACTGGTTCGCCTTATCAAAGCAGTGAAGAAGATTAAATAATGAATAATAAAAATAGGCATTTGATGAAATATTAGTTAACTTAGCTCGCTGCCAGTACTGCCTTATATTTAACTTGGTAATTTTCTTCTTCCCTGCTTTTTTCCTTTTTCAAAATGCCAGCTGACCGTCGCGTGTGGTGATTGACTTTTCTATCTTGTTGTTGGTTTGTTCAATCAGACCAATGCAATAATAGTAATTAACTCTCTCTCTCCCTCTCTTGCCTAGGGCTGTCATTATCAATTGACAGTCATTGTTTGTACTGTAGCTGCCATATATATTCTAGCATACACAGATGTATTTACAGAGGTATTTTTTTTTTGGCATTCAACTTTTGTCTCTTATCTCTATTGTGCTGCTCTCAAATATGAAATGTATTTTTTTTCTTTTTTACTTTGATTGCAATGGTGGCAATATTTCCCTCGTAGAGCATGAAGATGGAATATATATTTTTTTTCGTCTCCATTTTTGGAAGCTTGATGTTTTCATTTTTACCTGTTGGCAGCGAAATAAAATGGTTAGAGCCTGCTTTTCTTTAGTTCAGTGCTTTGTTGTTGGTGTGCTGTTGTTCATTGTTCAGATATTTTGAAATTTAAAAAAAATTTCATTTCATTAACAAATTATTTATTCTCTATTTTTCAAGTAAACATGGCTGACGACGAAATTCCACATGCTTATTGGAAAGCATGTTTCAACTTGGCCGCACAATCGACAACTGGATCCACTACCTCTGATGTGCAAGAAATTGACGAAGAAGTTGAACAGCAGCTAATCTCGTTTGTTGTCAGTTATGTTGTTTGTTAATTATCATATGCTTTGCTAGAAACGTGCTTGGCTCTACGCTGCGTTGGCAGATTACTCTAGAAACAGTGATCCCGCTTTGCTGATGAAGAAGCATGTGAAAACGCTGTTCGACATCTCTCACCAAGGTGAACCGAATGACGAACAAGCGCAGCTGATTGAACAAGTCTTGCAAGCACTTATCGACTTGACAGGCGATTCGGATTTAGCTATCAATTTTGGCAAGATTGGCGGATATCAATTGTTGAAATGGTTGCTTCGACAAAGCAGACCGAATTTAAAATGCCAAACTGCAGAATTGATCGCTGAATTGGCACAAAATCACATCCAATCTCAACAAGTATCATCATAAATTGTTATGTTTTGCATGAATATATTATATATATATATATATATATATTGCACCAATCACGACAATCATTTATTATTATTATTGTAGGCTTTGTACAACAGTCACATAATGCCAGTTTTGGTTTCTTTGTTAAAAAGTGACGATCAATTGATTATTGTTCGCCGTAAAGCTCTGTACGCTTTGTCTTGTGAGATTAAATTTCATTTGCTCTGACATCTCGATCATCCCATTTGCTAATTCATATTTTCAGGCATGATTCGTGGTTGCTTGGATGCGGCTTCACTTTTCTGCGGATTGGGCGGAATCAAGTATGTTGTAAATTTGCTGAATGCAGAGGATGATCAACTGAAAGCGAAATGCTGTTTTTTCCTCCGTAACTTGCTGAACGAAATTCCACAACAAACAGGCAAGTATATGATATTTGGTTTGTTTTTTGTCACTTTTTAATTTGTATTTTTATTAATTCCTCAGATTCTGTTGTTGATATGTCATTGTTGAGCATGATCAATTGCTTGATTGAGGAAAAAGACGAAACTATGCAAGAGGAAGCGATGAATTTGCTTCACACTGTCGTTAGTAATTCTAAGAAAGCTTGTCTTGTAAGAAAAATTGATTTTCTTTTTTCAAAATGCTTTTATGAATATAATTTTGAAAGGAATTATTTTCTAATTAATAACAATAATCTTTTACGCTCGTTAGATCTTTCAGAATAATCAGATTGTGTGTTTTTTATTTAATAAAGAATTTTCAATCAATTTTTTTAAATGATTTGTATACTTGAGAAATTTCAAACATTGAAAAGCACTGACGTAATGTAAATTTTATTTTAACGTTATTTTTATAGGCTATGAACACTACTGACGCGTGTTTGAAAACTAAATTTGAAAATCTTTGTGAACTTTGGAAAGCTGAACATCATGATCAAGTATTGTTTCAAATTCAATGCTTTTATGAAAATTTATTAACATAATCTGCACGTGAAGTTTTCAAAATACTTTTCCGCGTTCGAGTAAAATTCATGAATGTAAAATAAGCATAAAAACTTTTTGTACTTTTAAAATTGTTGTTGTTCAAAAATCATATTTGTTTACCATTAAAAGTCCATCTACTTTATATTATAGGAAAAAATACAACTGTGTGAAGAGATTTTGAAGCTCTGCATACCAACGGAATGACTTCAACTGTTAAAGTATAACAAAAAGAAAGAAAATAAGAAATGAACAATAAAACAATAATTTTTTCAGGGAAGTTGCGTTTTTTTCAAATTAATTTCATCTGCGAAATTGGCTGATTGAAGTTTTGAAGTGCAGCATTACATATTCAACCGTTTATACATATTGATATGCAATCAACATTTTTGTCGATGATGATTTATGGATCTGCGATATAATTGAACGGCATCAAGGTATACAAAACAACGGTATTATGAGCTTCAGCATTAATGCATTATTTTTCATGCCGATGCACCAGCTTTCACCACCAAATATAATACCAAATGACTGTAATTCATTAACTGTTGGTTTATTAAATTGAAAATCAGAAATACTTCTTGCTTGTAAACACCGTGTTTTTGAAATGCTGAACAATAATTAGCATTAGTTGTCTGTAGTGACTGCAAATTGTTCCAACAACTTCGCTCTTCCAGCGTGCTAATTAAAATCACACATTTTTTAGTAATTTGATAGCATTTAGCAAACTGGCTGATGTCACCAAAGTAGTCGTGCACTTAATGAAGACCATATAATTCTCGATTTGCACGTTCTAGCGTTGCTCCTTCATTGCGCAATATGCTGGCGAGGTGTAACTGAAGAGAAGCCACCTTCGCATCAAGAGATAACTTAAGGCAAATTTATATTAATAGGTCAACATCACTTTTTTCACATTTCTTACATTCCTATAATTAGAAAATTATACTGTTAAAGTGTTGTGTATAAATCAATAAAGAAAATTATTGTGCATCAATTTATGTACACTTAAATTAGTAAATTTGAATCTGCAATTCTCCTCTTGCAAATGTCGAATATTACAATATTTGACACAACGTGACCTTTAGTTTTATCAGCTGAACTTTGACACTGTCAATGACAAAAATAACAGCAGCGCTGAAATACCTCTTGAACGACAAGCATTTTCAGTTCAGCATAATTTCATCTATCCCAAAAACCACTGCAACACATTATTTTTTTATAAAGTAAAAAATTTAAATATTTATCAAAAATGCAAAAAAAAGAATATTCATTCAACCGGTAAATTCAGAGAAAAACAACTAATCAGTAACTGACTTGAAGAGTTATTTTTTTGAGTTGCACTTATCAGCAGAAGTAAAAAAATTTTGTATAATATTTTAATTTATTCAAATTTTCAGCTAATTATTTTGTTTAAATTTGTACCTTTCAATGCTAAATTTAAAACCTAGTTCTTTGTACCTGAAAATCACATATAATGCGGTAGGTCACTTACTTTAAGTGTGCGTGTTTAAACAGAGTAAAGTATTTCCACTTTTAAATAGCGTTTACAAAATACGGTTATGGGAGAAGAAAAAAGGTTTGTAAATTTAAATTTTCCAAAATAATTAAATACAATGCGTGAGCATAAATGAAATTGCATAATGTTTTAGGCGATCCGCTCGACTCGCTAGATTAAAGAATCAGCAGTTACTGTTAAAATCTGAAAATGATACGGATTTGTCTGAAGAATTACATAATGGTAATGTTTTACTTTTATGCAAAATCAAATCATTTAACCATCAGTGGATATTTTATTTGTTAATTTTGTTGGAATATATCATACCAGCGAAAAGTTATAAATATTTTTCGTTCTAGTGTTTTATATCAACCGCATCCTTTTAATTTCTTCATTTAATGTGAAATTTACATCACAATAAAGTATTGGAATAAATGAAATACTGTGAATAGCACTTATTCGGCATGGTAGTTTTAAATAATGCAGTAGTTGATTTGTAGTCATTTTTGGAGAATGCGTTTGATGAAATTTGGGTTTTAGAAAACAGTGGAGCATAAATGGTTTAGCAAGGCAGTGATGAATATCAGAGTGGAATCCAATTTTATTTTACTTTATTTTTTGCTATTTATAACTGGTTATATATATTGTAGAGGAAGAAATTGCTAATGGTTCCACTTCCACTGCTGATGCAGTTGAAAAGAATCCAATATTACCAAAAAGTTAAAATTCAGATTTTTTTTGCCTTGTTTAGAATATATTTTATACAGCGTTTGTAGGATCTGCGAATTCTTGCAGAGAAGGGTTGCGTATGAAGAACAAAAAGCAAAAAAGAGATGAAAGTGAAGCTGATATTTCGATCTGCGATATAATTGAACAGCAGCAAGGTATACAAAACAACGGTATTATCAGCCTCAGCATTAATGCATTATTTTTGACGCCGATGCACCAGCTTTTAGTTCTATATAACACCAAATGGCTGTAATTCATTAACTGTTTGTTTATATAGCGTTTGTAGGATCTGTGAATTCTTGCAGAGAAACGTTGCCTATGAATAACAAAAAGCAAAAGAGATGCAAGTGAAGTTGAGATCTCGATCTGCGATATATGCTCAATTTGAAATTTTTTTTCAGGTAAGGAAGTCAGACAACCAGATTCAAATAGAGACAAGTCGACGGAACATCACTGTAATTTTTTTCCATTCAAACTCTGCTTGTAATTTGAAATCAGCCAATCATACTTTTAGCAAACAAGATTGTCATTTATGTTAATCCTACAGCGTTTCGGGGAAAAAAGCCCAAGGACAAATTCAACTCTGTTCCCCTGAAGAAGATTTTTTCAGCGATTGAATCTCAATGGTACATTTGCAGTTTTTATAGCTTATTTCTTATTTTGCTTGGTGTGCAGTTTTACAGTTTCAATTTAAGTAATATTTCAATGAAAGGGATATGCATTTTATTATATTATGACAATAGTATTTCTGTTCTGTAATCTGCTTCTCTTTTTATAGGTTAGGCAGTTCTCAAAATCTTGAACAACCTACTACAAGTAAAGTATGCTTTGCTCAATTGGAAGTAAGTATTGCATTAATTGGAAATGAATTGAGCTATAATTGTTTGCATATTTTGTCCTATTTTTTAGAAGCCAAACATTGAATGTTTGTTGAGAAATAAGGATATAAAACTTTCAAAAGAATCCACTGAAATTTATCGAAAGCAAGATGATATATTTCAAAATATTGTGAATGATACGAAGAAATTCAAAAATATTGATTTAGTGAATTATTATAAAAGTGTTGAGAATGCGATAAAGAAAAAGAATTTTTAAAATGAATTTTGATCAACGTGGCCAAAAGCATAATTGTTATTTTGAGAATAAGCTACGTCACGTGGCATGCGAAATTTAAAGAAATAACTTTTCCACACTGTACATTAGCAGGAAAATATTCGTTACTGGCGACTTGAAAATTGTAACATTATTTTGAAAAATAAATTCCTATTCACAATTTGTCGTCATTACTAGCCAGCATGTGAACACTTTAGAATAGCATGTTGCAAACAGTTATGTAGCCTAAATTGTTCGAATAATTTTTGCACTTTTTTAATTATAAAAGATAATTCTTTAAATTAGTATTTCATGTTATTCATTTTAAGCATTCCACTTACAATAAGCTGTTGTTGTTGTTGCTGAATTGTGCAACTTTTAATAATGCCAGAGAAGATGTGTGCTGAATCACAGCAACACGTAATGCTTTCAACGCAAGTTTTCATTTCTTAGTGCTTTGCAATATCTTGAAAGCTTGATCGCTGAATGTTCAAAAGCTTTGTATGCAAAAGTTGAATTGTTAGTAAAAATTATTATTCAACGTTCAATTTGTTTGGAAGTATTCATTTGTATTCCAATTTCAATGAAACCTGTTTTATCAAGACTGTTCCATTTTCAATTTTTCGCTCAATTCTGACAAACAGCTTGCATCGGTGTAAAGTTGTAAAGCTCAATCTGAAATAATGGTATATTTGAAACTTAGCACTTCATGTTATGATAACTTCTACACGAGCAGTTGTTTCTAATAATGGGTGAGAAAAAAGTAATTATTGAATATGCTAATGAGATTTCTGTTTCACATTAATTGTTCACAGTTGTATTTCATTTTTGTTCTCCTTTACCCTCTTGCATTACTATATTTAATAATGTTTTCTTATTTTATATTAAGCTCAGAAAAATTGAAATAACTGAGCTATTCATATTGATATTTCATTAAAAGAAAAGTAATTTCCTGTTAAGGCGGTATAATGACATACAACTGCGAGGTATTTGCTTTTTGTATAATGAGTAGAGAAAAAGCTTTACGTCAATTTGATTTCTGCTATGACAGTAACATTTAACGTTTGTGAACTACATATGTATACCAGATGATGTGAATGCAGCGTGTATTTTTAATTTAATTATTTTATTAATATCTCTAATCATCGAGAATTTAAATGTTTCGCTTTAAAACAGACTGTTCATCATATAAACAGTTTTTGAAATTTTCTTTTACTATTTTATATAATACACTTAGAATATATGTTGTTTCTGCATATGTTTAGGTGTGTATATATACATCTGAAAGTAAATTGTAATTCAGCAATTATTATACATTGCTGAAAAATATTTTGTGTTGAACTTGAAAATCTTGTTTTGTACGTGAACTGTACATATTCTCCAACGCTGCTTGCAATTCAAGCAAAATGTCAACATGGCAGGATATGCAAATTTATTTCTCAAGCAAGAATTTCATTTAGATGGAGAGATAACAATATGAGTAGCAGTTCGAGCGTTCTTGGATATGAGTTTAATCGAATGTGCTTTGTGCCGTTTTGCGGACCGGAAGCCGGGAGGATATTTATAGCCGGAAATTTGACCAAACGCCGGGCCTGTGAGTCAAACCCAACAGATCAGTCAGTCAGTTATCATCAATTTTGGCAACTGCCCCTTTATGGGTGTGGTGTCAGCACTTCAGTGCCGGCCAGTTGCCATGTTATTACCATCTCGTCATGATGTTGTTACCACAGCTGACCACCAGAGTAGTGACAGCTATATGACACAGACGCTGACATTTTAACTGATTAATTATTAGTTCCATTGTTCAGAATTTATAAAACCAACGATTTCAAATAACATCGGGTCATATTTTTTTCGTAAAGATATTATTTTCATCAAGGAGAGTTAGGAATATTTGATTAGAAGGCGCCAAGAAAAGATTTCTCAAGGTATATAATTTTCAAAATATCCAACTGTTTGCATATAGCCTTAGTTACATGACAACTAACCTTTGTACAAAAAGAAACATGTGATATATTTATCCGTGCAATTCATCAAATGAAGCACATGTATAGCATTTAACTTTTATTAATATACGATGTGCGGTTATGACGCATTTTACTTTATTAAGCAACTTTTCAGAAACAATATTGAAACAAGAATTAATTTGATAATCACAGCACCGCAAAGTTATTATAATCTATCATTCAACAAACTTATGCGAAACTAATTGGAAATACACTGAACAAATTGTCATTTATACTTGAATAATTAGTACAAGCTTTGAAGCACATGCGTTGGCAATAAATATAAAACAAATGTGCAAAATACAATCTGATATTTTATTTTTTCTTAAAAAGGTTGGCTGTTTGCCAATTACGCATTCTTTAGAATATTCTCCTTCGACGAAATAGTTTTGCCATCATTGTATAATCCAGAATTGTTGCAAAGTTGATAAAGTTTAATTATTTTAAATAATTTGTTCATTAATGTATGTTATTCATATAGATTCTTCTTACTATCAAATCAATTAATCATCAAAAGATCATTTTCTTGGTAAAATTACAAAATGTTTTACGACATAGGAAAAGAAAGACAGACTCAGACGCTCTCCTACTCGAAGGAGATTTTTATTATCAATGAACAAATCCAACGATCTTAATTTTGTATTTTTTTGTATAAATTAAGATATATAAATTTATGCTTTATCTAGCATTAATTTGCTTTTGATATTTCACATCTCTTGTTAATAGAAAAAGACAACCACCCTTCATACTTACAGTAATCTAGTTAAATGGTAATTTAGAATGAATGGCACAGTAAAGTCAAGCAAATTATTGCCAAATGCTGACGATGAAAAGCAACGTCGTGAAAAATATATTGAAGATTTAGCTAGGTGCTTTAAAAAAACAAGAGTCAAGGAAGGCAAGTTTTTACATTTTGTTTTTCTTTAAATTTTAAATTTATTTATAGGAATTAGTCATGACTCGATGACCGCTATTTTAAAGCAGATAAGTGGCAAAACTATTTCTTCGACAACTATATCTCGTTTCGAATCGCTCAACTTAAGCTTTAAAGATTCCTTACAAATAGCCCCTATTTTGCACAAATGGCTAACCATTGTAGAAGCAGAGTCTTCTTCTGCTGAGGCAAATCAGGATACACAGGTAAATATATAACATTAAATATATACATTTAATTCTCTTATTTTTTCATTCAATTCAGAAAATTGATTCTAATTAAATGCAAAGAAATTTAATTAACAATAATAAATGGAATATCAGTCAGCCAATAGAAATCAAATAGAACTGTCTGTTTATTAATAAATAAATACATAAGTTTCAGGAAGTTGATACAGAGGAAAATGACAATGAATGGAATAGTGGTCATTTTGGTGATGCAATATTGACCGAAGAGGTCGTGAGCGATATGTTTGGTCTTGGTTGGAATCCAACAAGATGGAACTGTTTCTGGCGTCCAATTGGAGGGAACCAGGCGAACAGCACAACATCCGATCATGAAGATCACAAACCCTCAAAGCCGACACCAACGCATTGGAATTCCAATGCCTGGTTGAAACCAACTGCTGGATCCACAACTGTGGATCGTTTTTTCTACAACTCATCTCGTCCAACTGAGCATGCCAAAAATGAAAACAGCACTGCCAATAATAATAATAATAATAATAATAACAATACTGAAACTGAAACTGCTAGCAACGCATTATTGCCCCAGACTGGATTATTTAAATCATGAGAATCAAAAAATATTTACAGTGTATTCAAATTTTAATTTTTTTTTTAAGATAAGAAACCTATGCAGCAATATCTGCATTGAAAATTGAAAATACATCATATCAATGTGTTCAAAACAATTTCGATGAACAATATCATCTCAATGAAAAAAAAAACAAAAAATAATAATAAATAAATACACTTTTAAAGTTGGTGATCAATTATTCTACATGCCAATTCGAGCAGCGCTTTTCAATTGTTTCTTCTTTTTCATCTTTTCCTGTTGTTCATATTTTTCTCGAGCTTCTGAAAATACTGAAACAGCATTTCGTTCTTGAAACTCTTTTTCCAACAGCTTCAGAGCAGCTAAATTCGTACCAATCTCATCCTAAATTCATAACAGTGTAATAATCAGCAAAAAAGTGTGATGCAGAAATATATATATATATATATATATATATATATATATGTTTCTTTTTTTTGAAATAAGCAAATTAAAAAATTCCACAATCTACCCTTGTCGCATTCAACTTTTCAGAGCAAAGTTTCCCGAATCGTTCTAAACATGCTACCGCTTCATCGCATCCAATCAGCTGATACTGATGAACTCTATGAATTTAAAAAAAAAAATTAAAAATTAAACTTTTAAACAAAAATTATAACAATTACCTAACAATGAACATGCCACATCGAATAGCAGTTTCCACTTCATAACCATTTTCCACTGCAAGGCTGAGCATTTGCAACATATCCACTGCGTAAGAAAACGGTAACATTATCAAGCTTTTTTCCAAGTCGCTAAATACAAAGTAAATTATTTAAAAATAAAAATATATTAATTTTTAACAAACCTAGATGATACACGACCTATAACATCAATAAGATACCGCTCCACTTCAGAAGTTCCTGAAGCTTGCAACAACGGATGCGGAGTTTTCTATAAAATAAATGCAATTAACATGAAATTTTAAAAATTGAAAACAAACCATGAAATTTAAATTTTCCACGTAGTTTATTGTAATTTAAACAATATTAAGAAATAAACTGAACATTTTTTAAAATAATTGAACCACTTACATCACCACGTTCGCGTTTCAACGCTACTTCCCTACAGGCTTCCAACGCTTCTATTATACTGTCGGCACTTTGAACAGTACTGATAGTTCTTTTTGCCGCAAGAGCACTTTCTCCACGCACTTCACCAGGCACCTTCATACAAACAATATCATTTAATAATAAAAAATGTCTTTTGTTATTATAAAAAGAATCATTTCAACAGAAAAAAAAAATATATATATACAAACCACGTCATCCAAATTTTCTAAAGCTTTAACTTCGTCCAATTCACGTTCCTAAATGAAACGATAAATAAATTCAAAAATTAAAAGAATAATCTTGAATTAATAAGGGAAAGGAGTAGTCACTAAACTAATTCTTCTTCTTCTTGAAGAACGAGAATTTCTCTAGTCTTCTCCCATATACGGATTGAAAAATCATAAGATCCAGAAATAAGAAAACTGCCAGAACTGCTCAAATCCATTGCCCAAATTTCAGATAGATGACTCTACAATAGAATAAATTATTTTTAAAAAATAATTCACACAACATTAAAACAAAAAGTAAAATTGATTTTATTTTTGAATAAATTAAAATATGCTTTTATATTTTTCTTCATTTTTTCAAAAATGTACATTTCAAACAACTCACATCTAAAGTGCATATTTTCAAAAATTTATCCGCACACCATTGCTTGATTTTGCCATCTTTTCCAGCGGAAAAAAACAAATGCGTTTTTGGAATAAATTGAACACATGTGACACTATAAAATAAATGAAAACAAATAATAATAATTATTATTATGATAAAATATATTAAATTGATTTGAATACCATTCGTCGTGGGCAAAAAGTGATTTGTGACAGTCCCCGAAATCCATACCCCATATCTTGATACTCTTGTCCGCTGAACCGGAAATCAACAACGAACTGTCATCGCTTATGTCAGTGCAAACAACTGAAAGCGAATGCCCATAAAGAGAGAGGAAAAACTATAATAAAACAATATATAAAATAACAATCATGCTAACAATCGAATTATACCTTGAATGTGTCCAAGAAAAATATTTTAATCGTATTGTCCAATAAGGCAACGGCGAGAAACTTTTTATTTTTACTCAACGACAAACTCAGTGCACTTTCGTCCAGTTGCAAAGTGCGCGTATGTTCCAAGCAAAAATTTACCGTACTGTAATAAATGAAATTTCAAAAATAATCAAGATGCATTGTTATTATCTGAATTTGTTGCCGCCTACTCTGAATCGTCGACCATTTGCAGACGCCAAAATTTGACAGTGCGATCTGTGCTGCACGTTGCAAAGTTCAACTGTGTAGAAAACATTATTTAAAAAAAAAAGAATTTTTTTTTTTCAAAATTAAACACCACTAACCTCGTCTGTCGTCAGTTTTATTGCTCTAACCTCACCTTCGTGCGCTTCAATAGTTTGCAATTGCTTGCCACTAGCAATATGCAACAGCAACAATGCCCCTTCCTAATAAATTTGAAATTGAAATCAATTAATCAAATTAAAACTAATCAAAAGTTCAAAAATTATCTTAATAAGCAAGAAACAAACAAACAAACAAACAAATTACATCCGTTCCAATCACGCAGTGCTGATCCCCGACTATGAACGAAGCACAGAGAACATTTTGCACCGCCACTGTGCTAACACAGTCCATTTGCTCAGTACTCCAAAGCTTCAAACTGTCGCCAGCACCACTGAGAAAAAATTGGCTATCGCTTGAAAATTTCAAAACGCGTATATCTTTTCGGTGCCCTTCAACAAAGCTACGTTCCCTTTTCATGCACCGAAGTTTACCGCTCTCCTTAATGTATAAAATCCACTCTTCAAATCTATTATCATTCAGCAAAATCAAGATCTGAAATATATACAAATAGTTCAACATTTTTTTTAATATAAAAACATGCACTGCTTACTTTCAGCTTTTTGTGGTGTTGTTGACCACAGTTCAAATGTTTCACCTTTGCTGAAGCCTTCAACTGTCCAACGAACTCATACCGTGCGCTAATATCATCCATTTGCTCCACACCCACAGACCTGAAAATAAGCAACTTCAATTATTAGCTTAAGTTTAAAATGAAATTTAAAAAATACTGTCTCTTTGAACGGCTTTTCTCTTTTTCAATTTTCAATGTTGATTCACCTCCACTGAGCACTTTAAATACGTCAACATAACCACCAGTTCCCTGTGAAAAGTTATCATAATCGAATAAGCAAAAAAAAAAATTAACAAAAAGAAAAACATCAATTTACTGAACAAATCAAAATGTTCTCATTTTGATCAATCTCCAAATTTGTTATACGACCTTTGGTATGACGAAAAATTGACCCAAGCTTTTGACATTTCATATATGGCTAAAATATTTCATTGCATTATTTTATCTTTTTTTCTGAATTTTTGACTTCAAAAATTTCCTACATTGTATTCAATCTGATCAAATGAATTATTATCATTTGAAGCTTTCCCACGTTTTTCATTACATGGTTCGAACGACTAAAATTTAATTCAAATCACATTCACCAATGGACAATTACCAAAGTTTTAACCAATCAACAAACATGCTATTACATATCTAACACTAAATTTGAAATATATGAATAGCTCATAAAATAAATTTTTCTCATTGAACAAATTTATTAGCATAAAAACTCTACTTGGGGTGGGCCCAAAAACCATTCTAAACTATAAATTAGTAATTCGTTCTCAGAAGATCCAACAATGAGTTCAGAATCGTTCTTCAAGCAAACAAAGCTCCACACCTACAAAAGAAATCATCAGGTATTCACAAAATTAAAAAAAACCAACAAATCTGCATGCATCAAACGCAAAGACGCTTTTGTAAAGTAGATTTGTTTCCACTTTCAATTTAACTTTATTTTAATTTAAAAATTATTTTAAAAATACATATATTTATTACTCATATCATCATTATTACTTTATAAAAATACAAAAATTAACCATAAACACTTATAAAACTGAGAAAGAATTTAATTCATCAAATAATTTGGTGTTTTCTTGAATTTTGAATTGAGTTCAATTTCTTTTTAATTTTATAACATACTTGCTGTGGAACAGTTTCATTTTATAAACATAAAGAAGACAATAAAATTATGCACTGATCTTTCTTACAAATATAAATTAAAAAAGTTATTCACCGAAGTGCGAGTATCTGCTATTGTGTAAAAGCAATGCTGGCATTTTAAATCCCAGAATTTGACAAGTCCATCTTTGGAACTAAACTTTGAAAAATTTCTTTAAAACACTTACAATAAATATATGAGCATACATTCACCTTGTGATTAATATATCTCTCGTGCTTACAAAATAGCACTTTGTGATTGGTGCCCGATGTCCTCGAAGACGGAACAAGCCCGCTTCATTTACAATATCCCAAACAATGACAACACCATCCTTCAAAAGAAATACATGTTATCCGTAGTATCACTACAAACTGCTGTTGTATTCAGTCAAATCAGTAAAAATTATTTTTCTAAGGATCAATCTAACTTAAAAAGACCATTACCTGGCCTCCAGATGCTAGTGAAAGTCCGTCTACAGAAAAAGAAAGACAAGTCACTGCTGAACGATGTCCAGAAAACGTAACTTTTAATAACACGTCTTCGTCATTATCTTCTTCTACTTCTTGGTCACAATCTATTACATTTATAACGCCATCACTGCAACCAATGGCAATTATATTCTTCGTAGGACTTTTTGCTAATATTTTAACTTCAGATTTGGCATGAAATAAAACTCTCTAAATTGACAAACAATATGTAAAATTAAAGCTGAAACTAAAACTTCATAACTCCATGCCTTTTCATAAGTTTTTAGATTCCACAAAAGAACGTCTTGGCATGCTCCAACACAACAATGATCGGCATCTGTGTAAATAATCGAAGAAGATGGTGAAGCAACGACATTGCATACTCCAGATAAAACATATTTCAAAAATTGCTTCGTCAAACTCATTGTCCACTTCCTGACGTTGGCTGTTCTTCACTCTACAGATAAAAATGCATATTTGCATATTCAAAAATGTAAGTTAGCAATCATCTTCAAAAATTAAGCTTATTTACTTAGAAATGATCTTTCATTTAATTACCTTCACAATAAATATAATCATTCACAATTTAAATCCAGTTGCATAACCTGAAAGATTTGATCGTCATAGTTGATAAAATAATTTATCTTACATTTAAAAACTCTTTAATGATGAATTAAAAAAAAACGACTCCATTATTCAACGTATTTATGGTATTTAATTGACTGAAAATTTATTTTATTTAAAATGTATTCTTATCTAATTAAATATCTTAATCCAGTCTGAGAATTAGGAAACTGTAAACTACAACCCAATGCGCAAACACTGATTACAAACAGCAACTGGTACAGTAATTAATAAAATGTAGGTTTAATTATAAAGTACAGTATGTAAAACGAATTAAGCATTGAAATTACTTGTTTTTAATATATTTTACTGAATTTTTTGCATTAAAATAGTTATCTTGCATAAATTTTATTTCATAATTCAAGTAACTAATTATATTAATTAAAGTTTAAACCGGATGAAATTCCGGTATCGTCAGCCATTAGTAAATCATTGATAAACTTAATTAAATTAAAAATAATATAAATTGAAGCTTAAAAATTAATTTGAATTTAATAATAAGATTTCATAACATTTACGCCTAATGTGTTATGCTGTAATACGATCGTGTGAGTTTCATATCATATAAATATTTTGACAATAAAAGTAAATGAAAAATACTTTGAACATTTTTTTCTTGTGTTCTTTATTAAAAACCTTTAATAAAATTTATATTTAAGTTTCAGCAGTTAACAAACAAAACTAACAGTAAATGTCACTAAGAATTCAAAGAATATTAATTTTATTTGCAAATAAATTTAAAAATAAACTCTGCATCTGAAAACTTTACAGTCATTACTTAACAACATACAGCTACATTTGTTTTCTAAAGTTTACTTTTTAAGTGGATACAATGAAATAAATAATCCAGTTAGTCTTTATTAAAGTCATCCAAGTGTTTGACAGATAGCCGTGAACTTTCTCAGCTAGCTGCTATTTTATTCAAAGTGCCCAAGCACCATAGAATTTGATGGAATGTTTGCTGTCTCATTCAAGAGGACACGTCCTTTCTTCACCTTCAATATGAGTGGCGACACGATGTCGACCTGGTTTCAAGACCGTCAATTCTTCTTCAGGAAACACAAACATTAGAGTTTATCATTGACAGCTTTTACGAACTTGGCTTAAGATTTTTTTTTGCTGCAATTCTTATATTTCCATATAATCATACTACAATATTTCATTTTCATTATGTGTTCAATAAATGCAAATTTATGAGAAAAAACCTAAAAATGTGAAATCAGCAATCGCTAAAAGAATCTATATTCGATTCTATAACCATCCCATTAGCATGTTGTTTTGCGAGTTGCAATTTTATTTAAAAAAGAAATATATGTAGCTGCAATATATGCTTTGATTTCATGTTACCTAAACCTTAAGAAATGCACATTTCTGCTTTTATTTTCATCTCATTACTGGCATGCACAAGTTTAATCAGTCATTTAATAATTCATAATGGCTAAGCAACAATGGTTTTACAAGTATTTAAAAAAATTAAAATACCATTCGTTTTCATTTAAATTAAATATAATATTAAAATTTAATATTCATATAGAGATGATTTGCTTAATTAAAAAATCCAATATTTGAGATTATATATTTTAAAAGATTCTTACAATTGTTTATTTGTATGTTACATTTTGCAATTTCTTTAAACTGTCTCTTGCAACAATATATTCAATTGTTCAACATTCGATAAAAAAATTATTTTATATAAATTAAAAATTGAATTGCAGCTAGGCATTATAGAAGTTGTGCATTGCAATGAAAAATGATCGATTTATTCATCAATGAAAAAAAATTTCCCTTTTTCACTAAAATTGATATGAACTATGATAATTCTTGAATAAACTTGAATAGCTGAAATGCAATTCTTGGTAAAGCATTTGGAAAAATGAAATAGAATAAAAATTTTTAATTTAAATTAAAAAACTAGCATTTATTTGAAATGTAAAAGTTAAAAATAGTTCCTAATTAAAAACTGCCATATTAGAATATTTTACTTGAATAATTTATATATCTGTTAATATTTTATGACAGTAATCAGTAAATAACTTAATTTAATTTAATGGCCTTGTTTAATGGCTTTTATGATACGAATACTGAATTATAATTGCATTTTTGTTTTTTACATTGCAAAAAGTAATCTTTTATTGTAAAATTATATTCAAATTAAATTAATGAATTATATTTTCCACAAATGCTTTATAAATGAAACAAATTTGGAAAAATAAAAACTTTCTTGTCATCATTTTTAATGCCATTTTGGAAATAATCTACAAATTGATCTGATTGTTTATAATTTTCTTAAAAGCATAAATTTTATGTTGTATAAATAATTTAAAAAATAAATTCTTGAAATAAATGCAATGAACATTTTTCATATTTTGTTTGCAATGAAAAATTATTGTTGTCCTTTTTACTTAATGATGCTCCATTAAGCAAGCAAGTAAAATAAAGTGTTCTGTCAAATGAAGCAAAACTTGTAACGGTAGTATTTTAAGTAAATGAATAATAGAAATTACAATATTACATAATTTTTCAAAGGTTTTTTTTAGCTCTGCAAAACAGATACAGTTTTAAAACTGTTTCACTTGAAAGTGTTAAACAGAGCATTGACTGTTTGTTAATTTAAAATTGTAATTCAGTAAAAGAAACTTTTATACTTAAAAAAATTTAGTAATGAAAAAAAAAAAACAATGCTAGCTGCAAGAAATTATGCTCGAGTGAAACATGGAGTGACGATGTATTTTTTTATTGTAATATGTCGTTTTTACCATTTCCACATTCCTTTCAAATGCAAAGGTCAGAAACCATTACTTATTATTTATCTTTAATTTATGCAATATTATAATATAAACAGTTATATATATATATAGTGAACATTGCATTGTGTTCATAGAGAAAAAAATATTATATATTCAAAAAACTAAAATTTATTATTGTATATTTGTGTAAGTGTGTGGATGTGGGTGTGTGATTTTTGAAAATACTTGCTAGTTTCAGCAGTTTGATTTTGCAAATATAATCACAGGTTGATCAGGGTTATAGAATAAAGTTATAAAGTTATTTAAGAATTAGACCAGTTATTCTAGCATTTCTGTGAGCATTAATAGAAAAGTAAATATTAATTTTTGGGGTGTTCCAAAATAATCTTATCATGTAATGTGTATGCAAACTTATTTTTGCTTCATGAAAACAATTTTATAATATATTTAAATAAAATAAATATATGTAGAACATTAGGAAAAAAAAATAGTTTTTGAAAAATAATTAAGAAAGAAATATTTTTAATATCAATCTAAATGGCTAAATGTAATTTGTAAATAATTTAAATTTAATTCTTATAATATTGATGTAAAATGTGTGAAAAGTGAAAGTTTAAAATGTTATTTTTTTATAATAAAATAAAGATTTGTAATTAAAATTAATTGATCATGAACAAATGTGCTCAGTTGGCATTCCGATTGCCCAGAAAGATAAGAGTGCGATTACAGCGCCACCAGGTAGAATGAAAAATACTGGATGTATGGTCAGTCTGGAAAATTTCTGTCAACCAATCAAATTTTGAGCAGAGATTGTTTAGCTAAAAGTGAACCATAAGAGAAAGGGAGAAAGAGAGAGAAAGAGAGAGAGAGAGAGATGAAAGGAGAAAAAGGGAGAGTGTGTTAGCCGACCGTTGTGCATATAGCTAGGATTATAATTGACCGGACGAAATGACCACCTGTCAGGGACGCGGCCATAACGGGTCACCAAACTAGCAGCTTTTTTCATTTGTCTGCAGGTCAGCTTTCAAAGCTTCAAAAGCATAGTATAATATTTTGTTTTCCGCCGTTGTTCGGCCATTTCCGTCAGCTAGTTGTTTGTTTGTTTGACCAACCGTCCTGACTGAGGGCAGCTTAGTTTTGCTTTTTTCCACCAACTCTCTACCAACATTCTTCTGATTAGCTGCTAATCAACTGACCAAAAGCACAATATACCAACAAGCATCATTTGAGAAATTTATCAATTTTTTGAAAATAATATTTTTCAGCAACATATTTTTTTTACATTACATTTCTTCCGTATGTGTTGCTTGGTTGAATTTGTACATTGAAACTGAAACATGCTGCCAGAAACACGGCTGTTGTCTGTAGAAATGAGACAACAATCATCTCTAAATGACGACGAGCTTGAATTTTACATTGATATGGCAATCAATGAAACCCAACGTTGGCTTGAGGTCAGTATGATTGTTTTTTTATTTTCCAATTTATGCAATATTTGCATGGATACTTTATATATCTTTTTACATATGCACATGCACATCCATACAGATGTACCTTTTTTTTTCTATGCCATTAGCCGCTTTTTGTTTCAAGCAGATATGATAAAACAGGTTTCTCTACAGAAAGCCGCATCACCTGTCTACTCGCAGGTGCCGCATTTGAAAATTGGCAAGCTTTTGCTCTAGGTTTCCTCAAACTGGCGTTTTTGCTTTTTATTTGACAGTTCAAGGCAAACAAACTGTACAAGCGGTTTTTTGTTCTTTTACAAAAAAATCAATGTATTTCATTCTTGGTCATAAAATGAAATATTGTTTATTTTGTTTTTTTTTATTGTTTTATTATTTATAATGCAAATTTGAATTATAAAAAAAATAATGGAAATGCGTGCAAAGCAGCAGCAACATGCATAGCAAAACAGGCAGGCAGCATGCAATGAAACATCAGAAACATTTTGCATTTATCAGCAAGGCTTTTTTTTTCTTTTTGTTTGAATTTAATAGATAGTAATAAGTGGATTGCTTTTAAAAAAGTCCAATGTATCAGTTTAAGACTGGCAAAAAATTATCGCTATGTAAAGCCCAAAGTTGCTAAACAACCTTTTTTTAATTTCAAATGTTTCATTGTGGAAAAATATGTAAGATATGATAAGTTTAATAACAATCGTCTAAATGTGTATCAATTTTCAAATTTTATATAAGATTAAATTTGAAAATAATTAAAAAAATTCATATACAAATAGATGAAAATGTTTCTTTTTCAAATTCTTGAGTAAACTTTTAAAGAACAATCAATCAATTATTGTGCTTATTTGGAAAATTTTCATACAAGCATTATAGGCCAAAACTGCAATAAATTATCTTGATAATAAGGAATTTAAAAAAAATTAAAAACAAAATTTTATAAAATTGAAAACTTTTTTATATTCAAGTATTTAAATTTTGTAATATTTGTAATAGATTTTACTTTTTAACATTGAAATATTGTTAAATTTGTGCTTCATGTTAGATTGTAAATTTTGCAAAATTATAACTTAAAAAAAAATTTTATTTCTTTAAAATACATTTAATTTTTGAATTGTTAATTATTTAAAAAATTATAAAAAAGCTAAAACAATAAATTTTGTTACTACTTTGTCATTAAATGAGATATAATGATGCTTTGTAATTGCTTGCATAATATCTGATGTACATTTTTGGAATAAATTTTTGAATAGTTATTTCTGAACTTCTGCTAAGATAAGACAGAAATGAAAATTTTCAAAATTATGTTTGGTATGAAAAAATGTGATCTATGCTTCTACTGCTATGCTGGGATGTCAGTGCGATATTGACACGTCTATGCTCTTTTGACCTGGGTACAGAAAAACTGGACTTTTGACAGTGATTTTGTCACTTTTGGAAAAATTTATAGTACTCTAATGATACAACGCTGAGAACTTTCCATCTTTGCCCAGTGTGTTGTGGCGCCAACACTTTAACCCACTGCAAAAGAACATTATCGGCTGGTTCCCAACCATTATCATGATTATTGACTAGTTTTGCAACATGATTCGGCAGAAAATCTTTTTTTTTATATTTTTTGACCAAGTCAAGCCAACCCTGCTTCGATGAACATGCAGAAAGAAGCGCAGGGTCAAGGGCGGTGTAGCTGGCAGTTGGTGTAGGCGGAGAAATAATTTGCCGGATATGGCCTCAAGCAAGCAGTGGCTCGTTGCCACTTCATCAGAAGGGCATTGGTTAATGCAAAATTTGCGTTTCCTAACATGCTGAGATAATCGACTTCTTTTATCAGTCTTTTACTTTATTTTTTACTGGGCTATTTGAATTTTTATTTCTCATGATATGACTCATTTGGGAATTGATCATTTCCATTCTTAATTTCTGCACTTTGCAGATTACATTTATTTACAACAATGCTTCTTTTTTAATTGTTTTTTAATTACCTTTATCCGTATTTTCTTGAATTTGTTAAATATCTCAATTCTGCTTGCAACGAAGCTTTCAAATTTATATGACTATATTTAAATTTGGGTCAGGGTAGTGGAAAATGACATTCCGATTCGGTACGAGAAAATTGTAAGTGCCTAAATTTGATCATATTGACAAGGTGTGATCTAAATCAATTGTTAACGCCTTACACGGTCTGTGGTTTAGAATAGCGTTATATTATAATAGAAGCAATTTCGTCAGAGCAGTCATAATGAACAGTTCGCGGTTTTTAACCGTTTGCATCTTAAAATGCATGTGACTGCTAACTTGTGATTCACCTTGATAAAATTGATGTTGCATTGATTGCGAAAGTCGCATATTTTTAAAAATGACTTTATATCATTTAATACAATAGAGGTAAAGATTAAAAATGAATTCTGACTGATCTTCCAACGTGTAATTTTTTTTGTATTTATGCAAAATTCAATGCTGCTTATACAATACTTGTAATTACTGAAACAGTAACTTTGCTATTTCAATTTACTTGTAACAACTTATTTTAATATGTAATAAAATTATATTATATTATATTACCAATACTGCTGGCATAAATATGTACAGTTGAAAGTAATAAGATAAGTATAATTTGTCATTTTAAATGATTGATTTGCTTATATCAATATTGATTTAGTTTACTATGAAAACGTCGAAAAAATTATTCCAATGAATATTTTAAACTTGATTTATAGTTTCTAATAATTTGAATTACATTAATTGATTTAAAAAAATATTTACATATTGCAATAACTTTGCAAGCAGTAAGCATAATGAGAAGTTGAATTTTCAATGCAAATCATTTGAATTACTTTCCTCATTGGAGCTGCAATGATGAAATTTCACTATCATCAAGAAGTTCTTTTAGCAATGAACATCGAATAATAAATGCATTTTCCTAACATAGATCACGAAAGACAGTCAATGTGGAAAGTGTAGCGGCCGCAAGTATTTGCATTTCTAGCAGCAGCTTCTAGGTTACTTAAAAGTCTTTAAGAGTCTTCTTGTTTTCCTTATGCAAATACTTGCTTATAAAACAAGTTTAAGTAATAATTTCCGTAAACTTCTCTTTATTTTTATTTAGAAGGAAAACACATTTTAAAGAAGGATTGTCACAATTAGCTATTCTAATTTGCAAATAAAGACAGCACTCAATAATGCAGTGGTGTATATGATTAAAACCAGAAATTCTACGTTTTTTTAACATCTAAGTTTTAAGAATGACTTTCCAATAAAATATATTATTGTTTATTAGAAATAAAAACTAAATAAAGTGAAGATTAAGCAAAAAACAATTTTGATTATTTTTTGCTCATAATGAAAGAAGCAGCATGATCAATTTCATATTATTTTGACTTTATTTTTTTTTATTCCCTGCTGCACATGTATAAGATGTCGTTGACTGGTACGCATCTTTTTACATGGAATTTGTTTCTTATCATTAAAATGATATGCAGATTTAAATTAAACTCTGTATTATATACTAATTCTTATTTATACTTCTTGTATTTTCAATGTTTAAACAAGTCAAAAGATTATAAAAGCATTAGTAGTTATTAAGCGGCATTTAAAGTTCTGATTGACAAAAATTTTCTCATTTGAAACAGTTTTATTGTTTTATTTTCAATTTTGCTTAACACGTGCTGGAGTACTAATGATAAACTAAAACCGTAACGCTCATATTTACCTGTTGTCGCTACAGACAATAAAAACGAGTCTATAATTTTTGAAGTTGGCCTTCCTTGACAAAAAGTCTTCATTCAGCTGGAACACAATTTCTGAAGATTGTCATTGTTTAAAACAAGTCATTTATTCTTGTTTACGCCAAAATTCATGCCATAGTTATAAAATTTCACTATTCTTAATTTTTGTAAAATTGCTTAAAAATTGCTACTATTTCACACCGAGACTGTATATATATATATATATATAATTTGATGCAGTACATTCATGGAAATGCATTAAAATTAACAATAGTACAGTAAATAATAATAATAATAATAATTGCGCATAAGTTATAAATTGGAAAATATATTTTAATATTGGTTTTTGAAATATCTTTCATTTGTGATATGAAATCATACAGAAAATGAATAGTTTTCCTGTACAATAAATCTTAACACAGAATGTAATTGCAATTTTAAGATGGAGTGATTTTGAATAGCCTTAGCGAGTTGACCTGTACAAAAGTGCTTCAAAGAATATTTATCTCGAGAATAAAAGAGATTGCTCAGAAAGCCGGATTGCTATTGTCTGTATCTTTGACCTTTGATTATTCAATTCCGTTGTTATGCTGGGAAACTGGCAAAGCAGCTGACAGCCATGCAATCACTACAGGAAGCTACAGCGACCTGAATAACTTAATGAGAATTTATTCCAACTTAGTCTTTATAATCTCTAATTATTTTTCCTTAATAATTATAACAGTTACAGTGTAAAAATTGTTTTACCGCTTCATTGTTTTTTTATTGCTTTTCAGGCTTCTACACGAGAGCGATTTCTCGACGATGATGATTTCATATTTTCTTTGAGAAATGGATTTCAGCTAAGAAAGTAATTATTTATTTTCAGTTAAAAAGTAAATTATTAATAAGCTTACTATTATTATTATTCTTACAGAATTGTAAACAAATTGATTCCTGGCAGTTTCCATATAGAAGATGACGTTGAACGTTTGGATAAAACGAAGAAACAAAATTTACCTGATGGATTTAGCAAAATATGCGAAGTATGGATCTTTTCTGTTTATTTATAATGTTGTACATTTTTATTTTAACAAAATTCTGTTTCTTCTAAGTTATAGAAAAATAAGAAAAATTGCAAATGAGACGTTCTAGTTAGCGTAAATGAGATATATTATTTTGAATATATAACTTGTTCAAATTGCTTAAAACACAGGATAAATGCAAATCATTTTAAATAAATTGGGATTGAAAATTATTTACTAGATTTATAAAGTTATATATTTTTTGCTTTTATTAAGCCGTACAGTGATATTTAATAGAAGTGTATGAAAACAATAAAGTTTTAATTACGCACACACATATACATACATTTTATGATTTTTTACTTTTATTTTAATTACATGACAACATGTTAATAATTGAAAGAAAACTTTGGAATAATCTGATAAAAAAAATTAGGACTGAACTGCACTGCTGTGTGACTTTTTAAATTTAGCGGTTTAAAGTGCATTGTTTAAAATCTTTAAAATTATTAATTTTAAACAAATATCAGTGCAATGACGCGATCAAACTAGTCTTCATTTGAACTTTTACTGATAAGCTAGATCGTGGTTGCACCATACTCTCAAGTGAATTTTCTTTATTATTATTATTATTGTTCTTGCTAAAATAGTTAGATATATCTGAATATATTAAATTTATACTTATGCATTAATTTATAATGTCAAAATAATTATTTTTATTTTTATTTTTAGCCTTGGATCGAAACATTTGTTTGCCTCTGCGTTTCGAAATTGGGTATTCCAGAAAAAAATTTATTTCATATTTCTGATTTTGAAGAGCACTTCTATAATTCTATCAGGTACGATAGCTGATATATAAATATATTCATTGCATATTCTATTCATTTAAAAGTACATAATGTAATGTTTAGTCATTTAAATGGCAGTTAAGTTTCTAAAAGGAATAATATCAATTTAATTTTGCTTTTTTGAAACTTTTAAAAATTATTTTTTATAATTGTATTTGTAGTATTAAAAAATTTTATTAAAATTAAATTAAATTTAAATTAAAAATATGATTTTTGTCATTGCTTTCCAATTTATTTTTTTTTTTGGTTGAAATATGTATTAATATGTACATTTTATTTTTTTCTAATTTAAGGTGTTCCGACGGAACTTGTCAAGAAAATCAAAGTCGCATTTGCCGAGTAAGTAATTTTTTACTTTTTCTCATATTTTAATTAAAATGGCTATTCTTTCGAGCACTTGTCATTTTTTGAAATCATTGAAAACATAGATTTTATTGATTTTTGAAATAAATATTTTCCTATAGTTATGAGAAAATATCATCTGAAATATACATAATTTATATTTATTATTATAATTGTAAAAAAGTAGCCTTGTTGAAAGTAATAATTTTAAAATAACATACACTGACAGTTGACGGATTGCATGTGTATAGTAGCTGATTGTTGAGCGGCTAATTAAGAAATTTCAAAAGTGTCGAAGACTCTTTGATGCAATGCAGGCGATGCTTCGTTCGTGTCATTGGCACGCGCTGTTTTAACAAATGGACGTCACTTTTCGCGTTCATTTTACTCTTTGACCTGACTGACCAATGGTCTAGTCAATCTTTATTTGTGAAGAAAAATATTTTCCGCCTAGTCCACTCTAGTATTAAAATTTTCCTTAAATGATGAATGTGTAAACATTGTTGAATTTTTATTTGATTAATATTTTTTTATATTTTATTAATTAATCAATATTCTTTTTGTAATCAGGTTGTCGTTACTGTGTACGAATTAGCATTACTTTGCGAAGCATCCAGGTGTTATACCGGTCCGCGAATTGATCGAACTGCAGTAGAGCCATTAGTAGCCTACTACATTGCAGATCATTATATGAATACAATGGATTCGAAAAAAAATAAGAAACTCGAACAAGACAACGACAGGTTTGTTCATTTATTTTAATTTATTTAATTAAAAATATATATCTATATATACATGGCTAAATTAAAGTTGCTTCAGTGAATTGTATAATGAAATATTAAATTTAGAATTTCATCATCAGCTTCATTAACTTACAAGCAACAAAATGTTATTATTGAAAAATTATGTTTATTTTGAAAGTTAAAATTTAATAATTAATGAAAAAATTAGCAATGCATTGCATTTTGTATGACTTTTCTGTTGCATTCCATGAAAGGCATAAAGAAACATTAAAAGAGATATAAACATGCATAAAGGAGTTTTAAATTTGCTAGTTTTCAAATTTTATAATTAAATTTTTGTTTTCTGAAACTGTTGACCTTAGCATTCTTGACATTTTACTAGTTTTATTGCCTAATTTTATCTTTAATACGTCCGCTTTTATGTTCAATTTTAGTTGTAAACTTATACGCTTCAAAGTAGTGATATTTTGTAGGTGCATTAAATATCTGCATTTGTACAATAAACTATACATATTTCAACAAAATACAAATATAACAGTTATTGAGAAAATGTAAATTGATTTTTCTGAAAATTCCCCAAAAGTATTCATTAAATGAAGAGCATATTATGGGAAATTTTGGAATTATCTGCTTTATTTTACTTTGATTTAACTTAAACTGTAATTAGTTGTCTTTGCATAATGCAATAAAATTTTTGTTTTTAATTTTAATAGCATATACGAGTGTTACAAAGTTTCAAATAATTTTACTTTTTCTATTATCATTTAATGTCTGATTTAATGGTGTGATATAAAGAAAGCATTAAATTATCAGCATCATTTTACAGATAAAACAAATAAGTCATATTTCTTAAGGATAATGTATTTTTCTTTTATATTTTACTGGAAAATTAACTTTAAGTCAAGTCGTATTGAGAAATTTTACGCCCATATTGTATTTGATCATATATCCAACTGTTTGCTTATCAGTCTGAACGACAATGATGAATAATAAACAGTAGCTAGGCTTGCAGTCAGACTGCATTTTTTTCAGCTCTTGATTACTCTTTGATTCAGGCTTTTAGTGCTTATAAGTTAAGAAGAAGTCGTTTTATTTGCAAATGAACAGGTATTTAGAGAAAAGAAACTTGACTTTTGTGGATTTTTCTGCATTGCTTTCATTGTGAAAAGTGTATTATAAATCAATTTAAACTGATGAACATGGATTACTGCATTTTAGCGTTGCAAACAACCCTGCAACAAATGAAATAACCGAAAGTGAAGAAAGTGGCTACGACAGCTCTGTGAAAGGTTTGATGAACCACAATAAAATACCATTGGCGCCCAAATCACTTCCAACAACTGTGAATCAACTGGTTCACGAAAAAGTCACAAAATATCTAACTGAACAAGTGGTAATTGCTGAGGGAAACGAAGATCAGATGTCGGAATGCCAGTTTTCCGACACTCTTCGGTCTCTATCACCAGATGATTTTTCTCCACCGCCAAGCAGCGCTGGTACAAGTTACTGTACATCCAGAGAACATGGCTACCATGGAATAGTTCGAAAAAATCCTTATCAGTTTTTGTCTTCAAGTCCTCCTTATTGTTCATTAAAAGAAGAGAGGGAATTGTGGAAAATGAACCAAATGAAGTTGGAGAAATATAACGAGCAAAAATCTAAAAGGACGGTAAGTGTGTCATGCTTTTTCCTTAAAATGTATCTTAATTTTCATTCTTAGTCATAATAATTAAATAGCATGTGTATTCTAAGACTGTAACAAAATTATCTTATTTTTGAACATGTACTCGATTGTTCATCTTATGCTTCGTTTTTAACGAGTAGAAAAATTAATTAATAAAAATTTGATACTTTCTCTCCTTGAAGATAGATAGTTGAATTAGTTTCATTTTTTCTTTTTAGAATTGAAAAATATTTTAAAATAACAGATAATTCTGTCATATAGTGTGTAATTATATGCATTTTATCTACCTATCAGCACTAATCATCTTTCTTAATGATAATTTTAAAAATTTCAAATTTACTTGAAATATTTTAATAACATGCAATATTTTTTTGTAATTTAGGAAGGTGATTTTTTAATTAGAATCATTTTTTTAATTTCAATTGCAGATGCATATAGCAGCATGCTCACATTCAATGAGATGAGCAGGTTTTGTCAAATTTAAACGTAGTTTACATAAAATGATTGAGGCATCTTCAATTTAAATTTGATAAAAATAAGATTATATTTTAAAATTTGCAATGAGATATGCAATTTATTAGAAAATTTTGATTTAGCATTTGTAATTAATTTTTAAATAATTTCTACTGTCATCTTTACAGCTATGTTAAATTTTGCAATTGTCAATTCATATGAATACGGTTTTTCGAATAAAAATTTATAATTAAAAAGCAGTAACTTGATTAAAATTAAATTTAATTAAAATTTTGCTTTTAATTAAACAATATTTTATGAAAAAATTTCAAAAATGTCTGATGAACAATGTGCTTATATTACAGTAGAGTATAGTTTTGTCAAGTGCTGAAAATATTTTTTTTATTGTACAAAAACACAAGGCAAAATCTTTGGTTGCACAGTTGGTAGATGTGGCAAAATTTTCAAAAAAAAAAGGATGCAAACATGAAGAGATGATATTTTCATATTTTTACTTTCTTTTAATTCATTAGCTAACAGAATGCTTGAAATTTTTTAAGATTATTTTTTATGAAAAGCAAAAATTATGAAAAAACTTGTTTTATTTTTAATATACCCATTTTTTATTATGTAAATTTATAACGTGCAATTGATAGAGTTGGACTCAGCAGACCCTGGCAAGTTATCATGTGATTATTTTTTTATTAGCAAGCAAGCATGCTTCTGTGCATTGCAAAATAGTAAACAATTGAGAATGCAAAGAATGCGCATTGCAATTCTTTCCACAGGTCAAAACATGCCTTTTAAATATATATTTTTTTTAATACAGCTACTTTATAATTAACAATTTATATCGCCAGTTTTACTGTATATTTTTTTATATTTTTATTCAATTCACATAGATAGCAGATATTAGCTTAAACTAGTAACAATGGCTTTTTTTCTGAAATGTTCATTTGATCTTTGTTTCATTATTGTATGCTTTTGTTTTGCTCTTATGTACTTTTTAATCTTCTGTTTAAATCAAAAAACGAATTTCAAAGTTTGCATTGAAAAGAAGAAAACAATATAGAAATGATGAAAATGCAGAATATAATTTTTCTACAAAAGCTTGATTTTAATTTTTAATTTTGTATAATTTTATGTAATTATTATGAATTTTAAAAAATCCATTTTACTTCTTTGATTACAAAAATTAAAGTAGTTTTATTAAATATTAAAAAAAAATTTGTCGTTCATAATTTTGTTAGTTTTGATTGCTGAGAAAATTTTATTTGAATTCATTCAAGTTTTTGAGTCATTGTGTTTCCAAGAATCCTCTCTTTTGCAAATAAATGTATAAACTGGTAGTTGAGGGAAGAAGACTGTTTAAGTTGCTTATTACTTTTCTGTGTGTGAATTTCATCATTTGTTTTTATAAAGCAAAGCTTGATTGAATTACATTTCTCATCATACAATTGTGAGAATTGAAAGTTCAAGTGAAATATTCAGCAAAATGCAGGTTGTTATATCTTTTTTTCTAGTTAATATAAATATTAACTTGAAATGAAATTTCAGTATTTCATCTTATAAAAATCATCAGATGCTACAGTTTAAATGATTTTCTTTTTCTGAACACTTTTTCTCAAATAATCGTTTATTTTGAATTTGTGAAGAAAATTTAAAATTTTAAAATCATGGTTTTATTTATTTTTCAGAAAATTGATCTAAAATGGGTAGATCAGTTTAACATATGGAAGGAAAAGCGAAGGGCTAAATTTGAAAGCAGCCATTCAGCTGAAAATGCAACGAACTCTACTACTGTTGCAGAAATTGAAAGGTATGAATTGATTTGATTAAATTGATTTCTATCTTTTTTTTTCAAAATTTGCAGCAACTCTTTGGAAATGTATTTCATGTTTTCCGTATAAAAGTTACTGATTGAAAACACTCTTTTACAGTATCCAAAATGTTTTTTAGCTAATGTTTTTTTGATATTGAAAAAAGTATAAAGGAAAAGGAAATAGAATTTTAGTTTTTTTGGAGGGTTTTTACAAATTTATCAATAATATTGCAAAATTTTGATTGATGTGAATAATATTTACTTTATCTTTAAATGTTTTTCTACTTTGAAACAAGCAAATTGATGTCTTTTTATTTAGTGCTTTTTTGTTGTTGTTGTTGTTGGTGTTGAACATTTAAACTTTGATAATTTTTTTGAAGTTAATGGAAATGGAAAAAAAGCGACTGACATCAATATATTTGATCAATTCCGCATTCCAATCTATCTTGCAAAAAAGCATGCTAATTCTAAGCATTTTTGGTTTTAATAAAAATTTTATTTTCTAAAAATTTATTGAATCATGTAAAAAATTTTACAATAGACGAATAATATTTTGATTGAGTGAAATTTCAAAATATACTTTTGTGATATGCTATATGTATTCATATTTTAATTCTTTTATTTTTTTTTCATTGTTTTCTATTACAATTGTAAAAATTTTGCATTGCATGATTCATCGTGAGTTGCATATTTGCTATACTATTCATTGGTATGCATGCTTTACTTTGCAGATGTTGAATTTCAATATTTGCATTGGTGAGAATTTGAAAAGCTAGCTTCCGTGTGAAAATTGCAACAATCAAGTGTTTCCGGTAAATTTTCTTGAGTTCAAAAAAGTGAACATCCAAATGTGCTGCACCTTTTTCTCACATCACAGCCGCGCCCTTATGATGATAATTTTTTTTTTGTTTTCAATTCATTGAATTCTTCTTTTTTTTTCATTAAATAAAAAACTGCCGCTTTTGAAATTGCTGATGACCTGATCTTATAAGTTGACGCTATTTTTCTCTACGCCAATTGTCAGTCATATCAGCAAATCAACTCTTCAAGGCACAGTAAGCATACTGTTGCTATTGCCCTTACTATTCAATCATTGCATTTGTTTTCAATATGCCATTTTCAACCTTCCAATCGGTTCATCATAATTAGATTTTTGTTCCTTGAGAAAAAGATATTGCATCTGAATTTTTTTGCAACCATCAGCAATTTCAGTTGTTTTCATCTAGCTTATTTATTAAGTAAGCCGTTTAGCAATTTTTCAAAATAATAACTCATTTAATGATGATAATAATAATAATAGAAAAAAAATAAAGAAAATTACTTTGATAAATTTTTTTTTCATTTATAATCAGTCTGTCTAGTTTTATTTGAATCAATTTTCACGGTACCGTGCTATGCAAGTTTAAACTTTTGAGCATTCTAAGATACTTGCTTTTCGAAAGGTCAACGTATGGATGGCATTTCTTATATTATATAAAATAAGTTCGATTTCAGAAACTTCTGCACTATCTTCGAATTATTGATAAAATTAATTTTGTTTATGAATAATAAAACATGAATTTATTATGACAATTATCTTATAGTATGCATTCTCGTATGCAGGCTGGCAGCTGTTCAATAGCACAGCAGAAGGCACATTAAAATGCCAGTTTTGCAAAACTATATTATTATTGTAACTATTACTTTATTGCGTTATTTCATTTATTCGCAAACATATGGAGACATGTTATATTTTCTTGCAATGTTCATTTGTTGAGTTCAATGATCTCAATGCAGAAAATATACTATTTTTTAAGGTTTTGTTTTGTTTTTGATAATTGTGAATTATTTCTATTTTGATATTTAAATTTCCATTGAAAAGTTATCATCAATTATTTCAGTATTTGGGTAGTTATTATTGTTATTGAAACTATTAAAGTTATTATAGTAGTGGTAAATAAATTTCAATGAATTGATATTGTTTCCGCATGTGTATTCCATTACAACGTATAATTGATTGTTTACTTATAGAAAGTTTTCGCATTCGCATATTTTTGCATTTATTTGCGTTTGAGCTTTACACTGATTGGCTTGTTATTGTAATTTCAGGGAGAAATTGCAGCCTTCCGGCATATTGGCAAGGCATTCAGAAGTTTCTCCGTTGAAAAGAAGTGGTAGAGTTTGTGGCGAGTGGACGACAACCATGCCAACGGAATCAACGAAAAAAGAGTTTACGGTATATATTGCTTATATGAATCTCTTCTTGTCGTGTTCTTTTTCTCGAATTTCTGGGAAATTAGTTGTACTATTCTGTTGTGATGATGCAATGGCATTTGCTTGCGAACCGTACGCTCAAGGGTTGGGAGGTCAGCGCGATTGATACATCGCTTTGGTATGCAGGCTCGCCGCTGTCCGGCCAATGTAATTAATGTCAGGACGTTCACATGACGGTCACTTGGAACTGCTTTGTACCGAATAGTAGTCAGTCGTGGCCGACTGGAGTTGTCCCACTGTAGTGTTCCCGATGTCGTCCTACATCCGGCATGCTTGGTTGCTTGTCTGCAAATAGTTGACATTACTGACCGCGTCCATTATGATATCACAGTTTTGGCGTTAAATTTGACTGACCTGTCGTTCTAGTAGCCATTGTCTATTCTGTACACTCTGAGCAGTTTGAGCACTCACTTTTATCATTTACTCTTTTCAATATATATATTTTTTTTGTAGAGGGGTACTGAATTTTTTTTCTCTGATTTTTTCCTCATATACAAAATAGGTGCAAAATTATTATTACTATTTTTTAAAAAAACTTATTAACAATTGCTTCTTTTTTCTATTTTTCTTTCTTTCTTTCTTTCTTTTCTTTTTCTTCATTTCTTGCCAAGGTCGACGCTTAACACTATCGTCTGATATCAATCAATGTGTGACAATTTTCTGCTTTTCCAAAAACTTGTTCAATCAAGGTGGAAATTGTTCTTCCACCATCATATTTTTGTTTTTCTGCTTTTCCAACTGTTCACATACATGTTAAGCAAAAAATATTCATTCATTATTATTTTCAGATGATAATGCAGAATAAAACACTGGATATTGGACAAGCAACACCACCACCACCACCAATAACAACAACAACACTGCAAGAGAATAAGCAAGAATTGGCTAATAACTTTGACAGAAAATTGAGCTTGGAAGATAGTGGACATTTTGGTGGTGAATCGGATGATACTGATGAAAGACTTTCAGCAGTAAGTTTATTCATTATTTTTTTTTTGTTCTCATGTGAAATGAAAATTATCAAAATTGGAAAAACTTTCATGTGAATCATTTGATATGCAAGTGATGATAATCATAATGGTTCGAGAGTTTTGGCATTTGATAATGTGATCATTTTGAGTTTTGCAAATGTTGAAGATAAGATTGTTGGATGACTTGAAGCGCAGGTGTATGTCAGGGTCAAATCTTTATAATTGAACTGATATATTTGATTATTTTTATTCACTTGTCAGTCAAGATTGACAATTTTTTTCAACAGAAAATCTGATTCATATAAGCAGTATGGATTTTGAAGGCAATTTTTAACTTTACAATATACCTACCATTGATGACTTTTCTTTTGTCACAATGTTGAATGTTATCATCATTGTCTGCTTGCTTTCTCAACATTACTACAGCTACGACGATGCAGTTTATTTGTTTACTTTGTATTCTGACAAATATTTGAACTGCGTTTGTTGTAATTGAAAAAAAACAGTTATGCTGAAAAGTCAAGCAATCAACTGAAGGTTTTACCAAATGTACACACAAAAAAAAACGGCTTAAACGTTAATAAAGAAACGGTATACTGTAATCACAGGTTTGATCTGTTGAATGCATTGGAAAGTAACAAAGAAAAAATATAAAAATAAATTCAAACAAAAAGTTAATTAGCATGTGCTTTTGATTTGTATATGCAATTTTGTATATTACTTTGCAAGTATAAATATTTCCAAATATTGTTGCTAATTTCCAATTTGCAAATATGGCCATTGCAGAGATCAATATTGCATGCACAAACATGTACAGTTAAACAGGTTGAGTATAGTTGAAATTGGTGCAAATAGCTGAGGTTTCACTCTTTGACTTCTATCTCACTGTTCCACTAGTATGCTTTGAACAAATTGGCTAGATGTTTGGAATTTGAAAATTTTTGAAAGTTAACATGACACTGATTGACAGACATTAATGCTTCTTTTTGTATTGTCTAATGATGAAAGTATCGTTTGAAAGCAGAAACAATTCCGGTTGACCCAGCGGAGTTGTTGATACGCCTGCATCGTTTGATAGTCAACTTTTACAGCTAATTGTCGTTTCATACAGTTTGACGATGCGTTTTGGAATGCTGTCAACATGTCCAACCAAATTACACCTGCTTTGCGTCTTGTGACCTAGTTTGCTTATAAATCAACAAACACCTTGTATTGTGAATATTCTTTCAATAGGAATAGGGAATTTCAATAATTTCATTCTGCCACCCTTACTCATGCGCTCATTCAATACAACAATTTGCACTAGCTTTTCTTTGACATTGATATACACCTTCACTTTGTATTATGTTTTGTAAAATTAAATTAGATTTTTGTCAATACTTTTTCAGAGTCCAGGAACACTTGACTCACCATCATCCAATGTGGCAAGGTTAAATATTAGCATCAACGGAAAACACGATATGAGATCGTTGACTATGGGCAACTGTTATGGAAAATTAGCATCTACTGCAGCCAAGTAATTTTAATTTATAAATTTATTTTATTTTTTAAAAATATTATTTAAAATTTATTTAAGTAATGGAATTGAAGTGAATTCTAAGCAATCTCCAGTGAATGTAACGAAATTAGCATTTGCGTTGAATGGTATGATAAGCGGACTAATTAAACGGTTATAAATTAATTAATTATAATTCGTAGATGGTCTACAAAAACCAGAAAACGGGATTCGACGTGATAACGTAGATGGCTCAGAACTCACTTATGCTTGTAATTTGGTGCGTTTTCAAAAAGAACGAAATTTTGGCTTCACGTTGAAAGGCGGTCTCAATTCCGGTGAACCTTTAAGAATTGATCAAGTTACACCAGGTAATTCAAAACAAAATTTAATTACTATAGCAAAATTTTCAATCTATTTGCTTAATCTTTGTTGCAGGCCTTTCTGCTGATCGTGCTGGCGTCAAAGCTGGAGATATTTTGGTATCAGTGAATGGTGCTTTGGTTCGAGATGATTTGATTGGCAAAGCTAATATGATGATAAAAGAGGCAGTATTTGTATCTCATGTTGAATTGGTTTTGGAAAAGTCAGAAAATGAGCAAAGTAACAATTTTTAACAACAATTTAACAATATTTCACATTTTATATATTACATAATTTTTTTTTATTACAGATGAAACGAATTCTGGCATCTCAACGCCCCGAAAGTTGAGTTCAACAAGCAAAGATTTCACAGCCACAGGTCAGTCGAACTCAACAAATTGGTTTCTTCAACGACGAGCAATGTTCGAAAAGTTATCTGTAGCTGAAAGCGATGTTCATCCTGCTAAAGCAGATTTTCGAATTGAACCTAAGTACAAATTTCCTTAATTTCAACTTGCTTCATTCATACTTATATTTATATTTTGTACTATTAATTAATGCTTTATATTGCTAACTTCAGTTGTAAATTTGTTACAAAATTTAAACAGTATTTTTTGTTATTGCTGTTAACATTAACATTAATATTGAAAAATTTTAAATTTGAAAGTATTATAATAATAAATAATTTTATTAATCAGTTTAGTGTCACATTTAGCATTTAATAGAAGCATTTTTTCGTAAAAGGTTTTTAAGAAGAAATTGATTATTTAAGTGAACGTTGTTGATGCATTTATTTCTTAACTTAGTTATTACAGGTAAAGCACAAAGTGCTTTATTTGCTTCTTTACGCTTGTAGTGCCATTCAGATAAAATGCCATCATGCTTGCATGTCTAACTTTGTTATTTGATTAAAAAAAAGCTGTCGACTCTACGAAAATCAGCAACAAAAAAGCATAGCTCAAAAAATAAATTACTGAAGTTTCTGACAATTTTTTAGAATTGTTTTGCACGCAGTTGAAATTTAAATAGCATGCGTATGCAATATTCAAACAGATTTTTATTTATAAAAAATAATGCTTGCATTTTTCTTTCTTTTTCAATAATAAAATGATTAAAGATAAGTTTTGTAAGTATTTTTATTGTATTCTTTTTTTTTGTTAAAAATTGTATTTATCATTAAGAATGATAAACGAATTCATCATTGTTCATGCATGCAAGTTAAAATAATTTTTTTTTATTTATTAGGACTGAAATTATTGAAGATATGAAAGAAACTTCTGCGCCGAAAGTTCCATATGTAAATACAAATTTTGGAAATTCAGTGACCAGTCGACCGAATGTTGGCTATCGTGTAGTTTCCATGTATGAGCCTAGACAACCTGGGCGCATATCTGATTTCATTCCGGAATATGAACGCAAAGAAGAAACATCGAATAGTGATTTTTAGATTTATTTATCTTTGTTTGTTTAGAATTTTGAGTAAAATTAACTTATTTTGAAGATTATGCGAGCACCTATAACACAATGAATGAATGTGTCACCGGAAGCTATCGACGAACCCCATCTGACTGTTGTCCAACATTGATTCGCAATTACGATCTCGGAAATTGCAATACAAATTTAGCAGTCGGTATGGCTTTACCTTCCTACAGAGGCGAAATTTCATCAGTTGATTTTGAAGCAGAACCCGATGATGCATCGTTGGTAAGAAATATATTTTAGTACGTTTAGTTTGTTCAATAGTATTTTATAAAATTTGAATTAATAGCACAATTAAAAAATAGATAGTTAAATAACAAATGTTATAATCTGATTATTTTGGAAGGTTGCATTTTGCTTAAAATAACTTACTTTTATTTTATTTTAAATATTATTTTTAGAGCAAACCAAAGCACAACTATACCACATTGAAAACTTCAATAAATAAGATTGGCAACAGTAATAGCAACAATAGAAATGTGACTAACAGTTGGCGAGCTGTAGACAACAGTACTAACATGGAATTCAAATACTGGAACATGGCTGCCAATGCAGTTGAACCAGATGCTACCGTTTTGGCATGCAATAACAATAACAGTGCAATAATGAATGGCAACTTTTGCAGCAACACAGAAAATGCAGCTTCATCAATGCGACGCCAGGCATACAATCATTGGCTTGTACAGGAAGCGGAACATCAGCGTCTGTCTGATCAATTGATTTCTGAACGCACTACTAAAAATCATCCAGATGAAGGGAAAAAGAAAATGCCAACACCGCAAGCAGTGAGCGCAAGTCATCTTTGTTCTCACTGCAACATGGAACTTGGTAATAATATTTGTTTTTTTTTGTTCATATTTTTTATCAGTTTTATTAATATTTTTTCTTTCATTTGTTTCAGGTCATGGAGCTGCAATGAGTATTGAATCATTGAAACTTTTCTATCACTTGAGCTGTTTCAAGTGCTACGTTTGTGGTGTAAAGCTTGGCGATGGAGCTGTAGGAGCAGATGTTCGTGTTCGATGCGGTAAATTGCACTGTCAGTCTTGCTATAGCAACGACGAAGGTATGTATGCATGTGTGAACTTTATTTTTATTTTTTTCTCTATTTCACAGGTAGTAATTATTTTTGAATTTTAGCAGGCTACCGTCTCAGTGAAGTTTGAAAAAGTATATTTCATGCTTTTGTTGAAAGATATGTCGAAAAATCTTTGGTCGTGAAAAAAATTTCGTTTTGCTTCATTTTTTTAACATAAGGAAAACAACTTACTGCTTACTTTTCTTCTTCTGTTTAGTCATGGAAGAATGATTAAATTGAAATCCAGCAACTCTTCAAACTTGACTGATTGTTTCCTTATTTGTTTTGCGACCGCTAACTGTTATATACTTTATAAGTAAAATAAACTCAACCTTTAGATTTTTTTTGCATATTTTATTTACCCATCATCATTCACCGCTGTGCCTAATTATAATTATACATGGATGGATAGCTAGTGTTTATTATTACTTACGTAAAGAAAAATTGTTTTTTGTTGGTAAATTTAAATTCTAGTAACATGAATAAAAACCATTCATTTATTTCATTTTAGCAACTAAACTTATTCGACAAATATTTAAAGTGAAATATTATTGTTATCATTGTATAATTTACGATAATACTGTTGTATTACTGTATGTATATAATTGCAATTATAACTAAATGGAAATATAATCTACGTTGCATTACATCTAATAAAGCCGTTTAGGCCACGGATCAGTGACCTTCTCCCAGACAGGAGCTGAATGCCATGTAAGTGAATGGACGGCGTGCTACATTCATCCAAATTTTATAAATTGAGGTAGTAATAATAAAACAATAAACTATCGATAATGTTTATTTTATTGAAGCAATATTTATGCCATGAAATTACAAATGTCACAACTTAGTGCATGATTTGATGCTATGTGCCGCGCGAAAGTTTCTCAATATTGGCGACAAGCAAGATGGGGCCAGATACAAAACATAATTTAATTGGGCATCAGTCAGATGGTTTCGTAACTTGTTCTTCGTGTATTTCATTTTTGAGAAAAGTTGTTCGCACATATAATAAGTACTGCTGAACATCAATGCCATTTTTTTCACGTGAACTACCAAGTTTGTATAAATTCCAGATTGAACAATATAGTTTTTATAGAACTATAGTAATGTGCCACTCTCTGCATGAAATCTCAATAGATCAATAGTAGATGATCTATGTGTCATGTTACTTGTCTTGAGGAAAACTGCGGGACGGCGGATATAGTATTTCATTTGAGGACTGAGCGCCGGATAATTTCGAATAATGATGGGCCGGATCAGGCCCGCGGGACGTAGGTTGCTGACCCCTGGCTTAAGCAGTCGAACATTTTACGATTTTCTAAATAAATTTGATAGTTGTTGGCAATGGAGTATCATTCGAAATTTTAAAACGCGGAATTTAAAATAGTTCTATTATTATATGTGCAACAACAATGAGAATCTATCTGGCAATGGGCTACTTAGCACTGATAAAGTAAAAATATGTTGCTGATATTTTTTAATAGAAAAATAAATCAACGTGGAATGAACGACTCGACAACTAGAAAACGTTATGTGCAATAAAATAACATGCACAAATAAATATAACAAAACAAATGGATGGATGGATGGATAATCCAAAAAGCTAGAAACGCTAAATGCTTGCTTTCTGCTCAAGTACGTTTAACATACTGATGATGTACATAGTAATTCAGTGAATAAGGATTCTGAGTAGGAAAAGGCCGACAAAGTGGTGGACGTACATTCATCACTGGAGTTCGAAACTTAGATCGCCTGAAAGATGACTCTAGAAAAGTCGGCGGATTAATACTTGAATGTGACAAACGAACTGGAGTCCCTCCAGATCCATATTGAACATTGTCACACATCCAGAACCGCTTCCATTCCGCCAACGGTTCTGCATCTTTACGATAATCGGTTCTCTGACTAGAGCAATGTTGACTTTGCGACTTATGAACCCAGTTTGTGGAGGATCCGTCAATTGCATTACTTGACGTTTCATCTTGTTCACTGTCTTCACTGGGCGTCTTTACTACTGGATCGCATGGATTTTCATCAATTTGCACAATTTTGCATGCTTGTGATCTTTGAAAATCATAGTCAGTAAATCTAAATGTTCAATAACTGAAGAAATGAACTGAAAACATGACTGAAATAGCTAGAACGTTGGGAATTCATGCTGAAATTTCAATCACTTTAAAAAAGTTTAAAACAATCATCATACAACAATACTTGTTACTCTTACTGTCATTTTGAAAATTATGCAAAAATACCACTGACATTTCTCAACTAAAACTTTAATTTTAAAGAAATATTTTGATTAAAAGCACTATCTGTAATTTGCAGCTAATTGGAAGAACAATAAAAATTGGTAATTTAGGTAAGGTAAGTATAATTATTAACTAAGTAAAACAGCAAAAAATTAAGCATAAAATAATTTATAGTACAATACACAGTATAACTAATTCACTTTAGCATTTGACTAATTCAATAAATCCATCTTTTAGCCAAACAATACTTTAAAATGTAAATAAACAAAATTTACCTGCTACCGTGCACAGAATAAGTCGAGGATGAACTTTTTAACAATATATCTGGTCGTATGGCCGCTACAAGACGACTTTTCGTTGATTTACGAGCTTTACCCAAATGCTTATTCTTTCTTGTTTTCATAAACTTTTTTATATTCGCTAAATGAGTTTGGTCACTTTTTTCGCTGAACTTGAGTTGGTAAAATTTTCGTACATAGTCAGAATCAACTTTAGGGCCTTTACCAGCTGTTGGAATGTAGCATATGCTATTTGTTTTTTCTGAATCTGGGCAACAACAGCCAAAGCAAAAGCAGTTGGTTTCATTGCAAAACTTTTTCAATGCTCGATTGCAAGCTGGAATATTGACAGTAAGAAGTAGCAAGCTGGCAGGAAGAAACAAGAAATAATGAAGCCAACAGAGAATCAAGTGAATTGTAAACAGTTTTAAATGATCAAAAAGTACCGGCGCACCAACCGCTAAAAGCGGAGTAAAAGCAAGCAAACTAATGACTGTTGAACTGAATAAGCTGTGCAAAGTTGACTGGAATGCGTAAGCAATGCGTTTTGCAGCCGCTACATCCATCAAATTGCAATAATATGAACAAAAGCTGGTTGCAACCACAGTTGAATGAAAAATGCCGGCTAAAAGCAACGCAGCAATTGGAGCATTGAAATCTATTTCCCAAATGTTTGCCAACGCTATGGTTCCAAAAAGTATAGAATACTGAAAAACAACAACAATAATAGCCATTGCTGGTTTGGCAAAGAGTAGTAAAATGACAAAAAACACTATCAAAACTGTCGTGTTGAGCATTATAGCAGCGTCTGGGATGATGTAAGCATTGTGATATAAAAACGGGAATAAATTATTGTAAATAACTATTGGTAGGTTGTGCTTTGCTGCTACACTGTAAAGCTGGCGAACAAAACTGTTGATGTAAAATGTTCCATGTTCATTTAGTTGAAACACAATTCTAAATTAATGCTTTTCATTAAAATTAATGTAAAATTGTTAATTTTTGATTTTTTGTAAACAAAAATTTTAAATTTAAAACAAAGACATGTATTCAAACATGAAAACAAAAAGTCTGACCTGGATTTTAAAATTACTTTCTTTCTGTCGTCTGTAACAATGTCATGCTGAAAGCCTGCGTACTTGTCATTTTCTGTAAAATATAATTTTGCATTTTCTGCAAGCGATGCTTTCAAACGAGATAAGTTTGATATTTGTTCTTTTGCATTCAATTCTTCAAACCAATAACGATGCTTGCTTACATAGTTGCTTTGCTTTGTCCAATTTAGCAACGCTGATATGCTATCTTGTATCTGCTCGCTATTGTAATTAAGCGGTTCATTAAAAACAAGTTCAACCTGGCTATTTAGATTGGAAAACTGCTCGCGATAATCGAGCCAAAATTCTGAAAATTTGCTCGCTGATGTCATAAACATTTCAGCACTGAGCTGCACATTGGTAATGCTGCAAGTCCAACTGACAAAAATTATATATATGCAAGCTATTAGTAATGTCACAAAACGGACGTGCACATTGCTTGTAAAGAAGCCAATTCTTCGGGAGAAAGATCTGCTTTCATCAAGCAAACGACTTTGCAATAATCGTATCTCTCTTCTATCATAACTGTTTATAACTGGATCTGAAATTAGCATGCAGAATTTTACCGCAAATGACCACCATCAAAACGTTTGACATATACATTTGTACTGCTATATTAAAAATAAATTTAATTTTTTTTATTTCAAGAAAATTCGTTATTACAAAAATTCAACTTATATTTAAAACTCACTTTAATTTAAATCTAAATAAAAGTTCATACCTGTAAAATTTGTGTCACCCTTTTGCCAGAAGTTGAACCATTTAAGTCCAGATGCTTCCATTCGCCCAGAAAGATATAAAACCGTAGAACAAAACAAAGATATAAAAACAATGGAGTAAAATGAACTCGTAGCAATGATGCGATTATAACTTGTAAATATGGTCAATGGTAAACAACAAGCAACTGCTGCAAAACTCAGTAAACAGCAGAAAAGAATCAAAATCACTGGCGCAATTTCAATGCTCATAATAAGCCGAAGCTTTTCCACAGGATGTGATGATACATTATTAAATTTTCTCCATGATTGAAGGATATTGAAGTTGAAGAAAAGAAAAGCAGCTAAAAATTATTTCACTATTAAAGAGAGGTAAAATTATTTAGAATGGCGATTAAACTCGTTTTCACTATTCATTTTATAGCCATAGAAGTGGCTTCTGAAAAAAATTAATTAAAATTCTGGGATTTAATTTTTAAATAAAAATAATTTGTTATAAAGTAATTCTGAACTTACCGGTAATGTAGAACAGTCCTGAGATTGCAAGTGGTTGAAATTGGCTGGATGAACTGACATCAATAGCAAAGCTGCTAAGAAGCACCAAAACAACACCAACACTGATAGCTACCCCGAACAAAGGACGACTAATGTATTCGTCTCTTTTTAAAGATAATAAAATGGTGCTGAGAAGTACAATAATGAATGCATTTGATAACTGATTAAAAGACGCAGTTACTGTAGAATTTACAGCAGACTTGTAGGCTTCCTTTGACCAAAAATTCAAGTGTGCTAAGTTGCTGCTATTTTGATTAAATTCGTTTACCATATTTTGAACACGATTTTCAAACTGTCGATGCATATCTTTAAACGAAGTGGCATTTGGAATTTGGAAAACTAATAAAATAGCTCTCAAATCCCCATAGAATTTATTCAATGAAAAAGCCTTCTGAGAATCAACAGCCGTAAAACCGTTTACATCTGAATAGTCATTGCTGTGAGTTTTATTTCCAAGTGAAACTAAACGTAATGTAGTTCTTTTCAACGTCTCCACGTTTACAGTGACTAATGAAGCCAACTCAAGAGCGGCTGTTGAGCATTCATAATTTGCATCTTGGCAAAACTCTTCATAGCTTTTCACATGATCTCCAGATACAAGTTCTATTCTATTTAACGAATGTTTTAATTTTAAATAAAATTTGAATATTTTATGCTTTATTTCAGTTGAGACGGCGCTATTTTTTACTTTGATCAAAATTGCGCATGTTTTGGAATTCCAAAAATTAAACAAACCAATCTGTTCTAGTGTTTTGTATTGGTTAACTGTTTCACTTTTTTCAGTTATTATTTTCGGCAGTATTTCATTCGGATGGAAAGCTTCAAAGGGTAATGGAAATTTTGATAGCTTATCTTGATTAAAAAATAATCCAGCCATGATCAGCACAAATACTATTAGAGGAAAAACAATTCCTAAAGAAGGGGCTCTGGATATGATTTTTCCAAGGTACCACAACCATTTTTCAAAAAAGCACTCTATTTTTCTTATGCCATGTATGTGTATAATTGTTGGTGGTCCTAAGAATATGAATTACTTTGAAACAACAAATAACACTTTTGCTAAGCAAGAGATAAATAAAATAAAGCATTGCACTTAGTGAACTTAATTAAAAACATTCTAAACTACAGAAATGAAACAATAAACAAGCATTAACTAACTCATAAAGACAATATTCGTAGATTATATATATGCAAGTATAATTTTATTTATAATAAACGACATTTATATTACAAATAAATGCAAAACTAATTGCTATACTAAATTAACAAAAAACTGGCAGTATATAAACATGTGATGCAGCTCATTTGCCCAATTATGAAGCATTTACCCCATATTACCATTAAATACAAAAGTATATAGTTCCAGAAGATCAAACAGATTAGATTCATTTTCGCTTTACATCATCAGTTCAAATACCCTGCATTTTTACACACCTTAAAAATTACGCAGTCAATGTGAATTTGCTTTTATTTATATTTAAGCTGGGAAATTAACTTTCTATTTTAATTTAATAATTCGTCATTTAATGCGCATGATTTATCGAATGATTTGTTTCTTTATATTGGAATGCTTTGACCTTGCATTCTACTTCAACCTTAATTTCACAAAACTAGTCACTATTGGTCAAACATTAATTTGACATATTATATCACTTATATATAAAAAAATCATGTTAAATCTTTATTAAATTTCAAACATATAAATTAACTCATGCTATGCATAAATTTTAGCAAATAAATAAAACTAAACGTAAAATTTTCTTACATTATTTTTCAATTTTTAGTTGAATAAAAAAGCAAAGTTTAAATATTTAATAATAGTGTTCATAATGTTTCATTTATTACAAGTTAATCCTGCATATAATATATCTAGCCGCACATTACAAACTACAAAAGCAAAACTTACGTTTTGATTTTTTGATCATTCTTTGAGAAAAATTTGTCATTGAATTTACAGCAACTTGGTTACTTGCAGAAGTTTTCCTGCTTGGAAAACCATCTCCTGAACGGATGTCATTTATATCATAAGATTGCGCTGTTAGCGGATGGTTGTCATCTACGTCTTTATTAGATAGAGACATGTTGCATTGGAGCTGCTTGTCGAAAATCCGATCATCTATATACATATATATATGTAACTCAAATTTAATATTCAAAATTAAAAAAATTTTAATATGTCAAAAAATGTAATTATATACAACTTTATTTCATGATTTTAATTTAAATTTCAAACCTTTTTTTTGTTCTTCATTATTGAGATTTGTCTCAAAATTGTCCGGATCACTGGGATCTGATTCAATTGACATTGCACAACGCTTATCTGTATTGCCAAGGTGCTTTTGCCTTTTCTCAATTTGTTCAGCGTCAATATAGCTTTGACATTCTACGAAAGTCGTCGCCCTCGACTGACATGATGAAGAAATACAGTAAGTTTGTTGTTGTCCAGTTGTCCAACTTGAAGAATCATCCGTAATGTTTGTCTCTGTGGTCACGCCGTTAACTTGATTCAGGGCCATACTAACGTGTTGCTGCAATTTTCTCAAATGCTATTTCTATCGTTATCTGTCAGATTGCAGTCAAAAAGACAGTGACCGCCGGTGACGTCACTTCAGCGCGCTAATGTATCCAAATCTATAATTAGCGGTCACTGCTTCAAAATTATGAACTCACATTTTGGCGTTATCATGTTGTCATGAAAGTTCATCAAAATTAGCTTAATTGAAAATTCTGCTCAAATGAAGATTCATCCGAGAAAGAGCATTCATTCAGGCAAAGTTTTCCTTATAAATCGATAACCTTGTAATAAACAGAAAAATAGAAAAATTCAACCACATTCTCGTGTGAAAGCATTTTTGCACCATTTTATTTGTGATCTTAAAAAAAGGTTTCTCAAGCAAAAAGTAGTAAAGAAAATAGGTTTAATGTTCGACTGAATGGAAAATTCTCTTCGAGTTTATTAATCAGTTTTGCTGTAAACAGAGCCATCTGAAAATTGTGTGTAGCGCGTGCAACCTTGAATTTAACTAACAAAACGGGTCCTAGACGTGTCTCAAACCAATTGAAACGTTTAAACAAATTAAAATAAGTGCAAAATAATCTGTTTGAAAACCCATCGTAAAAAATGGAACCTCAATAAGAGCCCTCTGAGGTCAACAACCGACTTCTGATAATACTGACAGTATACTTACTACTTCTCTACAGATAAACTATTTTTAATTTGCACCGCAAATAGCCATTTAATTTTAAAGTTAGCAAATTATTTAGTTAATAAATTATAAAGTGTTTTTGCTAACTCATATTAACAATTTTTTGAAACTGAAACTTTACAGTTTTTTATATTAAAACAATTATTATTCACAAGGAGGTAAGATAATAAGAAGGTAAGCATATTTGCATGAATTTTTAATTTTCACATACATGTTTATTTTCATAGGACACATGTCACTGCCGGAAATGGTTGCTACTTTAGTTTTTTTAAACTACTTTACCAAATTTTATAATTTTTAATTCCAAATTATTCAGTAAACTTAAATGTGCATTCTAGAAAAGTGAAACAAATTGCACGGTAAGACAGCAAGCAACAAAAAATGGCATTTGTGATGATTTAATGAACTGAAATTAATGAATAATGAAAAACAAATAATTACACGCAAATTTAGCAAATTTGTTTTCATCAAATCTTAGTGAAACAGCAAAAAATTTTATTCAATTGCATAGCTCTGCTCAGCATCTAAAGGAAACCACACAGGATTGGGCATTTTATTCTGACGCTTCGCAGTTAATAGTTTTCTTGAAAATGACCATTGACGATTGGATTGAAAACTGTCAACTGATTTCTGGTGAAAATTAAAATTCAGCTTCCTAATTTTATGGTGTTTCTTATAACGACCTGCTCCAGAAGAATGAACAGCTTTACGAGGAGTTGAAGATTTGATTGCCTGAAAGTGCCACGATACACTTTGTGGAAACTGAATACTGGAATCTTCTAACGCCTGGCATGAATTTTCACGGCTCAACCATCGACTTTTCCCTATCATTGTGAACTGCAAGCAAACTGCACAGCAAGTAACCGACATAACGTATAAGCACAATGCAATTATATAAATTTCTGCTATTGGATTTTGAAGTGTTATCATGGATTGAAATGTAGTAATCCAATCCCGTTTTTCTACAAATTCCATCACAATCCAACCGGAACATTGCATAAGAAACATCAACATACAAACAATACGCAAATAAACAGAAGCTAAACATTCAGAGCTCGCTGAACTGATAATATATATAATTGACAACACTGCAGTGGTTATACCACTCCAGAGTACAGAAAACATTTTGAAATATTGAAGTTTTTGTTTTATCGAGTAAATATACAAGCAACATTGAAAAATATTACAAATAAGAATTGCAATGCATATTATAGTAGAAACGTGCCACCGATTAATCATTAGACTCTGTTTTCAAGCAGAAGTGATTATGATCAAATTTAACATTAAAAGTTTATAATTTAAGCGCGAAATTTATGCAAATTTTGTAAACAAGAGTATTATGCAAATTATTAGTAAGTACAGTAAAGTATTTCTTGTTACTTGTTGTTGCTGAGCAATAAGCCAAAATGCAAATAATGAAATGCTCATAGCAATCCCTGAAATGACTGGATTAAGAAAAATATTGCAATGAGTTTCTACAACTGACTATAACGTCAGTCGAAATTTAAAAGTTAGGAGAAATGAAGAGATCTTTTGTTGCTTAAATTATAAGAATAATACTGCATTACTTGTATTCATGACTTATGACAAATGAACAACAGTAAAAATTTTGCTGAAAACTTAATGACTGATTATTCCTATTTTTATCACATTCTTTAATCTCTATAACAGCATAAACATTAAATATTTTAAGTAGTATTTGTTCATTCATAAAAATATTCAAAATAACTCAGAACTGCATACTTCTACGTATATTCATTTTCAATTGACATTTTTATACTAGGTTAATTTTTTGTCAAAATTCTTAAAGTGAAAGCCATTCTCAGAAACTGTAAAAAGCAGTTATACATTTTTAAATGACAAAGCTCATATTTAACGGTTCTTCATTTCAAAAGTTAGCTTGGTTGGATTATACGAGGCACATTTACATCAAGTAGATGGATAACTTACCAATCTGTCTTCCTGTAACAGTATTAAAGCAAAACTTTTTATATTTCACTTTATTATAATGAAATCTAATATTAATAAAAAATAAATGTGAATTCATTATTTACGTTTTGAAAGCTGTGCTGAAGAAGTTTCTATTTTTCTATTTTTTAAATGCCTAAAGCTTCTTCAACAACAAAAACAATATAATGGAAGACATTTTAATTAAAAAACAAGAAAGATTACTGATAACGTTAATATAAGATGGCAAAAGCTACAAATAGTTTGTCAAAGCGCTTTGGGCATTTAGATAAAAAAAAAGTGCACTCTTCATCAACAATATCCTATAAATAGCAAAAAGCATTGAAATAAATAATATATAAATGATATTCAAATATTCAAAGAAAAAATATATAATCAGAGTCAGAAAGGCTGTGTGGCAAGCACTGAAAAGAGCAACAAGCCATGTTAATAAATGTCAGGAAGTGCAACTGCTTAAGAAAGAGAAGTTATGCAAAAGCTTTAGAATTTTTTTTTATTTTCATCGTGTCATTGCATCCCAGCGGCTTGTTTGTGGATTGTTTGTCAAAAAATTATCAAAATTTTGTTGTTTTAATGAGGCAATTCTGTCTCGAGGAGGAGGTGGAGGCGGTGGAGGTTTCATTTTAAAATTCAACGCCCCATCTTGGGAATTGATGCTTTCACTGCTGCTGGCCGATTTTGAAAATCTCGGCGGTTCTTCATCTACGGCACTTGTATGGATGATTGGCTGAGACTGAAGCTGCGTTGGGACAGACGATGATGACAATGAATGGGAAAGCGGCTGACCGCGAGCAGCACTGCTTAATCTATACTGCTGCCTCAGCTCTTCAAAAGTTTCTCTTCTTTCAACGTCGGAATCAGGACTAGCATTATGTTCAAAAAGAATATTTTTTGATGACGTACGCGGCGGCGGTGGCGGAGGAGGAGGAGGAGCTGAGCTCTGCTTTATTCTTGAACCTGGTTCAGATGACACTGACATTGGAGTTGCTGAACGAGATCGATTTTCATCGACATGGTGGCGGAAAAATCGAGCTGGCGACGCAACTTTCCTCAAAGTTTCGTTTTTGACAACGTTGCTGAACCAACCCCATTTACTGCTCTCTTCTTTTCCTTCAGTACCACCACCACCACCACCATCAACAGAGGTTAAACCATTTTCAGTAATGCTACTTGCATTGACTGCAGGATGGGTTCCGGGTAATTCATCTTTCACTGTTGGAAAATGCTTTACTTGATCAATAAATCCTACTCGTTTCTCTGCATTACTACTACGTCCAAGAGTCGATGTAGCTGAATCATGAGCGACAGTTTGCAGTTCTTCCAAAAGACTGTCTAATACGTGAACATCACCATTGAACGAGCTCGTCTTTTGTGTATCTTGAACAGAATTCACAGGATTGGACTTTTTCAATGTTCCGTTAATAACGGAGGTAGGAAGTACTTTTTTGGCCTCATCATTGAACTGTAAAATGAAAATTATGTATACAACAAATCAGCTAATAACAAAGTAATATATTATATATAACATTACATTATATTACAATACAAAATACAATACAATACGTAAGCATTCAGACAACATTTCATCTTATAAAACATATCATAAACACGATAATTACTAAAAAAAAAACTACTTGAAAACACATTGCCAACGTTTTGCAAAGTAGATTTACAATCAAAATTAGTCAGTTAAGTAAAAAATTTATATCACTTTTTTAAACAAATAAGAGTATTAAAGCTCTCCCCCTTTATTTCATCAAAAAAATTAATAAAAGTGATTACTAAAAGTAAAATAGATTAGACAAATAAATACGAGAAAATATAAGAATCAAGCAGAATTGAGCTCAATTTGAATTATGGCATTAGAATAAAAAAGTAAATCACCATACTTTGTTTGTAACTGTTGCATCAAATGATGTGTTGTCAGGCATAGGGTTTAGTCCAAATTTAGTTGAACAATCTCGTAAAGGTGAATAAGTGCTTTTAATGAATTGGTAATTTCTTGCTTTTGGAGGTGAATCCTGTACCTGCGCAAGTCTGAAAACAACCACATTTTCAAAAGCTAACAACTTTAGCTCAGCATACCTCTTCATGGTAAGAATGGTATTTGTTAGCTTTTTGCATCGCTTTAAGGCAGCATTTATACGAAATGGTTCTTCTTTCAAAAATCTTAAGTTTGTCGTTATTTATTTACCGTCATCAGAAAAAGTTAAATAAGTTATTTAATTCCTACTTTTCTTCCCGGACTACTTTTTCCATTTCAGAACTCATAAGCCATTTTAAGCGGTCTTCAAGAACTGGAAAATCGCCTAAACAAAATTTTATTAAAAATAGCGTTTCGTAAAAATATATTAAATGATAATACTTTTTAATGTTGCAGCAGTGCGAGCAATTTGCATCAAAGTTTCTGTAAAATATTCAACATCTGACATTTTCAATTTACGCTTGCCTGTCACCACTTGCTCTCGAAGTTTGTCAATGTCTTCTTCAAGATTGCTAAAGATTTGCAAACCAAAGATTTTAGCTAATCAAAAGTATGAAAAATGCTAAAAAAAAGCGTTTTAAAAATTTTTTATAGATTATTATTATACTTTATTCACGAAACATTTCTATAAATTCAAATTTATTAATCATTTAAATAATTATCATAATAAACAGTCCGGTTATCATACATAACATTCATTAAATTATAGAAGCGATAATTCAAAATAACAATTTTTTTTTATAATTAAAACGTTTCATCCCAAATAATGCACTTACATTAATTTATTTTCCAAACACTTTCTGGTCTCTTGAAAACGTCTTTCCTCTTGATCAGCCCAGTTTCTTTCTGTCAAAAGAGCATTTTGCTGAACTGCTCTTTGTTTGCGAGCTTCTTCAGCAAAAACTTGAATATGCTTCTACAAGAAAAAAAAATAATAAAACAATTATTCATAATATATAACTTAAAAAATTAAAACATTATTAAACGTTTAAAACATTGCCATACATACATTTGTGTTTAGAATAACTTTTATTCTTTCGCTCATGTCTCGCACCAAATTTTTAGCATAGGTATTGTTTGTTTCTGCCATTTTTTTCAATTCACGAATTTCTCTTTGCAATTTTTGTACATTCTGATGAGCATTTTTCAACATCCGCTTTCCATTACATGTCAAATACGTTTTCGACTTTTCTAAATTGTTACTACTACCTTCTGAGAAAGTTTTATCTAAATTTTCTTAATTTTACACAAAAGTATATTTTTGTTGCTTGCAGTAATATTTTTAAAACCTTTTTCATGAGATATGGTGCATAATTTATCAGAGCCAATGTCACTGAAGCGTGAAGTTGAGCCACTATCACTTGTATCATCACGACCACCATTGACAAGTTCTCGTCGAAGCATATCCCAATCTTTGCAAACAGCATCTTGTACTCCTTTTCCAACAAGAGCTGAATGAACCAAATTTGATAAATTGGTCAACTGCTTTTCCATGTTAAACATTCTAACTCTAGATATTAAAAAAAAATTTTTTTTTTAAATACATTTAAATGATGACAGTACAAAAATTACTCACTTTGTTTCTTCATCAATAATAGGAGTGACACTTCCTGACCTAGATAAGCTATCAGAACGATCAGAAGAGCAAGATTTTTCTGAATATGGATAATTTAATATTCCTGGCTTGTTAGGTAAAGTGCCTTAAAAGCAAAAAAGAAAAAAAAGCATAAATACAATACACACACACATTGTCTTTCAAAAAATAAATTTAGCATCATAAAGAATTGCTTTATAAAGTAAATGGTAATCAACAACAACTGCCATTTGCTTGATTAACATTCGTGTGATTTAAGTGATATAAACGAAATGCAAAGCATGAAAACAATGTAATAAATGAACAACATTTCACTTTATGAACTTACTTATGCAGTTATTCAGGATACACGTAATTAAAAATTGCTATTGTTTTAATTTTTGAAACAAAAACATTTTTTAAATGAACAACAACGATCCATTATGATTTTTTGAAAACGTTAAAATATTGTAATTTTAAGGTTTGCATTAACTAAAAGCTAAGTTTTGCATATTTTTGTTTCATCTTACCACTATGTCCAAAAGGAGAAGGGCGTCGGTTTTGTAAAATCATTGCTGGAGGCAGGCAATCTTCACGCAAGTAAACGTCTGGTTTGGACAAATTGATAGTAGAAGAAACATATTTTCGTACTAAATTCGGCGGAGCAGCAGCAGCTTTCGAAGCTCCATAACGACTCATTGGATTTCGATATGCTGCAGAAATATTACTGCCGAATCGATTATTGTTATATCCTTCAATGCCAAAATTATACATTCCCATGGAAGATGATTTGCGCAAACGATAATCTCCTTCTAATTCGGATTCACTGTAATAATTGGAACGCATCTCTTTTTTTATACCAGAGCAATATGGAGAGGAGGAAAGTGGATTTGATGATTGGAAAACTGTCAATGCAGTTGGAGTAGACAATGATTCTCGATGATCAGCTGCAAAAGTCACTCCTACAATAATTATTATAAATTGATTAATAAATATTATTAAAATACCACGTACTTACCATGTTCAGAACCGTCTGCAGGTATACCCCGAGACTGCTCGTGCAATTTAAGTATTGATCCTTCGTTGATGTCACTTTAAAAGAAAAAAAAAATTAATATGCAACAATAAGCATATGAAAAAAAAAAATAGTATCCTATATACACGTCAGTGATGGACAATATAATCAAGACAAACTAAGAAAGACATCCCCAGAAAACAGGCAGCATCAGCGACCCATTTGATTTTAAACTTGTTATTCAAGTGATAAAATCGATGTGGTTGCAGTTTTGTTCGAAAAACATTCACTCTGAAGATCAGGCAAAACTTTCTTCAACTTCAGACCAAACATCCTGTCATTTCAATTTTTAACCGCACCCTATTTCAATGTCAAAATTATGGAATACGGCCTTGTGTAAAATTGGCTATATGATTGGTAATTTTACAACGGAAAATGGTAGCTTTGGAAAAACTTATCTTTTCTAACAAATGCAAGACTAAAATTGACAAATTGCATGTTGCACGTCAGAGCAGTAAAAATTTCCATGTTCAAATAATAAATTTGTCAAAAGCGGTCATTTCAAAGTAATATAATTAATAAATCCATGATTTAACAGGGCCATTTTTTAAATTACACCATGTCAAATATGAAGACAATATTTGTTCTACAATATATCAATATAATATCCATATTTAATAATTTCATTGTCACTATTAACTATATAATTTGCTCATCTTTAAATTTTACATGGAAAATTTTTTTGAGAATTTATTACAAAAACATATCTGCACATAGAAATTTTTACCAATGTGAATTGAGCATTACACTAATGAATGAACAATTTTTCCAACTTGCGATGCATCAGTAGAAAAAATATTTAGACTACATAGATCAGATCATCGACATGTGTAAATTTCGTAATGCATTATATTTCATAAAAGCACTTCTCATCAAGTTTACAAATTGAACGTTTTATCGTAAAATATCAAAATTAAAAAATTAATAGTTTTTTCATACAATTACTTCACAAAATATTTACAAGTACTATTTATAAAAAGCATGAAGAAACAACCATGCAGACGAATGTATTTTACTTTCAATACGTTAATTTTAACAAAATTTTTGCAAAAAATTATTGTAACAACTTGTATATATATATATTTGTAAAAAAATTTTTTTAATAATAAATGTTACGTTAGTTAAAGAATTCATGCACAGAGAAGGAATGTGTAAACATCATCTACATATTTACAAAATGAAAGTTAAGTTATTATTTTATCATACAATTTAACTATACTGTATCAGTTGATTATTAATTTTAAATTAATAAAAAAAGAAAGAAATCTCTTACTTTTTCTTCACTGATCGAAGAAATTATTTGACGTTTTTTTTTTTTTGAAAAAATTTTAAACAGCAAAATGAAGTTTTACGTAGTTTGCTTTTCAGCAACGTAATAAAACAGCAAACAACAGTAATGGCGGTGACAAACGTCTTAAACCGGTCGTTGATATTTTACTAAAATGGAATTCGTACGTACCTTCAGGACAAAAAAATTGTAATCCCACGTGAAAAGAACTGCAACATTGTCCATCTGAACACACATGCAAATACAGAATTAGCTGCATTGACAAACATACAAATACCCCCTTCCCTTTTTCCATCCCCCTCCCAAAAAAAATAATTCACAAATAGCATTACAATCTACTACGTACACACATCACATAGCCTGCAAGCAGAGCTAAATGACAAAATCAAAGTTATAATGTAAACAAGAAGAATAATAAATTTTTTTCGTTCTTTTCCTCTTCTTTATGCAATAAAAATTTTTATAGGTTGCAATCGAGCTTTTATATTTAAATCTAAAGCTTCTTCTTCAATAATAAATAAAAACAGAAAAAGAAAAATTATGTAATAAATAATCCCTCCCTGGCAGCGGATTTCTTTTGAAAATGTACATCAAATGAAAGCCGGCTTAAAGGATGACTAAAAATCAATAAAATATGAGCTTAGAGTTTTACGCTAGATAATTAAAAAAAAAATTAATTATCACTTTAAATCACAAGCCACTTCAACATTTCACAAACATTTCTTTTACTTTACACCGAAATTTGCCTGTTGCAAAAGAAGAAACTGAAAATGATTGATCATGCCTCCTTTATTCGCTCACTGTTTTACTATCGAAGTACTCCGCTTGCTTGCTGCAAATGATGTAATAAAAAATTTAACGACTAAAGTGCAGAAAAAGCTATTAAAATTTTGCAACTGCTGTCCTTCACATAATTTTTCACCTAAAGCGCAAAAAAAAAGTTAAGCATCGCTTTTATAAAAGACTACAAATAATTTTCACGTCGCTAATTAAGCAATTCAATATATATATATATTAAATACAGAATATTAATACATCTAAACTTACAGTTCCCTTTGTCAATCATTAAATAAGCATTGCACTAGTAGGGATGAAACATGCTCATGCAATTTTTAAAAATACATATTAAAAATTGTCATTTTTAATAAAAGCAGAACACAGCAAACTTGAAAGCGACTACTACTGAGGCAAAGCATGAGAGCGCAACAAATAACTATAATAGATGATTTTATACCTCGTTTCACGTTTCACAAATAACAAAAACACAATGCGTTTTATTTAGAATTTTTTTTTTGTTGTTATTCTGATTTGTTTTTTAGATAATAAAATATCATTGTAAAAAATTAAAATAAAATATCACATTGATTAAAGTTTTTCTTTTTGCAAATAAATATAAAACAAAACGTACAAAGCACAAAAACATTCTCTAAAAACATTAAAACCAAATGCATTGATATAAATTATATTTTGTGAAAAAAAAAAACCAAAGAAAAATTTAAATTTAAATTGATTACATTCTACAAATAGAGAAAAAAAAATACGAAATCAAAATCCAAACTCAGATGAATTTTTAATTGTAAATTTTGCTTTTTAGAATATCGAGCAACATTTTAAAGTCTGCAAACATATTTTTCACACGTCACTTACAGCGTCAAGGGCAAATATTGATAACATGAACAGCCTCTTCATCGTTACTTGTTCGAGAAATGACAGTACAACAACTTGTGAAGGAAAAAATTCAATGAATCATTTTTATCACTGCAGCAGCAACTCAACTATTAATTTTATATTCTTAAAGCAAACCAAACATGAAAATATATCAAAAAGCAAACTAACAGATCAATCTGCAAATTTATTAATTTTTACTAATGGCTTTCTTTTTTTTATTATTAAATTTCAATCGATTTTTCTCGATTGTACTAGCATAAAAGCTTGCAGAATAGAAAATTTTTTATTCTCCAAAACCAACTAAAGCTACACATTGTTTTATTATGCAATGATAGCTACACAACGTGATTTCTTACTCTGCACAAATGCAATGCACAATTTTGCAAAATGCTTGTCTGTATGGGTAGGGGAATTGCAAAAAGCTACTGTAGTAAACTTGCAAATAAAATTTAAATTTTCACTCATGTAGTAGTTGCATTGATTGGAAAATATTTTACATGTGATTAAGAGAACCTAAGCAGTGAAAGCTCATGTTATCAAGAAATCTAATCCAAAACTTCTCTGCTGTATTGATTGACGATGATGTTATAGTTGTGCAAATATAAAATTCAGTGAATAACATATTTTTTCTATTAATATTTCAAAATCTATACTACTGACTGTTTTCAACTTTTTCAATATTTCAAGAAATTATTCGATAAGATAAAAAAAACAAAAAGTAAGTACTTTCCATTCACATTTACAACAACAATATTTTTTACAATTTATAATCTTTTGCTGAATAAAAAGTTCACTAAGTCATATATACATACATACATACATCTATAAACTAACAAGAAACATAAGAATACATACCTCAAATCATCCAGTTCATAAAAGAGTCCTTCTTTTCCTGGATTTTGAATGTAAATTTTAACAAAACTTGACGTCACATAGTCACGACTGATGGAATCAGAAAATGTGTGCAAGAACAGTTCTCGAATATCATCCAAATAGCGCAGGTCGTCTGGTAGCGTGGCTCGCTTTGTCTCATCTTTGAATTGAAGAAAAACTTGGCCTGAAACACAAACACTGCAAACATACGTGTCCAGGCAAGGTAAAATAGCTGTGCAAGGGTATTTGATTTTATTTATTTGCAACTGGCTGCAGCAAACTTATTATTATTATTATTGGGTTACGCAAACTTGCAGAAGCAGAAGCAGAAGCAGCAGTAGCAGGTTGGTCAAATTGCAAATATACATAAAATAATAAAGCAACACAACAGCACTCATCTGAGGTTTTTGTCAAAGCTAACCCACAAAAGCTGTACTTTCAAGAGGAGCAGTATTCTTTTTTTTAATTTCAATTTTTATAATTCTCACAAGAGAAAATAAAAAGAATTTTCATTAGCTTTCAACTTTAGCCATACAAAATTTCAATGCTGCAAAAGTTAACCTACCTCTCATCAAGTTAAATAACTGAAAATTTCCAAACTAACTAAAGCTTTGCTTAAACTAGTAAAAAAAAAATTAATTTTTTTACTTTTCCTACTATCCTAGAACAACAACCTGTTTAGCTTGTTTTGGCCAGTTCAGCAGCATTGGAAAGCTTGCTTGTTCAATAAACAATAATACAGAAAAATCAAGCAAACATATAAAACAATTTCAAATATTCCAACAAGTAGCCCCACGGGGAATGCATGTCGTCATTAAGATGATAAATATAAATGATATTTTCCAACACAATCATGCAAATAATGCTTTACAGTATAAGATATATCATGTATTTTGTATTAATATAATGCTGCTGCACATGATACGAAGAAAAATTTTGATGAATCAAGTTTACAATATGCAATTTCAATAATGCAAAGAATTAACTTTATAACAAAATGAGTAAAATTAGAGAATTTCTAAAATTTACATACATTTACTTCTTTTTTAAATTACTGTAAGCTAGACATCAAAATAGCATATAACTATTCATGCAACATTTATTCTATTAGAATACAGTGTGCAATAATAAAATTTCAAAATTATTTCTTCTAACTGTTCCTAAATATAGAAGAACAATATTTTAATCTTAGATCATCAATTAGCACTATTGAAATGACAATTTGCACAGAATTGTTGTTTTATATATTACGCAAGCTAGCTATATATATATTTTTTTTTAACGAATTAGTATTAAAAAAATAAACATTTAAAGGTTTTTTTTCCTTTAATTTGTAGCAACTGTTTCTGTTTCAATACAAATGAGCGATTTAAAATGTTATTCAACAATTTCTTCAGCATTTGCAAGAAAAGCAGCTATAAGCAATCAAAAAAATGCAATTAAACTGCGCGAATAGTGTGCACAAATTTACAAAGTCTATAAGCTTCATTTACTGCTTAATAAAATGATCATTAAACAAGAGAAAATCATCATCTGCTGAAGAAAGCAAATAAACATTTAGGAAACAAAATTCACTTCTTTAAAAAATTCTACGCACAATGGCAAACAGCCAGATGCGTTTTACACCTTCGAAGAAATTCTATTTATAATAAATATATAAAATTGTGTGCTATTTATTTCAGCAGCGAGCAGCAAGCAATAAAAGCTTTTTATTCTTTTTATATTCTATTCAAAGGAAGAAAAGTTCATCAGTGCAAAATGAAATTTTTAATTTCATATTCCGAATGCTTGTTAATGTTTATTTCATGTTGAGTAAAAAATTTTATTATTAAAAACTGTAACAATCGAAATAGAATCTAAAGTTGTATAGCAAATTAAACTATGATTATATTTAAATAATAATTATTGAAAAATTTAAATTTTCTTCATTTCAAATACGAAATCATAACTTAAAACAATAACTGTGTTGTTTCAAATTATTTTCCACAACAATTATGCTAAAAGAGAAACATTTTAGTAAAAAAAAGAAAGAAAATATTAAACATTTGAAATTTGATTTACAAACAAATTTGAATAACATCATAGTTTGCAAGTTCTATTTGCAAAGCAAAGAAATAGAGCATTTAAATTTAAAATAGTGAATTATTAAAAAAAAAAATTAATGCTTTTCTTACGTGAATCACATCCAACACCATTGTAAGCAGCGTACGGATTGACGAGCATATTTGTATAAGTGCCACTGCTGGTACGGCATCGACTGTTTCGCTTGGAACGCATACCAGTTGTACAAGAAGTCTCTACTTCGGACATGATTCCTTCATCTTCATCGTCTGCTTTATTATACTTGAGCAAATTTGATTTTTTCCAAATTCCACGTTGCTGCTGCTTTTGTAGTGGTTGTTGTTGTTGTTGTTCCTGAAATATTTGAATTTGTACAAGAAATTAAAATTAAAATTTAAATTTAATTAAAACAAACTTTATTCTCGGAATATTCATTGTCGGTGAACGTTTCCGACTGAGCAAGGGGTACGGCAAAATTTCGCCTTGCAGGAGGAACATTATTTTCGAGATGTTTTCTTTGACACTGACGTGAATGAAGAAGTGTAGATGAAGCTGGAAAAAAAAATTTTTTCATATTTATTCCGAAACAAAATACTCAGTAAACTGCAAATATGAATGAGAAAACGTGAGCATACTTTTTGGTTGCAAAAATTTGAACACATTTTTTAGTGGCATTTATCAATGTTGAGAAATAAGAGAGTGAAGAGGGAAGAAGAGAAGATGCAGAAGAGGGAGGAGAAAAAAAAATGAAATAAAATAAAAAAGGCACTTTGAAAAGTTTAAGAAAGATGGAAATGGATAGCTGAAAAGTAGAAGAAATGCAATTGGCCAGTGTAGCTTGATGAACAGAGGAGGTGGAGGAGGAGGAGAAAGCTTGGCAATTTTTAGAGGCTACAAACCGCCACTGAGAAGCCGTCGTCAGCTTGGCCTGGACTGATTGTTAGCAGCTATTTGGCACATGACACCGACGGGCCTTCCTTCGATCAACCAAAAGCGCAAATTCTTTTTCAACGTTGGAAACAACAACTGGCATATGCCGCCAACATTATTATAATGTTGCTGTTGCTGCTTATTGCTGCTGCTGCTTTTCCTTCTATCACCACCATCACCACCACCACGTTTTGCATTTGCTGCTTTCTCTTTTCCTCTGCAATTATTCCTATTGCTAATGCTTAATGCTAATTATAATGCTCATATGCTTGCACAGAGAGATTTCCATGCACCTTCGTAACGAACAATAATTATTCTACCTTACTCTTAAACTTTTTTTTCCCTCTATCCCTTCTCTTTGTGTAAGATGCCTTTTACTGGATCTGTTCTTGACAAAATAGCAAATATTTTTCGAAAAAATAAGCAAATCAACTTACGTATATATATATATATATATATACATGTATAGCATGCAGCTGTTTATTGACCTCTTTATACACTTCAATAGCTAAAATTCAAAACTAATATTAATAAACTTGCTTTTTTATATTTCTAAAGAAAAATCTTTTTTTTAAAAAACTACATATCAGAGTAGTATTACTTATTACAGAATAATTGGATTTTGCACAAAATGTTTTAAGAGGAAAATATTAAAATCATATTTTTTGCTATTCCAATTGAAATTAAAAAATTTTTTTTAATAGATTATTCATAAAAATAGACTTTCATTAGTGAAGAAAAAGCTCATTTGTTGTAATGCAACATCCAGTAAGTAGATGCTAAAATAAGATGTTAATGAAACACATCTACCCAAATTGAAAAAATAATTTGTCATCTTTCGAAACATTTTTAGAAACATTAGCTATATTATAGCACTTTATTTTTTTTTTTTTACATTAAGTAATGCATCATAAAGATTGATAATTTTGAACAATGCTGTACCAAATAATCAAAAGCGGATTTTCAATGCAGTGAAATTTGAAATAAAAATGGAATTTTTTGTTTGAATTATTTCATTTTGTCTTATTATTCGTCTGCTTATTTGTAGCAGTAATTTTCAATGATTCTTCTACATCTACAGTCAACTGAACAAAGCTACCCGAAGAATAATTTGTTAAAATTGTAATGGAACAAAAAAAAATCACATAACATAAAATGTTTTATTTAAAAAAAAGCATTATAACAAATATTTATAAATATTATGCACTTTTCAAACATCTGCTCTTAATATTTATAACTGAATGAAATACTCATTTATCACAAACTTTGAAATGAAATTTTGATGCACAACAAAATTTTACTTTGATAAAATCTGAATATCATTTTGCATGTATAAATAATAACTGAAATAAATTAAAGAATGACAATTCTTAAAAATGCACTTTCACTCTGGTTTAAGCATTTGCACATTATATATTTATATTATCAGATGGAACAATTGAATATTTGAATTTTATTTTTCAATGTCATGTAAAAATTTATTCATTTCCATAGCTTTCAATTGTGTGCATTAATAAGTGATAGTGAACATTTGTTTGTTTATTATTCGACTACATTGTTAATTATGTTGAAAAATTATATTCAATTTAAGTGTTTTTTCAGCGTTAAAAAATTATAAGCAACCACAATTAGATGCAAATTATAAGCATTGCATAAAAAGTTAATGCAAAACTGCTTTGGTTAGTGAATAAAAAAAAACTTTAAAAGAAAATTAAGCCTTTAAATAATTTTTAAAATGTGTATTTCTTTTTCAAATTATCAACTTTATCAATTTAATATTTTTCAACATTTTCAAACATCAAACATCTAAAAAGTGAGAAAAATGTAATTTACGTCACACGTTGTAACAAAGTGAATAATTATAAAATTAATAATACAAATTGATCTCAGAAAAATTTTATTTGTTTGTCTGCATTTTCATTTTATTACAAACGTTTTTGTGAAAAAAATTATCATTTGACTAGTCAAAAATTCGAATTATCAAAAAATCAAAAATGTTCACCTGTTTTAATTTAAAATGCTTCAAAGATCAACATAACTAATAAGCGCATATTTTGTGCTCATCTGTTAGTGTTTTTTAAATTTCTGTTTTCATTTTCATTGAACATTGTTGTTGTTGTTGTTTTGTGTAGGAGAAAAAAATTCTAAAAATTACTTTAAAATAAGATTAGATACAAAGATTTTTTTCTAATATTCCCCTTTCTATTTTTATGTGCACAGATAGATAAAATCCCACTGATTCCAGCAGGAATGTAAATATATAATAATAAACACCGATCACGCTGTTTCCACTAGTAAAAAGATCACTTTAATATTTAAGCTAATTTTAGCATATTCACACTATTCATTTTTACATACTGATTTATTGATTAATATTTTTTGAAAATAACGTGCGTACTGTAAGTTTAAAACATTGGGCAAAACTGCAATTCAATTTTAAAAGTCAACTTAAAAATAAAAAAGTTAAAGAAAAACAAAAGCATGCTAAATTTAAAATAATAAATAACAGCTTTACGTTACGCCATGAAATATTGTTTTTTTTACTGTTCATCAGTTTCCTGTTGTTTTTGCTTACGCTCTGTCCCATATTGACGATAATGACAATGATGGTCATAAAATTAATCCATTTTGTCAGTACGAATTTCTTCAATCCAACAACTGTTGAAATTTATTATAATAATAAAAAAGAAGAAAGTAATAAAATATACATAAATTAATTTCAATTGCTCAGATTGAAATATTTTTTTTTTAACTATCGATATCTGTCAAAGAAAAGCAGATGTAACAGGTTGAAAAGTGTTATCCTAAAAGTATCCTAACTCACTTTCGTATCTGTCAAGAATAATCAATTTAGTCCATGTTAATTTCGATACAGATTTTTTACTTATCAATTTTCTATTAGTCAATGCTGATATGCAAATATAACGTTATGCATTTCAATGCACTGATATTTTTGTGCAGCTCTCATTTAATAATAATCATAACTTTTTTTTACTATTTTAATAAAATTTAAATATTTTTGACACCTTCTTTAAAATACTTCATACTGTATTGTTTTTTAAAAAGAAGTTTATTTCAAATGTGAATTGTTTACAAAAAAATAATTTGATTTTATTTTTGACTGAATTTTGCACTTTCATTTATTTCAAATCATATTCCATTTCATTTTCAAATGTAATAACAAACAAATAAATGTATAAACGAAAGCTAATCAACCAAGAATTCACAATTGTGAACATAAGTTTGTAAATGGCAGTGTTAGTGTTAAACAATAAGGATAGTTGAGAAATTTTTTTCTTTTCATTTTTAAATAAATTTTCATGTAAATTTAAACTTTCAATTTTAAACATTCATTGAAACAAAGTTTGCATTATTTTAAACTCTCAACTTCACTTGCATTTGCATGCACATTACGTATGTTCTGCATTATTGTTTATTATTACATATTTTCACAAACAACTATACGTATATTTTAAAAAATTGACAAACTTGAGAAACACCTTTGCTCGGCCTAGCATATAACATCCAAGTAATTTAACACCAAAGTACTTTCGGGGCACAAAATTTTCTAAACATTAAATTAACGCTTAAAGTTTACGCTCGGCAGCTTCTTTTAGTTAACTATTCTATGGAATTAAATCTTTGAATGGTAAGCTTGTTTACTTTGAATTTGTTAAACAGAAAAATTGATTAGCCATTTTCTCATAAACATTAGCTTGCTTTCAGTGGATATTCATATATCAGTATAAATAACAATAAAAAAATTGTTTTGTAAATAACGTTTATTTTACTAATATGCCACGTTTACATTTCAGATTTTATAATTATGTTTCTTATATGTTGCACATTTCGAAACCAAGATGTGATTTAGTAAAACATGACTGTTTTTAAAAAAAAGCATCTGAAAATTGTTTGAAATAATGATGTTTTAAATTGTATTATACAGTTAATAAATAGAAACCTTTTTCTTAATCACTTAGCCTCAAATATGATCTCAGTTAAGTCTTCAAAAGATCGAATCGATTGATGGCATACTGTTGTTCACAGGTACTTGCATTGCATGTTTTTATAACATAATTAATTATAATAATCAAATAAATAGTTTTCACTGTAAATTTATTTTAATAAATGCATATTAATTTTATTTAAATGCATTGTTTGATATGATAGCATGGCAAATTACTGAAAACATGTTGCTTTAATTTGTATTTCTTCTACACGACACATTGTAAAGTTAAATAATAGCATAAATTAGCTGAGATTTTGTTTTTAAATAATAATAATATGCTCATTTTCTTCTTAATAAAGCTCGAAGTTTGTTCTTTTACTTTTTATTTAAATTTCCTTTGTTTGCTTTTCTGTTTTAGTGGTTTTCACTTTATATGAAATTGAAATTGAAGGAAAAGAATGATCAAGATGTGATTTAGCATAAAAACGATTCGTAATAATAAAGTGCACATCATTTGATAACGATGTTCTTTTATGGCAGAAAGTACAGTACAATTGAATTTCACTTTCAGTAAATATTTTTACAGTGATGAAGAGAAAATTTGAAAATTTTTTTATAAATGAAAATGATAACAATAAATGATGTGCAAATTGTTTATGCATTATAATTTTGCATTATATTTATTAATTTGTTTTTTTTTTAATTTTTAGTATTGGTTATTTTATTTTCATTGTTAAAGCATTTAACTGCTGCTGCTGCTGCTGCTGCAGCAAGTTCTACATTTTTTATAATAACAGTTGCGATTTCTTTTGAAATATCTTTGTGATAAAGTCACCAACTACCAATCTTCAATTGTCACGGAGCAGTGCCTAACATGAATTTTAAAGAGTTAAAATATTTATGCGCAACAGAAAAAGCATCATATCAATTGTTGAAGTTTTGCTGTTAGCTTTAGACAATTATGGACTTGTACTTTTTATCAGATGAAATATTTTTAAAAAAAAAATACGTTGATATCTTCTTGATTATTTTGTAATTTATTACAATTTCAAATTTGAAAATAAAATTCCATGTTTAAAGTTTTTTATTTACGATTATTTTAATTAGTGAAATATTGCTTTTAATCTTCCACTGTCGTTTGATATTGATGTTTTACATTTCAACTTTATAGATTTTAATTAATCATAATTATTGTATTCGATGAATAATTTGCTGAGTTTATTTTAAAATTCAAAGTTTAGTTTCATTTAAGATAGTAAGTAAATTTTTGTCATTTTACAAATTTATAATTATAATGAAATGAATAATTAATGCTCAATTAATATCATTTCAATTTAAAACTTTTTTATTTTTCTGAAATAGAAGAAGAAATTTTGTCCATTAATAATGTGTTGTTTAAAATGGTGATATAAAATTTATTTTCAACGACGATAACATTGAGCATTTTCTGTTACTTTTTTTATTTTTTTGTCGCTGAATTCAAGCACATGAGCCAACAATGATGATTGCTAGATGAAATGTTGCCGTGTTTTCAATTTCATCTAGCAACGCGTAAATTGAAGCTGCTGTTTGTGCTGGTGATGATATGATGAAAGTATGAGGCACAAAAACTTTTCCATCCAGCTACTAGCTACTTTTGCTGATGCTTGTTTGCTTGCCTGCCTGGTTGCCTGCTTGTTGCTTGCTTGCTTGCTTGCTTGCTTGCTTGTTGAGGTTCATTTTTCCTGGTCGAATATTTTTCCACACTATCAAGTGATACCGTTATCAAGGGTTCAGTTTTGCAAATTTTTGTTTGTCAATTTTAATGCTGTTCGACTAAATATTATTATATACATGCAAGCAATTTTGCACAGTGTGCAATCGAAGCACCGGCCCGTTTAGCTGATCGATTTCAACTACCACAAGCTTGGCGCCGCCGCCGGACGCAAGCAGGGATGGCAAGTTTCGTTTCCAGGCTTTCTGTTCGATTCCACGTCGGAGGTCGACACTATTGACAAAGGCTAGCTAGCCTAGCCGGCTGCTTGCTTGCTTGCTTACTTGCTTGCTTGCTTGCTTGTGCCTCTCTGTCTGTCCGCTTGTGCCTGGTTGCTTTTGCCCGCTGCCGCTTCTACTGCTTCTTCTATTGCCAGTGCTACTACTCCTACTACTATTGCTGCTTCTGCTTTTGCATTTGCTTCTGCTTTTGCTTTTGCTTCTGCTTCTGCTTCTGCTTCTGCTGCTGCTGCTTAGTCATATAATAAGCTTTAACCAATCCTTTTCGTTGGATCAAAACCACTGAGCTGTTAACAACAAAATGCAAGTTCTTTTTGATTCTTTTTGATCTTGACGTCGTCATTTCAATTCTCCCTGTCGTCTTCACTTTAAATTCCTTTTCATTCATTTTATAGATTCTCTTTACAGTTGTTAATTTTATTTCCTGTTCCTTTTACTGATTTATGCAAAGCAGCAACAGCAGCAGCAGAAGCAGCAACACAACAACAACAACAACAACAACAACAATAATAACAAAAGCAATGATAATAAAATTATACAAATTCCATTTAATATGCATATCAAACTGTTTTTTCTTTTTTTTTTGCTTTTCTTTCCAATTTTTTTTAATTAAAATATTTACTAAACAAAGAAAATACAATTATTGCACAAGAAGAAAAGTTTTGCAAGAAAAAAGCATACAAAATTTTGATCACAACTAGAGTGTATAGCTGCATATCATTTATCATATGCAAATCATTTATGTAATTAAGCATGCATATTACATGATACCTTCAGAAATGATTTAATTTTGTTAGTTTAAAGGGCAAATTTTACACACTGTATCTCTTTTGTAAAAAAATTTTCAAATTTGAAATTGGCATTGGTTTGCAAATTTGCACAGTATTATTATTGAATACGATGATGACAAATAATAATAAATACAAAAGCTACAATGTGATGAGCATTTGTGTTGTTAGTCGAAAAAGCCCACAGCTCAGTGGCATATAGAAGGAAGCGGAAGCTGCTTCCACGTCACATGCGGCACGCAGGCCGGGCTCGCGACGCAATTCCAAGGCAGCTTTATTTTTGTTATGCGATATTTGCACGGGCTCTCTGGCGGACCAGAGTGAGCTGGTGTTCCGCAACTGCTGGCGCCGCAGTCGGCACGACGGCCGGTGCTTTCAAGCACGAGAACATTCTCTCACCACTCTCACTACTCTCTCTTACTCGTTTATGCTCTCTCTCTCTTTCTCTCTCTCTATCTTCCTCTATGCTTTTACCCTGCTATCATTCTCTAGACTCTCTTACTCTTACTCTTGCTTTCTCCCTCTCTCTCTACTCCTCCTCCTCCTTCTTCTTCTTCTTTTCCTCCTCTCACTCTTCCATCAACTTCTTTTAATATTTCTCTTGCATTTGCTTTTTATTCAATCTCTTCATCATACTTTTTGTAATAATAATATGATTATTTAAAAAAAAAGAAATGCAAAAATCCACTCATTATTGGATGTTTTCTTTTTCTGTAACATGTATAATTTTAAATTATTTCCAAGGTAGTTCTTATTTGGATGAGATAAATTTTCACTTTTTCAAGGAAAACCGACGGCGCCCTTTTCTACTAGGCATAAATGCTAGTGCAATCGATTTGCATCGACTTGGGAAATCTACGGAGAAGAGCCGCATTTTATTGACCTTATGATGATTTTCATTGTATCAGTTTTTCTAGCTCTGCTTTATTATTATTATTATTATTATTAGTAGTAGTAGTAGTAGTATTTGTATCATTTTTATCCTTGTTGTACAGTTTTCAATGTTCCATGCATGGAAAAGTATGCAACATACGCAAGTCATCGAGTCAGTATAGAGGAGTAGTTAAGTTAGTATTGGTTAAAGTTGTCAGTCAGTCAGTCAGTCAGTCAATGTATTTATTAGTCAATGTATTGAAGCAAGCGGTAAGTGATGAGAGTCCCTGAGAGTCGGTTGGTTGTTCAGTGTGTAAGCGTGTTTCTTCGGTGTTTTGCTCGCGCGTTCGTTCTTGATTATCTATCGACCGCGCCGTTACCATGAGGAGGAGCCGAGGCAACAACAACCTGAACGCAACGGATCTGTTGGACGCGGAAGCAACCGGCTACAACTGTTGACGCTCAGTTGTGGAACCTGGCAGGGCCGGATTCCATCGATAGTCGATGGATGATGCAAAGAGTGAAATGAAAAAATAATATACACTCTGCTTGGCGTTGGCTCTGCTTGGTGCGGTGGTGTCTGATTGCATTGTTCGCATGACGATTATGCAGACTCGTTTCGGATAGGTGCTTTGCTTGCTTGCTTGCTTGCTTGGTTGCTTGGTTGGTTGGTTGGTTAGTTGGTTGGTTGGTATTGCTTGGTTTGCAGGAAACGGGCAGCAGCCGCGGCAAGTCACTTACGTCCAAGTTGTGAAGTGATGAGAATGCAGCAGCAAAATTGAGAACAAGAACTTCTCCTTGTCAAAGTCGAACCTTGATCAGAAGATCTTCTTATTCTGGTCGGTCGGAATTTATTTTTGAACCAACCCGGGCCAGTCTCCGTCACCACGTTTCACAACCGTGTGATGCAGCTTGCCTGCTAGCCTGCCTGCTAGCTTGCTTGCTTGCTTGCTTGTTCACGGCCGCGCCAGTCACGCGCCAATCGATCACGGCCATAAAGCTTTGTGAATCGACCCTTGTTCTCGCGTCGGGCAAGCGGCAAAATTTTCCACTAGTTCCCCTCACATTGATTCCTGCTTCCACGCATTGTCGTCGATACTTGGTCACCAAAGACTGACTGGTCGGTCGTATGGACGTTCGACGTTGTTCTTTTCTACCTATTGCCAATGACAAAGTATGAGCTCAATCTTCTTCTTCCCCAACGCTTGTTGTCACCATCCATCCAAAATGTCAACTGACCAACACTCTCCAGCTCAGATAAAGGTATTGTTTCTGATTTTTTAAAAAATTTTTTCTACTTTTCATCGTCATCTTCAACATTCATTTATTTTTCATTTTAAAAAATTATTATTATTTCTCATATTAATTTTTTTTCTGTCCTATTTTAATAACTTGTACAACACAACACAACACAACTCAATACAGCACATTTGGCTCTGACGAACAATTTTGTGAGGTTGAAACAACATGACGCCTGTTGTGTTATCCAAATTGAAATTATTTTTATCAAAAATTAATAATTTATTTTCAATTTCTATAATTGTCACACGTAAATTTTTGATCACAATTTTAAGAGGGCTCTTTCAGAAAATATAGTACATTTTTTAGTAAATATTAGACAATCGTTGTGGATAAATATGATAAATAATGAATCGTATGAAGTTGGAACGTTTCTGACAATTATCATCACATGTCGTCAAACTTGGTAACAAAACAACGCCAACAATGCATAACTTTATGATAATATTTCATCAACACAAAACACGTTGTTGTTGTGCTTTGATTTTAACATTAAATTAAAAAAAAATTTTTTTTTCAACGCTCTCAGATTGGTTTCATGGACTTTCCTTCTTTCAAATCTTTCCAGCTTGACTCCTTTATCACTGCAATGGGAAATTTTAATATTTTCACTAAACAACATTCGGTTTAAATGTATTTTTTTAAAAAAATGAATATTCTGTATTTCTGAGCATTTGAAACTGTTTGTTCAAATCGTCGTTTTGTGAACAGTTTTGTGAAAATGAGTTTTCACTTTTACTTTATTTTAAAATAATGTTTCATAATATTCAGAATAAAAATATTACATTTATTTTGTAAAACGATTACACAATGGAAAGTAGTTTCAAGTTTAAAATTTAAGCTATCAAAATCGTGGTTATGGAATCAACTATTTACAATTTTTGTAGCAAAATCATGCATGATATCGTGCAAAATAGCTTACCTCATAAACTCAAGATGACTAAAGTCTTTTAATGCAGTTTATTTATAATAACATTTATTCACTGTTTTGAGGGCTGTTTTTATTTGTAATCAGGTAACGAGCAGTGAATTGAAAGCATCGCTCTCATCCGCTAGATTGAATTGTTTTTTAATTTTTGTTTTTTAATGCTTAATATAAATTTATATTTTGAACAATTCGAGCTCTTTTAGTTAAAAAAGCAATTTTTTACACTCATCGGTTGAAGCTTCTTCAATCATCGTATCGTTGTCAACAACAATGATAATGTTCTGTTTGATACTGCTAATAAAGGTAAATGAGAAGCTAGCAGAATTTAGCTGTTTCATCTATCTCATTTCAAATTAAAATATATTTGTGTGTAATTGAATCAGATTTGTGTAATAAAAGGGGTAAAAAATAAAATAAAAGTGCAACAAGGCTTTAATTTATTGTCTCGATGATAAATGCATCGATGCTGATCTTTATTCATTTTGTAAACTTTAAAAAGTTTAATTTTTTATTTATTTATTTTTGGTTTGAATGTTTTTTTTGTATATTTTTAAGTAATGATCAAATTTTATTTACTTATTTAGAATGATGATTAATTGTAAACTTGAATAATAATTTGTACAGTAATAGCAGTGTATTTTTTATGATAATTTCTTTACACATTTGTGATATCTGATAAGTATAATTGAAAATGTTTGAACAAGTAACAAAGAAATTGCAATGTTTAAGATAACAAATGAATATATATATAATTAGTTAATAATATTATTTTATAATTTGATTTTTTGAAAAAAAAAAATTTTTTTTAATGATTGATATATAATTCTGATTTGTTAATCTGGTGTCAGATATTGAAGTTTGAAGTATGCTTAAAAGTATGAGAGAAGAGGCTTGATCATGGTTGCAGTTCCATTTGATAAACTATAGTTGATTAAGTTATATACATTTGGCTCAGTTTTACTTTTCAACTATTGCGCAATTTACAAGCTAGTAAGCCAGTATTTAGCTTGAGACTGGCTGACTAGTTGGTGGTTTGAAATGTTGGCTCCAAAGCACACGCCTCTCTCGATCGAACCGCTGTTGACTTCGCGTGCGCGAGGAGGCTGCCTAGCCTTCATGGATTTCCACGCGACCATTGATTTTGTTCCACTTTGTGCTTTTCTCTCTTAACTCATTCTGCACACACACACACATATATACATAAATACACACCACATTCTGTTTCTCTCTACTCTTCCTCTGCTCACTCACTTTCACTCTCACACTCTATCACACACACACACATACTTTATCTCCTCTTTATTCTTGCCAGTTCTCAATTTCGAAGCACTTATGCGTTTGTGCCGCTAGGCAACACAAACTTCCCACGTGCTTGCTTGAAATATACCCAACTTGACAGGGCTGACTGTGTCAAACGAGAATATCCATTCAACCTTGAATTCAAAATTTGGATTCTTTGAAAAACAATAGAAAAAGCTTCTTTCTTCAAGAAAAAAAAAATGGCAAACACTTCTCCATCCCACCACACCCCACCCCACCCTGAGGCGGCAAGTTCATCTATTCTTTCCATCTGGTGTTATTGAAATGAATGCTTCAAGCGAAAAGGGAAATATTTATCATTGCATATAAAATTGGTGTTCATGTTTTTTTTTGTTCATATGCTAGTTGGAAAAGCGGGAAATTTGAACTGAAACAAAGAAATTAAAAGCTGCTTTTTTGTCACGGGATATTGAAGCTTCAAAGTCGTGCCGACCGTTGGCGTCGTCTGTTCACCACGTCGGCGGGCGTTGGCGCTTTTTCAGCAGACACAGCACAGTCGGCTAGAGCACAAGCGAGCTAAGTTTGAAGAACCCGATTGATTTCCTCAGCCAAGCCAATACAATCATCGTTGTCAGTGGGCAGGGAGATTTTCCTATCGGCCGGCCGGTGGCACCGTATTGCAGAGTCAATATTGGTAACAAGTTTCCAAGTTCCAGTTCAGAGAATTCGATAATTGATGCTACCAGATTTATTCAAACGTCCAATTCAGTTTTACAAAAATTGCCCGGCTCCAAACTGGCAAAATGGGAAATTGGTGTTTTTTTTTGTCAAAGCAACAAAAAACAAAAAACGAACAAGAAAGAAAGAAAATTGAACCTGAGTTGTTTAATACGTCACTACCGTGTCATCACTGTAGAAATTTTCATTTTTTCAATTAGCATATGAAAATATAAATGGGAAATTATTAATTGATTTGTGAAAAAAAAACATATGCTTAAATTATTATTATTATGAGATAGAGAAATCGAAACCAACAGTCTTAGCAGTGCAGTAATCAAAAAAAAAGTTTATGAAAAAAAAACACTTTGCTAATTGTTATTTTTATTAGTTAAATGAAAAAATGAATTTATTGTGGAGAGTTTAATTTTTTAAATTATAAAAATATTTTCTTATTAATTTTTTTTTGAAATAATTTGATAGATTTTATTAATTATCAAAAGTTGAGTTCAATTTTTTGGTTTTATTTCAAATTTATTCATTTTTGATTTTCATTCACTATTTATAATCAAATTATTTTGAAAAAAAAAATTTGAAAACTAACAATAAAATAAATTGTCGTGTGAAGTAGTAGTTGAAAAAAATTTAAAACTTCTCATTTTCTTCGTTGCTTGTTCAAAATTAGCCGAAGGGCAAGAAAGTGCGAACGAGAAGCATTTTGTCACAATAGTTTGCTATAAATATAGCAAGCAAAACTGATCGGGCGTGTCATTTTTGTTAGCTAAAATTAGGTCACATCATTAGATCAACTTTTATGATCACAAGCATAAGCATAAGTCAGGGGATGGATATTGTTTCCTATGCAGACTTGAAAAATGGTTTCAAATCAGCAGCTGTCGGTTGTTCAGTGACAAGCACGAAATGGCTAACCGAGGACTGTTGTTGTTGGTTTTTTCCTTTTTTTTTTCTGCAATCGACACTAGAAATTGACGTATGCTCATTTGTGAAGGGGAAGAAATTTCTGCCATGAAATTGAAGCTTCAGCGTCGTTGTCACGGCTGGAAAGAGCGATGGAGCTGCGCCTAGGTGTGATCAGTTGCGGCCTTGGTGGACCCATTTGTTTTCGATTAAGGTCACCGGGCTGCAGTCGGGGGCGCGGCCCAATTTTGACGGATGACCGTATAACGTGTGTGCTGGCGGTCACCGACCCCGGCCAACGAGGGGTTTCACGGACCGTCCGCGCCGCCCACGCGCGGTCAGAGCCGAACATTAGGTCCAAATGTGTTCAATATGTAGCTTTTTTGACGGCTTTGTTGTTGTTGTTGTTGTTGTTGTTGTTTTTAAGCTAATAATAATAATAAGCTAAATTTGAAAAAGAGGTAAAAATAATTTCATTTATATATTGTTTTTTTGAATTTAAATTATTATTCAATGAATAGTTTTGATAATAAAAAAAATTTGTACGACATTCACGTACATTTGATATGACATTCCTTTTTCATTGTGTGTGTGTGTGTGTTCAACGTCACCAATGGCGGTGTGCACAGTTTGCTATTAATACATACATACAAGATTGGATTTGTTTGAATTAAGACTGGTGGAAATCATCGTAGGCTTGTGTATATATTTGTTGGAAATTTTGAAAGAAAAAAAAATTTTTTTTATTATTATTAAATTTGATCCAACAAGAAGATGTTAAAATGCTAGCGAGTTTCCGTTTATTTGTACCGAGATTTTCGATTGATAATGTTGCTGATTCACCATAATGATTCATATATTCATGTCCCCGTCATCAGTGGGACCATTATCAACGTTTGACACTTTTAACATAATGTTCATACGTTGTTGCCATTTAATAATAATAATAATAATAATAGGTGATGATGAAAAACAGATACGCCTGACGTAGCCTAGTCATGGTTTTTGTTATTACAAAATTTTTAAAAAAAAAGAAGAAGCAAATTGAAGAGGAGGATGTATAATTTAATTGATTAATTGATCAATTTTTTGGCTTTGTTGAGAAAAAATTGATAATAGATATAGATGGATGGATGTAAGCCAGCTAGGTGGCTTCTCGTCGTCGTCGTCGTTGTTGTTGTTGTTGTTGTTGTTGTTGTCGTGGGAGGGTAGGGCAAAAGCAAATGCAAGAGAACATAAGAGGCAGAGAATATTTCTCGCAACCTGATTGGCCAGTATAAAAAGCTGCCAACGATGAACGTCAAAAACGCGTGCATTACGCTCGAGCACCGGCCGGGAGCGATGCCATTTGACGGAGAGCAGGTTTTGCCGGCGCAAAACTCGGTCGCTTGTCAACTCGACCAATTATTCAAAATACGCGGTTCCAGACATCCTTTGCAACTCAACTCCAATCAACTGCATCTGTATTATAATTTTATTTTTTTTCTATTTTCAACGTTTCACTTCCTGTCAACAACAAACAGTTTTATTCAATATGCAGGTTAATATTTTTATTATTATTCAAAATTAATAATTTCAAATTCACTAACTTCAATAAACAGTGAATTGACACGTGTAAGATTGTTGTAGACTTGGCAGATGGAACGATCAGTGGAATCATTAATAAAAAGTTAATTCTTTTTGTATTTATTATAATTTGCATTATTTAATTAATTAAATGATTTTTTAAAATTTCCAACAACAACAACAACAACTAAAAAAAAAAAATAAAAGAAGAAGAAGAAAAGTTTCACTAGTTTGAACAGTTGAAGCTTTTATGTTAAAGCAATCAATGAAAATGAGGTTTTCAAACTGGTCGTTTTGCCTGGTTCTTCTCCTTCACTGGTTCAAGGTTTTCCGTCTTACTGTCATTCTCTCCTTGCTTCTTCTTCTTCTTTTCTTTTTTATTTTTTCATCGTTTGTATGGTGTTTTTATTTTTATTTTTAAAAAATTTTTTTAAATCTCTCTTTTCCCAATTATTAATTATTATTATTATTTCAAAGAAAAAAAATATATATAATATGCATACATCAATTGGAAGTTTACCATATTTTTTTTGCCCGTTCAGGTGTGGTGCATAGAATTTCCCTTGTGCTGGTGTTGTTGTTGTTATTTGGCGTTGAAATCGCTCGCAGTTTGTAGGCTGCTGCTGCTGATGCTTATTGCGCGACGAGCGCCTCGGCTGTTTGCCAACTTCACGCCGCCGCTTGTACTACACTGACTGACGACGTTGGTCAACAAAACTGCTGCCATTTAGCACCACATTGAATGAAACCAAATACAACCAACCATCCATGCAGAAGAGCTGATGAAAAGCCATCATTATTATGAATATGAAAAAAAATATTTATATTTTAATTTTTAACAATTTTAATACTAAACAACAAGAAGATTATCTCCATTTGAAAAATGATATTTATTCATAACAACTATTGGTGGTTTATTTATTAATAATGCTTCACTGTATGGAGCTTCAAGCAAGCCTCGGGTCGGTCGATGGTGCTGCTAATCGACTGATGACTGGAAAAACTGGCCTTGGAGAGTTTGATTGGATTTCAACCAATCCGGTCCTCAATCAACAGCATACGTACAGTAAATGGGCAGAGCGGTGGCGACGGCGTCGACGGCGACGGCGATGGCGGCGGCGGCGACGGCGACGGTGACGGCGTCTGTGATTCTCATTATACCACATTCAGAACATTTCCACGCTTATACTACATCTGGTGACTGGTGATTTTCAACGAAAAACAATATGGTATGCAATAACAACAACAACAAAAACAAAATTTATTAATTTAAATGAAATTTTATTATTTTTTGAATTTTTCAAAAAGAAAGAAAAAAATTGCGGGAAAAAGACAGACGGTTGTTGTTAAACGTTATTTTCAGGTTCATAATTGTTTTATCTGATCTGTTTGTCCAGGCAATGTTGGCTGGCCATATTCCATTTTTTTTCAGATGTCACCATTCGTCTGTTGACGTCACACTTTGAAACGGAAATAATAAACAAATTAATAAAAATATACCATTATATGGAAGAAGAAGAAGAAGAACGTTGAAGGTAATTATTTAAAATTTTATTTTTTTTAAATTTATTTTATTGTTAAAATTTGAAAAATATAATGGAATAGCAACAGAATGAGAAAATCAAAAATACAGACAGACAGAGACACCCTATGTGTATGTGTGTGTGCGTTTCTGGTCTGTTTGTCATTGTCAGTCAGAACGTCGTCATTTGGCTGCTTTGGTCGTCGTTTCATACAACAAGCATCAGCAAAAGCAGAACGTAAGACACGCATCTGACGACAAGCAGGCCACGATGAGAGCCTTGTGCGACTTCACCTCCTTGCACACAAAATTTCTCTCTCTCTCTTTCTCTCTCAATTGACAAATTTTTACTAAATTCAACTTTCACGTTGATTCTACTACTACCATCTTTCTTTCTGCTATTCAATTCTGCTGAAACACTTGTGGCGTTGGAAAAATTTTTCTCAACGCTTCCCTTTCTCATTCATCCGTTTTATTCATCCATCAATCAAATCCATCCGTTCATTCATATCGCTCTATTCTATTTTTTATTCAATGATTTCATCATCATCATTGTTCTTTTCAAAAATTTATTATTAATTTTTTTTTATCATTTTATTTTTAGCATACGATGAATGAGAGAATTTTTAATACTACCAAACTATACTGTTCTTCTTGTTGTTGTTGTTGTAAATGAAGCTATACAATATTATTATAAGCCATGCAGAGTGTAAAGCCGCCAATCGACGGTTTTGTTTGCTTTTTCAAACGGGCCGCTTTGAAATAATTGGCGCGCTCAGTGACGGGTCGTCGTCGTCGTCGACGCCGTAGCTTGGCCGTTGTCGTTATTAGCAAAAACAACCACAACCACTGTTACAGAATGACAAGAACATCGAGCCTGCATATCCGTTGTTGTTGTTGTTGCTTTTGCTTCATCATCATCACTTCCGGCCAAAGTGGAAATTTTTCATTTTCAAAATTTCAATTATTATCCAGACACTGATCATGCGATGAACGAATTTCCATATCAAATTCAACAATCTTACCATCCGATTGTTTGTATATTTATTCATTCAATTTGCTGTGGCCGACGGCAATGGTTCACTTGGTGGTTCGTTCGTTTGTTTGTTTGTTTCATTTTTCTTTAGCTTGTTCCAACTTTATCCTCTTCTTGCTCGTTGTTCAATGATGAAGCAAGCTCATTGTTCACTTATCCATGCACATTATGCACTTTTGTTGGTCCACTGGTTCACTGGGCTCACTTCCACTATTCCAACTATTTGGTCGTTGTTGCTCATGTTGTTGTTGTTCAAGTTGTTGCTGTTGTTGTTGTTGACCAGATTGTAAATGACCGACAGTGACCGTCGCCCGCGCGCCAGTTTCAAGGCTGTGCGCACCAATTGTGTGTGTGTGTGAATCGGTGAATTGCTGGTGATCGTGCCGTGCCGGTTCCGTTCGGTTCCGTCCTTGCGGCGGAGATTGGCCAGCGTCCTCCAGGTCAGTGGCCTTTAAAATGAAAAAAGCCATCCATTCTAGTAGTAGTAGTATTAGTGCACGACGACCTCAGACGACCCGACCCGAACCCAAAGCTCGTTTGGCTGGGATCACTTCCTCTCTGTTTCAGACTCGACAGCTGCTCTACGCCGGAGAAAACAACCGTCGCTGCTGTTGGTTCAGGTGCCTTGGTCGAGCAGCACAACGTCAGTCAGTCACATCTCCAAATGCATCCTTTTTCCAACTATACACAGTCTGGCGCTGTCGCAACAGACAGACAGACGTACGTCTATAACGCGCAGATGCACCGGTTCTGCTGTGTATGTGTGTGTGTCTTTTGAACGTGGGCAAACACACACACACACCACACACACACACACACACTAGCTTGCTTGCTTGCTTGCTGTTTGGTCGCTTGCGGTCGACGTGTCGGTGCCAGTCAGCGGCGGCGACGCCCTGACTGTTACAATTTTGTCTGCTTGGATTTTGCTTCTTGCCGAGTTGATCTGAAAATTTTGATACGAAGTGAAACTTTTATTTTAATTAATTAATTGTGTATTTCTTTTTTAAAAAAAATATATTATTATAGTGACACGTCATATTTCCTATTGTTCAACAGAAAAAGCAATCGAAATGGCCAAAAACGAATATAACGCCGTGAACAAGATGAAAGAAAAAAGAAGAAAAGCATTGGCAATTGTGTGTGTGTGTGTGTCGTTTTGCATATTCTAATCAATTGAATGTAAATTTGAATATTCATTTATACAATACAATTGGGTATGGAAGACGACGACAATTTTATACAAGAACTTGTATTATGCATGCATGCATGCATGTGTGTGATTCGTTGATTGGCTTGCAGTTGCAACGGAACCAGGCCAGCAGCCGGTCGTCGGTCGAACGGCCTGAACCGGCTTCAACGTTGTTTACTTGTTTGTGTGCCGCCAGTGCATTTTGCCGCGTCTGCTGTTCAATACTGGGCAAGCAGGCAGGCAGGCAGGCAGGCGGGTAGGCAGGCAGGCAGGCGGGCGTGTTATCATCCGAGTTGGTTGTTGGTAATTTTTCAATCGAGCGCGGCGCCCTCATTTCCCATCTCCCACTCCTCTTGCAACTTCTCTGCTATGTGAAAATGGTTCTGCTGTATTTTTTCTTTGTCTCACTTTCACGGACAGACAGACAGTCAGTCAGACAGACAGACAGACGTTTTGTTTTCATATTCATATTTTTCAATACATCTCTCTTTTTGATGATGATCATCGTTGTTGGATATTGACGACCGCGCCCCTTGAGTCGCAGCATCGCGTGGAAATTGAAATTCCGGTTTAAGAGGTGGGGTGGCCAGCCAGCCAGCCAGCCGGCCGGCCGGCCGGCTATGACCAACCTTGACCGATTGATCAAAGCAACGCAGGGTGTCCTGCGTTTCTCTGTCTCTCTGTCTGAATATGTTCGCGGTCGTGGTGCCATCGTGGTCGAGGATCATCAATTCGTGTTTCGCAAAAACAAAACAAAACAAAAATTATTCATAATAGAATAATTAATAATAATCAAATTTTGTCGTTTCAGATTTTGCAAAGAAGAGAGAAAAAGGAAATTTTCTTCCTTTTCAACATATTTCTGCTTTCGTCAAATCGTCGCGGACAAATTGAAAAAGCCGTGTGAAAAATTATAATATTTTTTGTTCTACTTTGAACAACATAGAAAAAAAATACACAAGAACGGAAAAATTGAAATTTACAACCAATGGAACGGCGTCCGGTCAGAACGGCCCACCGCGGCGAAGACCGGACGGAAGCGGAGCCGGCGCCGAAGAGGCGGGCGACCACTGCCGGCGTAGGGCAGCAGCACTTCGACGACGACGACCAGGGTGTGGTCGTTGTTGTCGTCGGCAATGCTGATGCAGCTGGTGATGGTGATGGTGGTGATGGTGATGGTGGTGGTGAGTCAGCAACGACCGCCGACGACCAGTCGACGACACTGGACCCGTCAACGTTGCAAGTATGCAAGTCGACCATATGCAGTCATTGTGGAACGATGATCAAAAATGCGGCCAATTTGGAAGTGCACATGCGACGCCACTTGCAATACCGGCCCTACCATTGCATCCATTGTGATTATCAGGTAAGCTGGTAGTGAACGTGGCATTCTTTTTTTTTTTTGTAAAAAAGAAACTAAACAAAAAATAATTTACCAAATTTTAATGCTATATTATTAATATTTTTTGTTAAAATGGGGGAAAAAATTGTTTGTTTGTTTGTTTTTTTGTCACTTAATATTGGCTGAAAAAAAAATCAATAAGCAAATTTGATGATCGTACAGTACGATGATTGATCGCTTCATTCTATAAATAGGTAAACAAGCAACCATTGGACAGAGTATCTTTTCTCGCTTTTTGTTTTCTCTTTTTTCTTTTCAACACTGCTAACGTCAAACAAGATACACTGACTGATAACGTTTGTATTTATTTATTTATTGGACAATGGAATTTTTTTAGAAGAACAAAAAACAAACTATTATTATTATTATTATTATTATTATTATTATATAAATAAAGGAAAAGCAATTATTATAATGCGCATAGTTTTGCAAAACGATTAATAATAAATATTACCAAGATGTTCTCAGAAAATTGAAACTTTTTTTTAAAAAAAAATTATTATTGTTCGCTTGCAGTTGGTTTAGTTGCAAGGTTGTTGTCAAGCAAAAATTTCCTTTTCATCTTCAGTTTCGTTCGGTGATTTGTATAGGCATTCTGTAGTATAGCTTCGAAATATAGATGTAGATTTTGATTTTCAACGATGGATATGCGTGCATTTACTTGAAGCATTGCAAACAACAACAACAACAGAAAACACATGCATGCTTTTGCAGCAAAATGCGTAACCGCATTGCATTGATGATGATATCTGTCGAATAGTTTGCATTGGCTAAAAGGGTATCCCAATTTGTGTGTATCTTGCTTGTCTGCTTGCGCGTTTCTTGCACACGTGCAGAAATTCATCATCATCTCTATTGCTGCTGCTGCATTCAAGCATATATATTTGCACAGACGTCAGTCACATTGGTACGTTTGTACAGTTTGAAAATTTAACATTTCTGTTTGTAATTTGCTTGATGTTGTTCAATCAAAAATATTTCAATAATCAGTCAGTCAATCTCTGTTTGCATGTTGAAATGAAACACAAAGTAAGTGTAAAACTTTTACTCAACAACAAGCAGCTTCACTTCCATCTTTACACTGCTATTTTACACTTTTTCTTTTGTTGTTCAACTTATTTATTATAACAATCATGCGGTTTGTATAAAGTGAAATTCATCTCTCACACACTTCTATTCCATAAAGTTGATCAAATAATTTTCTTTTTTTATTTACATCATCTTCAAGCAATGCTGATGCTTGAAAATTATTAAATTTTTCTTCTTCCTCAATAAGAAGATTCTCTTCATTCAATTTCTCTTTTTTCTTTAGCATCAATTTCAATGTGTATAATAATTTTTACAAATTTAAATATTTAAATGTTCTTTTTTCTTTTGCTCTTTTTCAACAAAGTTGCAATCATTTCTCATTTTTTTATCAAAAAATAAATAAATAAATTATCCACTTGTGTAGGGTTATGATGTGGACGATGTTGGTCGACATGCAACGCGCGCTCATCCGGGTTGTCAGTACAAGCTGAACTACAGACCGGTGGCTGAGTTGGAAAGCAGCGTGAAAAGCATGATCGACGCGTGCAAGAAGATTGGCGGAGGCGCCTCGTTGAACACGGTCGACATGCTCGGCTCGAGTAGAAAATTTCCACATGCGGTACAAATCCAAGGTCCAAGTTTGGCTGATCCATCGAGCATGGAGGGTCTGTTCGCCGTCGACCACAACGGCACTGGTGGTGGTGGTGGTACCGCTGTCGGCGGCTGCACGGTTGGTGGTGGTGGCTTGGACGTTGGCGTCGGGTCGATGGATTATTGCCTTGGCAATTTGGTGGCCGATTCAAACAGAGGAGACGGCCGTTCGTCGCCGCTTGCCATCAACTCCACCATGCTGACCGTCGGTCAGACGGCGGAAAGTCAACGAGTGTTTTCCGGCTTGCTGTACGCGGCGCTGGCGTCGCTCGAACTGGACAGTCTGAAATGCGGCTGCTGTGGAGATTCAGTGGCACACCGGCCAGATTCCATTCTGCGCCACTTGCAACGGCACGTCCGTTTCAATCGGTTCCAGTGTTCGTTCTGCGGTACTGCTACCGGCAGTTTGTCAGCTTTGGAAACGCACGCGAAACTTTTGCACTCGGATTTCAAGCCGCAGGTCTATTTGAATCAGATGCGCCATCTGGTGCGACGGGAGATTTGTGCCGTGGTCGAGACGATATTTTTGGGCGTTGGCCAGATGGCGAAGCTGAGCTGCGCGCTCTGCGACGAAAAGCTTCTCTGGCGTTGGAGTGCGCTGCTTGCCCACGTGCGCCAGCACGAGGGTACCTTTCCTTACCACTGCTTGTTGTGCAACAGCGCGTTCGTGGATCAGTTGACAGCGTTGCAGCATTTGCAGTGCATGCACGCCGGCCGGACCGTGAGCGCCTCTTGTTGCACCAATTTTGGCACCGAAGAGCTGGTCGAACGGAACTTGGCCAAGTGCTTTCCAATATTCTGCGATCAAACGCTCGACCAACTGTTGCTCGTCGACAACAACACCGCCGATCCAAGCAGATCATCTTTCCGTTCCAACCAGCCGGTGGTCAATTTGGCAATGGTGACACCACGTCAGCCGACCAAATCCACCGTCTATTGTAATCTGTGTCAGGCGAAAATATCCAAAAACATGTCCTGCTTGATTGCTCACGCCAAAGTGCACCTAGCCTACAAGCCGCTCAAGTGCGAGTATTGCAATTTTCGACACTTCGCCATGTCGAAAATTCGACGTCACAACGTGCGCGTGCACGGCAACAAGCCGGTCAAAGTCAGCTATCACCCGGTGCCGGATATTGGCAAGCAGATCAAGCAGATGAAGCTCGAATGCTTCGGCTTGTTGGCTTCGACTGCACCGATAGCCGCCGCCCAGACGTCGTCGTCGTCGCTGCATCAGCAGCACCAACACCAACAAGCTTGCGATTCTTCACTTTACACTGACGACGACACGTTGTTGCTGTTCGAAGACGAAGTAGTACCACCGGAGTGCAGCGCTGTCGTCGAGGACGAGTGCCAGATTAGCACGGTTGCCACCAGTCCACCGACCTCGGCTAACACAACCCTGAACAGTGACGATGCCAGCGATGACGACCGGTCGCTGACCTCGCTTGCTGGTGATTTCAACTACAACACTGGCATGTTGTACAGCAGCAGCGGCAGCGGCAGCACTGTGAACGGTGAACGGGAGTTGGTCACGGTGAAAAAGGAACAATTCTCAGCCGGTGATCCGGCGTTGGAATTGCCCAGTCTCGGCAAGAAGATGTGCTGCTTGTGCAGTACGTACATTGCCAACAATCCGAGCTCGTTCGAAAATCACGCCTGCAAACACCTCGACTACAAACCCTACCATTGCCACTATTGCACATACCAGTCGTACATTCGGGGCAAAGTTACCAGACACATCCAACAAGTGCACAGCGGCTTGCCGGTGAAAATCATCCACAAACCAGTGCCGGGCATCAAGGATCGCATCGTGACCATGAAATTGCGTTGCTTTCCATTTTTGGCCGGCTTTGCCGGCGAAGCGCCGTCCACTTTATCCGGCACCGGTGCCAGTAGTATGCCTCCGGCTGTGGCGGCGGTGGTGAACGCGTTGGCGGCCGATGGTTCCGTCAACGTTGCCAGTGACCACGGGCGAACCACCAAGGAGACTGTCGTCTGTCTGCTTTGCTCGCAGTCGATACCGTGCACTGAGACGGCGTTGACCGACCATTTGCCCAGTCACATTGCGAACAAATTTTTCCACTGTCCCGTTTGCACATACGCTACCAATTTTCTGATTCGCGCCAAACAGCACGTGCACAGCGCCCATCCGCAGAGTCAAGAAACTCGAATTGTTTGCTGCCCTGCGGACGGTATGCGTGGATTGCAAGAGTTGGCAGTGAAGTGTTACGGACCTCTGGCTGCATCGCTGGTATCATCAGACAAGCTGGCCGTTGCTGGTGCTGTTACTGCACTGGCACAGTGGAACAATTCCAAATCATTCAAACTTGACGATGATGAAGAGGACGACAACGGCAACATTGCCACTAATAATAGCAGCAGTAGCAACAACAACAACAACAACAGCTATGCAGAATCATCATCACGAGTAGAAAATTACAACTTCAAGCAACAACAGCATCAAATGATTGAAGACGACGACGAAATGCAATCATCTCAAACAGCAGCTGCAATAGTGGCGGCGGGATTTTTACAAGCTGCAGCTGCAGCTGCAGCCGCTGCCGCGGTACAAGCCAAAGTTGATGATATGAAAACCAAATGTCAGCTTTGTTCAGAAATGGTTCCCAAGCAATTGTCAACTTTGATTCTACACTCAAGGCAACATCTCGACCACAAACCGTATCAGTGTGCTTATTGCAGTTGGAAATCAGCCGAAGAGGAAGAAGTCAAACAGCACATCACACGTTCGCATCGCAATGTGGCACTCAAGGTAAAAATTACTGATCAGTTTTTACAGATTACATGAGTTTTTATTTATTTATTTGTATAATTAATTAAGAAATGAACTGTTTTTTTTGGGAGGGGGGTTTGTTTTTAACGAGTTTAGGTTATTGTTGTTACCATTAATCACTTGTTAAAAATTGTTCAGTATTATTCTTATTCTTTTTATTATTATTATTATTATTATTATTATTATTATTACCGCTTGCAAGCAACATTTTGAGGTAAAAAAGGCATTTATTTATTTGCTTTTGAAATTTCCTCAAACTCTTGTAGTAGAAGAAGAGCAAGCTTCGCTTTGCTGTGGGCACTTTTGAGGGTTGAATAATGTTCAGTTTTTTAGTGTAGTAGCTTTAATGAACAACGATGATCAAATGAGAGAAGTTATCGACATTGTGAACAATTATTGTCATTGTATTTTTTTATTTTCACAGTGAAGTTGTTGCAAATGAAAATTAATAAATTTGTACTTATTTGACTTGCTTGTTTAAGGTTTTATTTCATCCGGAAAGGACTATGGTCAATCGTATTGCGCAACGTTGTTTTCCAAATCTCAGTGTGGGCGACAGTTCTCAGCTAATTTCAAGCGGCGGAGGCGCTGGCGGCGGCGGCGGCGGCAGCAGCAGTTCGAACAGTCACATCAGCGGCTTGACACCAGTGGTGCTGACTCCTGGCACTCCGAATACGAATACCATTCTGCGCAAGTTAGTCTGCAAGCTCTGCAACGGCAGCATTGCAGACAATCCAAAGTCGATTGGCATTCATGTGAAAAATCATCTCAACTACAAGCCGTATCGATGTCCATACTGTCGGTACATGTCCTGCGAACAGTCCAAAGCGAGGCGTCATGTCGAGCATGTGCACAATATCAGCGGTGATGCGATCGAAGTGCACGCTGAGGACAATATCAAAGAGAAAATCACCGACATGAAAGCTCGATGCTTTCCAAATCTTGGCCACGTCGGGCTCAGTGAAGTGTACAGTAACTGTGAGGATGCTGGATCAGCACCGGCTGCCGGGAAACATCACCACTCTCAGTTGAGTAGCAGTAGTCAAACCAAATCGTCACTTGGTGGTGGTTTGGTTGACACGGCGTTGCAGTTTGATTGTCGACTTTGTCACGAGAAAATACCGCTTGAATCAACCGATCACCACGCACGCACGCATCTCGGCAAGCCGTACAAATGTGCCTACTGTAGTAGTCGATTTTGGTCTGACGAGAAGGTCAAGTTCCACATACAAACCGTCCATCCGAATGCTCCGATGAATTTCGTTTTCCAGGTAGGCGCTGCTCTTCAATTTGCATGCCGTCAAAGTGTATCACTTTTTCAACAGTCTGTTGCTTCCATTCCTAATATTCATTCCTCTACAGCATAGTTGAACTTGTCTCTATGTAATTTTTTAATTTTAATTTTTATTTTTTTACACTATATACATATACACACATATATGCACGATGTATGTATGCATGCATGCATGCATGTATGTATGCATATAGTAAATATGTGTGCGACGAGTATATTTGTTTTTTGTTTTGTTTGTTTGTGCGTGCGTATTTTTCTCTTCACATGCTTTCATATGCAAAAAAACAAACATTCTGATGTTTTTAATAACTTGTATGAAATTTTGTTCAAATGGAAAAAAAAGTAAATCCACTTGAAAATCCATTTCAGATTCTTTTCTCATTTCACTTCATTTTATTGCACAATTTTGATACTGGATAATTTTTAATTTGTTGTTGTGTGTTGTGTCATATTGTTGTAGTTATTTTTTTATGCTTCTCTTTTATATTTTATATGAAATTATTTAAAATGTTGTAGATAAATAAATTTAAATATTAATCAATCAACCAATCAATGACTGTTATTTTTCAGGGAAACGAAAATGATTCACAGTTTCACTTGATACGAAAAAAATGCTTCCCAGATATGCTGAACAGAAACAATGATGCAGAGTGTGTTGCAGTTGCGAACAAGGTGAAAGCGACAAACAGCAGCACTGCAAGCAGACTTAGCAACGGCTTGTCACTGCAGAGCGGTGGTAAATTGGCTTTGCTGAGCAGCGGCAGTGCAAAATCTGATCGACAGATTGGGACGAGCAGATTGTTCAGCGGTGTTGTTTGTCAAATATGTTCCAAAGAGGTTCCAGACGGGTCATTGGACGCTCACACAAGAAGTCATTTGGGCTTCAAGCCGTTTCATTGCGCTTATTGCAATTACAAATCCAGTTCCGCTGCAAAGGTGAAAAGTCATCAAGAATCAGCACACCCTGAACTACCACCGTTGCAACGTTCTTTCACTCAGCTAACTGAAAACATGACTCAGTTGATTACCGACATGCGTTCTGTCTGCTTTCCACAACTGGATAACAACAATGCTCACAAGACAAAGCAGCAGTCTTCAGAACAGCTCATATCAGAAGTAAATAGACGATTTATAAATAAAATAAAAACAATATTATTATTATTATTATTATTATTATTAATGATGCAAATTAAATACATTTTTTATTTTCTATTCAAGGCTGAGCAGTTACGATTGTGTTTGGCCGGTGAACTTGAAACGGTTTCACTTTCTTGGGGTGATGATACTGTCGACAGAGCAACAATGACAACAGCTTCAAATTTCAACAGTGGCGCTGCAACAACAACTGTTGAAGAGAATAATAATCTGACCTGTCAGCTGTGCAAAAGATCTGTTATTGGAACGATGAATTCCATTGGTCTTCACGTGCGCAGTCATTTAAACTATGAACCGTACGCATTTCATAATTCCAAAGATGATAATGCAAAATTTTAATTTATATTATTTTTTGTCCTTTTTTTTAGATTCCATTGCAATTTTTGCGAGTACAAATCTTGCATTCAAGAACAGGTAAAAGAACACTTGAACAACGTTCACCGCAGTAGTCAGTACGAGATGAGCTACAATGCTGAACAAGATATTCATACGAAAATGGCCAACATGCGTCGGCGTTGTTTTCCCAGAATGGATTTTAGCGACGAATCTGAATTGGCAATTGAATCGTTCGATATAGCTGACAGTGAAGATGATTTGGATGAATTGGATGATGAAGAGGAGGAGGATGATCAAGATCCAGAAGTAGAAGTAGAAGTAGATGTAGAAGAAGAAGAAGAAGAAGATGATGATGATGATGAAGAAGAGGACGAAGAAGAAGAAGAAGGAGCAGGAAGAGGAGAAGAAAAAGAAATGGAATGTGATCAGGTTGGTCCTACAGTTTTCTGGCAAAGTGGCGAATCGTTGGATTTATCCGGTGAAAGTGCCGCCGCTCAACAAGCAAGTGTTCAGCTGGAAAGCATGGAATCTATTAGCAGTTTGATGAACACAATGCTTGGAACATCAGATTTGAATTTGACCACTCCCATTGCTGACCTGTCTGCTGTCAGTGACATCTCTGAAGGTATTTTTTGTTGTTGATCATTTAAAAGAAAAATGAAATTTAAATTTAGTTTTATTTTTATTCTCAGGTGAATGTTATCCAGAAGTGGAGTGTCAGATTTGCTCTGAACGATTGACCAATGATGAATTGTCCAAGACGAAGCATTTGACCAAACATCTCGGCGATTATGAATTTCGTTGCTATTATTGTGATTTCAGTAGCTTTGTGCAAACGGAAACGTTGAAACATGTGACCGCTTCGCATGCCGGCAGTCCGGTCAGAGTTACACGCACCTCGTTGGGTACAGCTCAAATTAGCGCCGCTTACGAACGACTCGGCCAACAATGTTTTCCTCGTGGTGGACGTGCTGGCAATAAGGACAGTTCAATCACGGCATCAACAGCACAATCACCACCGACAACAACCACACCAGCGGCAACACACACATCAGCGGCATGTTCTGGTGGAACGCGCAAAGCCACCACGACAGCGGCGGCATTGCAAAATATCACTTGTGCTTTGTGTTCAACAACGATAAACTCGGCTGATGATGATCAGCTCTTGGCTCACGTTCGTCGACACAAGACGCAGTCGCATTACAAATGTCCCCACTGCAGTTTCATGCATTCGCACAGTTCCAAGGCCAAAGAGCACGTGAAAACTGAACACTCTGACAAAGTTGCCAAATTGTCCACTGTTCAGATGGACGTTGACGACGATGGTGTTTGGCGTGGACGGTGTTTTCCGGACTGGAATGCCCATAGTGCGGACGATGCGGAATTGGACGACCTGGATGAGCTTGAAGAGGTGGACGATGAAGAGGAGAACGATGATGAAAACGGTGCTTCTTCCAATGCGAACAGTGCAACTACGACGAAACGTCGCTCTGCAACTACGCGGGTGTTGTCCGCTGACGGTCCGAGGTACATTTGTCAGCTTTGCAAAAGTCCGGTGTCCATGTACGCGAGCTCGTTGTACGTGCATGTGAAAAATCACATGAATTACAAGCCGTACTGTTGTGGAAACTGTGACTACAAATCACCGGTGAAATCCAAAGTTAGACGGCACATTCAAAATGCTCACAAAAATGTATCAGCGACGATCAACTATTTCCCAACTCCGGGCATTGATCACGAAGTGCTCAGGTGGAAGAAGAAATGCTTTCCAGAAGTGACATCGTTTGCCACGTTGGCAAATGACAAGGTTCCTTGTTTTGTTTGTAAAACTGACGTTGCTGATACATTTTTATCAAAATCTGTCCACGCAAAAAATCATCTAGACTCAAAACCTTATCATTGCGGCTATTGCTTGTACAAGAGTTGTTTACGGGGAGAGACTAGACGTCACGTGGTGCGTCAACATCTCGGCTTGCCGGTCAATGTGGTCTTTGTCGACAAGGAAGTGGCGACCAAAGAGAAAGTGACGCGTATGATTGAACAATGCTTTGGCAGTGCCGGCACGAGTAAGAAGTCAGCTGCATCGACGCAGAAACAAGGAGCAAATACCGTTGTTGCGAAGAGCAACAACTCGACCGTCAGCTCTGTTGAAGAGAAAAAGGGAAATGGTAAAATTGCACTTGGCAACAACAGTTCTGTTTCTTCTTCATTAACAAGTCGTAGTAGTGGATCGTCGTCAAACACCACTACAACAACTAGCAGTTCAACAGCCGTGACAACAACAATAACGAGTGGTCGTCAGTCGTCAAGTAGTGGTCAACAACGCCAACAGTCAGCAAATTCAACCAATGTCAGCAATGCTAACGCTGCCAGCAGCAGCAGCACTGCTGGTTCGTCGATATCGCCGTCAGGATATAATTTACGCACTACAAGAGCGTCGTCATATCGTTTGCAAGCAGCTACTGCGGCCGCTACAGCGACTACATCCAGAGTATCTAAAAAAGAAACAAACAAAGAGGCAACTGCAACAACTTCTGACGTTCGTCTTGGTCAACCTTATCGCGTATGGCATTGCAGCTATTGCGATTACATGGCCCACAGCAAGTATATTGTTAAGCAACATTGCGTCAGCGAGCATCCTGGCCAACCGGTGGAAGTTTTGGACATAAATCGAATGTGCAAGAAGTAGTATAATAATAATTATTATGTTTTGCTTTATATATTTTGGAGGCTTTTTACGTTTTATTTCATGCATATATAAATGTGTGTGTCTGTGTCTGTGTCTGTGTACTGCATTTTTGGTTTTTTTTACCTGGTGGCCATCAGCGATGGCAATTTTAAGCCGTCCAAAAGTCAAAAATTGCATTACTTCTTTTGCACTCGTTGTACATGTTTTCACTTTTATGTTTTTTAGCTCGCTTTTGTAAAAGTTTAAGATTGACGCCTTTTTGTGAAACTCAGGTCTGATACAATGATTTTCAGTTTGTTTTAAAATTTTGGCAATTTCAGCATCTCTTTTGATTCATTCTTCTTGTTATCATCTTTTACACGTGAATGACCAGTGAAAATATCGAGCTATGGTTGAAATCAGTGATTTTTTTTTCACTTTATTTTCGAATAAAATTCTTCTTTGTCATTGCAAAGTTTTTGTCATTCTTTGCAGAAGATGATTTTGAGCATGGTCGGAAAATGTTTTTTTTTTTTTGTAAAATTTTAAATCATTTACATTTTGATGAACAAAGTTTCAATGCAAAATTCATTCTAGTTTGCAACAATTCAGAGGCGCAAATGCATGAACGAATGAATGAATGAATGAATGTCCTCTGGTCTCTACATTTTAATTTTCTCATTTCAAATAAATGAAATAATTATTCAGTAAATAAGTAAGCAAATATTTCAGCGTTGTTTAAACCATCAATTACGAAAATGTAAGCAAAGAAAGATATTATTAAAATGCCTGTTCAATTTTCATTTATTCTCTTCAAAGTTCGAACTGATTTTGAGTATAAAATGTATATAACAAGAAAAACCTAGACATTAATATTATTTGAAAACTTCATATAATATAAATTATAATATAAAATAAGAAAATCTTCTGATTGATCGACCAAAATATATAAAATTTATATTGTTAAGAAAATTTTCGACGGTTTTCAGAATACTGTAACAAAATAAAACCTACTTTTGTTTTTACAATATAATACACGTCATTTTTGGTTTACAGTATGAATAGCCTACATCGAAATCCAATGTTTAGTATATATGTATAATTGAATGCAGACGTTGCACATATGTGAAATGAATTTAAAATGCAGTTATTAAAATTTAAATTAAAAAGAAATTTTTAATCAAGTATTAGTAGTATAAGTGCAGTTGAAACAAAATTGTTTACTACCATTACACAAAAAATACCTAAAAAATAAATGAGATCAATAGATAGATAGCTTGATAATTAATTTTATTATGAATTAAAACTAAAATTAACTACTGATTTTGAGATTTAATTTCTCATTTTATCTACTTTACAGTTTTTTTCGTTTTCAAAATTCAAAAGCTTACGTGTAATTATATTATTTCAATTTGCTTACATATTAAAATACGTTTTCATTCATTTTTACTTTAATGCTGAGCTGAAGAAAACTGTGCTTTCCTCACAAAAAATACACATCTGCATTTGAGCGAGTAATTTAATGCTTTGGACTTTTCTATTGATTTATTTGTCACTATCAGTTTGTCTTATCAACGTTTCTCGAGCTTTTTTACTTTTGCACTTTGCACATATATTGTATAATTTTCAGATTATTAGATTCAGTGTTCAATACGAAATATTTATCCATTTACCGCTCAGATAAAAGAAACCTACCTATCAAAAAAAGATTAGATCCAGTATCCCAAATTTTAAAAATATAATATAATAAATAACACTTTTTTCAGTATTAAAAATATTCTTTTTATTTTTGTTATGTTAATTTTACTCTAAATTGTATTACAAAAATGTCATGATTCTATCGTATATTACCATAAAATATAAGTGCTAAAAATATTGTTGTAATAATTTTTTTATTTTAAATTATGTTTTGTTTTCATTTAAATCAAATTTTTGATTTTTTGGTTTGTGCTTTAATCAAATATAAAAGTAGAGCAAAAAAGAACAAATACAGTATGCAGAAATTGATGAAGATAAAAATAAATAGTTTAAAATAATATATTTAGTTTTATTATTATTAATTTATAAATCTGAGTGAATTTTAATTGTAATATTGTTTTTTAAGGCAAAAACATAAATATTATCACAAAGATGATTATTGTGACAAGCAGGTTTCATGTTTTAATAACAACCATATTGGATAAGGTCAGCAGTCGATCGCCATTAGCTAGGCAAAATTAGTAGCGAACGGACTTTGTGTAGCCTGGCTTGCCGCTGGCGTTGTATTGCTCATTGTCGACCTCTTCTTGGCAGTGTACCATTCCCTCGCGCTTCCGAACCTTCGACTGCCTGGTGGCGCTGTTGTCGCATCGTGCTGACGCCACTTGTTCGCTCGCATCTCATCGGTCGCATTGTTGCTTACTGCCCGGTCGTGTATCGACGGCAGTGAAAATTGGCACTACTTCGACCGCTCGTTTCCATGAAACCCGTCGCAATCGATGAATAAAAGTGGGCTTATATTGCCCAGCTCACTTCGGTGTGCCGTACCATATTTTTATTTTTTTCCACAGACGTATTTTTGCAATTACCGCGTGGGAGTACAACAACATGAACAACAAGCTGACCTTCCGCGCACGGCCCGTTGATGCAATGAAACCCATGCCTTTGTATCAAGAATGTGAATTGCCAAGACTTCCATCTTATGGCGCGAACGTTAGACCCGTTGCAACGATGCCATCGAGCATGGAAAAGGAGGAAGAGATGGTGAGTACACTCGGATTCAAAATGGCGGGCCGCGTGTCCTGTTTTCACGTTATGTGCGTTAGATGGCGCTGCTGTTTGTTTTTCACCCCCGCGTTTATCTTTCTTTTCATGTCAATCGTTGAATGCGTTGATTGATTGACTGGCTAACGTTGTTGCCGTTTAATTCGCTGCGTTTCTTTGGCGCTAATTTTGATTCTTTCTCAGTAACAGCGTCACCTCAACAAAGAAAAATAATTCTTTAAAATATTTATGAACTGTTTTAAGATATGTTTGATGAGAAATAGATAATTTTTTTTAATTAGAAGTTTTAATTTTAAATAACTGGTTTTGATTTACAATAATACACTTCATATAGTTAATTTTATATAATTTAGCATAGTTTGACTTTGATTTTAAATGAAAATTGAATTAGCTCATATTTAAGATATTTTGTTGCAACTGAATTTCTTAGTTAAGATTTATCTTGCTGTTATTTGAATAATTGTAAATGTTAGTCAGTTGCTCAAATTGAATTACATTGAATTCAGAAATGAAATTTATTTTTTAATTTTGCATCTGATATATTAAATGATGGCAACTTTTAATGTTAATAAAAAATATGTTTTACTATTTTCGTATATTAGAATGATTGAATGATATCTATTATTTTTGCTTTGAATGTAATTTTACGATTTTACTAATTTGTATACATGACACGTATTTCGATTTTTTGTAATATGATTTACTTTATTATTATGCACATGTAATCCAATTACGTGCACTTTTTTTGAGTATATTTATTTTTATTTTTGTTTTAGGAAGTGCATTATCAGCAAGCTCTTACTGCACGGGAAGACGTTAGGGATAAAAATGTCATTTCAGAAGTCTCTATTCCAGTTCCTCGAATATCTTACGACTTGGCAATTGATGAACTGTACGATACGTATTTTTCATTTTCTGAGGCATACGCAGGTTCAGATGCGAGTGCAAGTAGGATTGAAACATATGCAGATATTACGAGTAAAATGAACGTAACTACGTGTGAATCACTCTACATTGAGATGTATTAATTTAGTGATAAAATACGATGCCGATGCTGAAGATAATCAGTGGCTATTGAACACTGGAGTTCAGTATGGTATCACTGTCGATATTTTGGAAAAGGTTTTTGACGTGTTGGAGAATTCATCAGCTGTAAGAAACGGAAAATTACAGAATCTAAACTAGCATTTATTGTGTGGGTTTTTTCTTAGGTGACGAGTTTTAGTGAAGCCGTGGAGCAATTGAAAATGGATGAGTATATACTTCATCCGTTGTATAAGTACTGGTTGTACAAGCAGGTTAGTTGCTGTGATGTGATGTTATTCATTATTACTACTACTCATGTAAAAATTTTAATGTTTTTTTTTTCTTTAGTGTAATTCGTCGTCGGTACCTCGTGTTCGTGCAGATCAACGTCAAAACAACAACACAGCTGATGCATATGTAGCATTTCGTCGTCGGACAGATAAAATGACCACTCGCAAGCATCGCAAAAATGATGATTTAGCAATGTGCAATGTATTGCGCATGATTGAATCGTTGAAAAATGCTGGGTAGAAGAGGTTAAGATTTAGAATAGAGAGGGGAGTTTTGATTTGGCAGTTTTTAGCTTAATAATCAGTGTTTGTGCTGAAGCGAACCGCAGTCAATTGGAGTTGGCCTGTGCGAGGATGGTTCTGTTTGAGCGAAGATTCATGATGAAAGACTGGTTCAGTCGCTATTACAAAACATGCCAACTATTGGCCAGACCTCCTCCTCCGGCTCCTGTTTCTCAGAGAGTATAAGCTATTTGTATTTTTGCAAAAAATTCCTTTTCTTTAAATGAAAAAGCTTTTTAATACAGAGGGTATCTGTGCCAGTGGATCGTTCTTCGACCAGGCGATCTAACACTAGGCCAGCGGCAGCTAAGCCCGTTAGACCAAATAAAATTGACTCAAGGAAGACACTGTTGCGTCGAGCCATGAATTTACCAAAGAGTGTTGATGCTCAAAACGAACCTGCGCCTGTTAAGAAGACGGTACAATGGATGATAATTAATGTCATCTATTTTTTCTTGAAATCGATTTCTTACAGCCGACCCGCACGAAGGCGGTAGCAGACAATCCGGATGGACGTTACGCTTTTAGGCCAAAGCCTGGGTGCACATATCACGCGGTGGGGATTTTTTTTTTAATTTCTAACAGCGTCGTTTGTTATTCGATATTGTTCTCATTTTAGCCGATATTGGATGAAATTTATCGAAATGAATCGCCATATTATTCTGAAAATTTTACTTCTGTGACAAATAGTCAGAAAGTGCCTCAGAGTGATGACTCTTCGTCTGAGCAGGACTTTTTCCATGCATTTTTGCATTCTGAAAATGCTCGTCATCCATCGGGATTAAGTTATGCGGGAATGGTTCGGAAACGGGTAGGGCGTTCCGGAAGGTATGATATTGCAATATGGTATTTTATTTTTATCTTCTTGACTTGTGTAATATTTCCAGAATGTACATGGACGTGATCCGTAACAAGAATTTGAAGCTGCCGTTTTCTTACATTCAGGATCCAGAAGAGGGATGCTCTGGGTTTGTGTTCCATGTTGAACGATTTGTTGATGCATTTTCGTAAGCTTGATTTCTGTTTCAGTATTCGACGCTATCGTCCAGAATCGTGCTCACCAGTGAACGGGGAAGATGATGCAGCTAAAGCAGCAGGTGAGCATCGACAGTGCAAACAATTTTTTACTGATTTGAATTCAAAGGGTGGCAGTGACGCTAATCCTTTTATTACAGCGACACTTGGTGAGCAAAATTTATGAGGAATTTCTAGTTTTGTATGGTGAGCAGAATTAAACAGCATTGCAATTTGACCGTTTCACTCTGCTTGTTGAAGTGCATTTTAAAGATAGATTCTTAAATGCTCCTACGAATCGTATGCACGAGAATAAGCAAAATTTAGTATGAAAGGCAGCACCATTGATTAAACTAATTCGTGCTAATGATTTTCTTCTACAGTCTTAGTATGTGAGGGGCAGTTGCGATTTTAGTGCCGAGGGTAATTGTTATTGCCACAAATGCAGACATTTGCTTGTTCTTCTTAATTAATGAAATAGCATGCAATTGTAGGTTCGACAAGGACGAAGAAGGATTCTTGCTTGTCAACCGCAACGGCCGGTGTTTTAACTTCAAATCAAGACGACGAATCGTCGGTTGCTTCGGCAAAGTCACCACAACCACAGTTGGGACAAATTAAAATCGAAGCAGTCCACTCAACTGTACAACAGGATTCAGATTCAGATCATGCGACAACTTCAGGGAAAGAGGCACCGTCATTCGTGAAACATTTAGAATTGATTTCGTCGAAGAGAAAGAAGCAGCGAATGAACAACGATTATTCTGCAGAAAAGAAAGTTGACGTAGACAAGGCGAAAATTTTGATGTCGATGCTTTCAACGAACGGCTTTGCTCATCCGATGGAACTTTCCGCTGGTAATGGACCTTCAGGGCGCACTACTAATAATAAGGCGGGGCAAACATCCAAATCCACAGGTACTAGATCAAAACGGGGTCAAAGCAGCAATGGAAATGAATCTGGAATACGATCTGCGCTGAGATCACAGCGATCAGGCAGTAATCGAGTTGCAAACAATTTCCCTACCTCAGCAGGCATCAACGGTGACAATTCACTTCGACCTTCTTCTCATACGGATATCAGCGGTGAGTTTGTTTTTTGTTTTTTAAATTAAAGTCGAAAGAATTATTATTTTGCTCAGATCGTTAAAAGGCTATAATTTTTTTTTCTAATAGGAAAGTCCACTATTGGATCTGTAACGCCTTTATGCACACTTTATTACCCATGTCCAAAGCCTGCCGATGGTACTGATGGTGTCAACCCTTCTCCGGGTTTCCGCGAAGCCGGTTAGTTTTAATCTTTTGATTTGTTTATCAAGATCATCAAAATTGTTCTTCTTACGTGAATGATATTATATATATATATATATGATATCCTCAGTGACACTGTATTGTCTTCTCTTTTGGAAAGACTATATATATATATATATTGTTAGCATTATTTTTTTTCACAATCCCTTTCTTTGCATATATACACACACACGCACACGGTTGCATTGTTATTTTAAATCAATAAATTTTCCTCATACTCTGAAGTTAAGCTATTTTTGTTTTTATTGGTCATTTTCAGGAATGATGTCATATCATTTTGTAGTTTCTCTGTTTGCAGGAGCGCAACGCTCATAAGTTCCCAAATCAACCAGTCGACAACTGTGGCAACTGTAGAGAAGGATATAAGCAAAAGATGAACATTGTTGCTAACCTGCGTATATGCAAGAGAGCAGCGAGCAGCAGCTATAGCCCTATTGAAGTTTTACGTGTCAAGAGCATTTCTTTTCTTTTTTTTTATTTTTCACACATAACTTTGTATCTTATATTTCACATTGTGCGCATGCGTGAGTTTGTGTTTTTGAGCTGCTAGGTTTGATAATTTTCTATTTTTCACTGTTTCATGACGTATGTTATTGCATTATTATTTATTTATTATATTCATCTTACAGTTTCAACTGCATTTATTTATAGCTGCCGCACATGATGTGTGTGTGTGCAGAAAAAGAGGACATGCATTAAGCCCGTTGCGATTTGTTATTAAGATTAATAATAGTTATTATTCGTAATACCATATCAGTATATTCACATGCCGTAATAAAAGCAGCCGTGTAGGAAATAACACATCCGCTCTGTACAAGTGCATCATCATTGATGTTTGATGGAATTTTTCATTTGCTAATGCTTGGCAGTGGAAAAGAGCATAAAGCAGTTTGAAGAAAAAAAAAACGAGTGCCACAAGTGGGGATGGGGATAGGGGCAGTGAAAGAAAGAAAGAAAGAAAGAACTGTGTTTTAGCAAGCGGTGAGTTGTGTGTCCTGCTGCTAATTTGTGGCCAGGTTAGTGTCATGTTTGACAACTGGGACTGAATGATAAACCAGCTAACAAGGATTGTTGCACCATTTCATCCGACCATCCGGCATCTGTTGCACCCCGATCGTGCATGAACCGAACATTGGACAGCAATGTGGCGCCATGCAGTTTTTCATGTCCAAACCTATGGAAGAAATAAATCACCAACAACGTTCGCTGGACAAAATGAAACATCAACTAACAAAAAGTTGCATTAATAACATTTTACATTTTATCTTACTCACTTACTGCTATATCTTATCAGCAAGCAGTTCAACTAGTTACTTAGTGGAAAAAATATGAAAAATCAACTTTTCAAGCGAATATCTTTTGTTTGTAATAATAATCGGCTATATTAAGATTATTCTTTAAAAATACACAAAAATTATTATTAACCAGAAATTAATTCTTAAAAGAATGTGTGATCCTTTTATACGCATCGCGAGGCAAATTGGAAATAAACTCAACGACAAAATGTACAATTATTAAGAAATATTGAAGTTTGCTATCATTTCTACAGTATTCTTTTTTCTATCATAACTATCAACAACCGCTTAGTTGAATAGAAAAATTATAATGTTTTCAAAAATCAAATGTTGTATTCAATAATATTAAATGATAAATCATTACCTTTTGAAGATCTTTTCAATGATTTCAGTTCCGCAGTACATTGCTGAGTTTCCAACGGACAATTGCGTATATCCGCTTCATCGCAGACTTTGTATCTTCTACGCATTCCGTTCGGTTCACAGGGTGACCAAAGGGTCCAATCGTTAGCAATTTCTTTTGCAATGATCACCGCCTTCTGCAAGCTGGGTTTCATTTCAACCGTATCTTCGCCACGTTGCACACCCGCCGTATAAGTTTGTACATCTTTACTGTCAGCCGATGGAATCAAGCCGTCTTCCTTGACATGGCAGTAAAGTTGAAAATATTCTGCATTGTATGCAGTTTCATCGATGAGCAAACTTGGAGCTGTATCTTTTGTCTGAGAATTGAGCACACAATTTAGTGAATCCTCCTATAAATAAGAACTTTCAAGCTGTTTAACTTACAGTCATTATTATTATTTATATGTCTGTTAAATTAAACCTCATTTTTGCTAAATTTCAATAAGACCAAAAACATTGTATTGCTATAAAATTTGTGAATGAAATTTGTCATTTTACTTCATTAAAGAACACTCCAGACTGGCATTGAAAACCATACTGAGAATCAGAATTGAGACAACGAATTATGCAGTCTTTTATTGAATCAGCGTCGGTAACCGTTCTTGCATAGCCAATAAGTACTTTTTTAGGCATCCTAACAAATACATCTGAACATGTTTTCACGAGATTCTCTAAATATTACACATAAAAATTATTAAAAATAATAGAAATAAAAATAATAATATTTATTTTACCTGGAAAGCAAACTTTTTCAAAATGCTGCACAGAGGCATGATCTTCCAAACGGCCTTTCGATTCAGATGGACCATAGAATATGCATCGATTTGCTGATGAAATGAAATCAAAAGATTGACATATAACTTCACGACCATCTTTAGCCTAAATGAATAAATTAATTAATAAAATTAAATAAATCGAATTAACTGTATGATCAAATAATAAATATATATATATATATATACTCACTCTGTTTGCGGTACAGATTTGAATGCACTGCTGATCAGTCATTGGACTAAATTGAGAACCACTGCTGGAAATGAGCTGCTTACCAATTATCTTATAATATTTGACAACTTCTCCAGGTTTACATCCGCCTAAAGAAATTTTACAACTGAAAATGTGCTTTATTGTAAAAAATATTTAAATTTACAGCAGCATTTTATCATTATACATAATATGTATATATGTATACTATTTATTTGCATTTACTTTTTATTGTGAAGTAAAGAAATGTTACAATTGTCGTTGTTGCTGTTGTTAGCATTTAAAAGTTTGTTTCAAAGCAAACATGAAAAGTCTAGCAAAACAGAAAATGCAAGAGAAAAAAAAATTGAAAAGAACAAATGTTCACTTCAATTGTTAAAATTCGACATCTGCAAGCATTGCTAGATGATATTTTATTTACAAATGGCAAAAAAAGATGGAATAATATTTGTTTTTTTTAAAAGGCATCTTATTTTATATAAACCAGAAGATTCTTTTTATGTATTTATTTAGATTTTTTTTTGCTTTTCTTTTCTTCCACATACCCATAGTTGTCACAGTTGACATGCTGGCTGGTATCATTTGTATTTTAAAATGTCAAATGGGGACAGACATTAAGAACAATGCTAACAATTGTTTCATTTTCAATGTCGCTGCATGCAGACAATTGTGGTTGTTATTTATGTGCTATTTTTCAGCAATAATTGAGAAAAAGTTTAAGAAAAAATAATGCTGCGTTTATAGGTTGTCCTGCTAGCCTGGGACCGACCCCTGGAGAATATGTCAGAAAGGAAAGTTGCCAAAAAATTTTGGACTCTTCAAAAATGGAAGCTTGCAAATGTCGTATAAAAATTACTATTTAGCATGTGAACTGTTGGTAAATTTGGTAAAATGAAAAGAATTGCTCATATGAAATAAATTTGTTGAATGAATGAATGAATAATAATATTATTAATAATGCAAATAATAAATGTTGAAACACTTTTGAAAACGAAAATCACTTTTTGAGAAAAAGAAACAAAATATAACCATAAAAAAACCATTTGAAACAAATCTGAGAACGTTGCTTTGAATAGAATAAATATGTTTGTTGCTTTGCAAATTTGATCTAATCACATTTGAACTATTTGATATGTTGTGGAAAATTTATCATCACTTACCCCATGTGTCTATTTCCAACGGGCTAATTGAAGGCGGTCTTGTCTGTGGGAATGTTGGTATCAGAGTTGAATATGGCATCTGGACGCTGGGAATTCCTTGGTGAATTTCAACATTTCGACAAGTGCTCGAAGTTAGCTCGTAATAATCACGATTTGGCGTTGGCAACAGCACTGCCGGATGTTGGTCACCCAAATGTCCGAACATATCGCACAATTGATGTTCTCTGTCATAGACAAATGACTGGCAAGTGAATCTTGGGGATGAATATTGAAGACAACAATTTTTGCACTGATCCGACGTGATCATCGCTCGTCGTTCGAATGGCATTGCATTTTTAATTGCACAATTTGAAGCTTTGCCAAAACAAGCATCTTCTAGAAATAATAATTAAATGCCGTTCAATTCCACATGATAAAATAATATTTTATTCATTCAATCATTCCAATATTCAAAATTTTGAAAATTTTCATCTTGTAACTTAATTTATTTTATTAAAAGAACGCAATAATTAAAAAATAATTATCATTATTAATTGATTGCATTATAAATTAAAATTTATGACATAATTTTGCTTTAATAAAAATTTATTGCTTTAAATTTCTCCATGTCTTGAACATGCTGTGCCTGCCTTGTTCAAACAAAATTTCCAGTCAACATTCATTCATTCATTCATTGAATGAAAAATTGGCACAGTGATTCATGAAATGTTTATCTCTAAACGCTAGCAGTTTTGATTTTGTCAATAAGAAATTATTTTTTTTTTAATTTGAATAATTTGAACAAGTAATAATACAATAAAAAATGTTTTCTTTACATTTTGAAATTATTATTCAAAATTGATCAATACAACAAATAGAGGTAAATTATACTGATAGGTTGAAAAAGAAGTTTTTCTACAATTTTAGAAACGCTGAGTTGGTGAGTTCAACGTGTTCTATATAAATATAAATTTTTTATACATTAATAAAATTACAGTTAAATTAACAAAAATTATAATCAAACGAAGCTATGAATAAAAATGCAAATTGTTATATAAAATGAGCATAAAAATTATTTATTATTTGAATGGCAATGTTTGGCATTCATTACTGTATTTGGTATATTATTACAGCAAAGGTTTTCCTTTTCAAGTGAAAAACTTTTTCAAAAAACTTTATTGATAAGAAAAAATAGAACATTAAAAAAAACATTACAATGAACATGCAATTGATAATGTAAAAAATTGTTATTTTACATTATAAAAATGAAATTGATTATAATTCCTTTTTTATGAGATTTCTTTACACTGGATCTGAAGAAAATTTGAAGGAAATCTTTTAGTCATTCAGTTTTAAATAAATTATTTTGTTTATTTAATTTTGTAATCAATATACTTAATTAAAAATATTTTCAAATGTGAAATTATTAATGCTATACGTATTCCTGACTGAGTGAGATTCATTATACAAAACAAAACAAACCAACAGCAACAACAATAAAAGCCTGTATGAATGCTGTATGATGTCACACAGCTGGGCATCGACCCCAACAATACAGGCTTAAGCTAAAAATACAATCGCTTTGATTGCACGGCCTGGAGTAGAATGTCACCTATGAATAAAAGCTCACCTCGCATGATTGGGCACGTCATTGGCGATGGCGGTGGTTGTCCAACTGTTGGTCCGAATCCATGACGATTGTACATTGCAGATCCGAAGGGAACTTCTACATATTTGCTGTATCCGATTTGTGAATACGAGGGTGAATTGACATTCCAAATTGGTGTTCTGTATGAGCTGTGAGAATTCGCGACAGGGGTTGATTGAAAATGATAACCACCATTAGAATAAGATTGTTGTTGTTGTTGTTGTTGTTGAGAATTGGTCAACGAATTTGCATTTAAATGCTGACCAACGACAATATTTATGAATAAAAAAGAAATAAATAACATTTCAATTATAATAAGAGGATTATTATGAAGCTTATTCAAAATAAAGTAGATGGCAAAAATGGCGTATGATCACAAAGATTGACAGTTTTTGGGGCAGTGAAGCTGAAATTGCTGCTGTGATCGTCAGCAAGAAGAGCAGCAGCAGCAGCTTTTCAAAGTTGGCAGTGTAGTAGAGGGGAGTTTTTGGAATGCGACCCAAATGCGTTGAATTGTCGCGCTGAATGGAAATGATTCCCAATGGCAATACTGGGCTTCACCTGATTTTCACCAACTGTTGATTAGAAAAGCGCCGCCTCTTTTACATGACCGAAGCTTGTTCCCAGCCAGTCAGCTGCTTTGAAAACTGGCGCCATTCCGGGCCGCATTTTTTCCTTCACCTCGCCAACTGTTCACTAACTGTAGACCCGCCCTTTCAGCGGTTACAACTTACAATGCTCTGCTTTGTAAAGGGAACAACATAATTGACCCTCTTCCTCTAATTGACCATCACGTTTGCTGAATTGCATCTGGTTGGCTCAGGTCGGCCAATCAAATTGCCAAGCCACTCAATTTCGAGGACAGAATTTTATATTATTTAAATTTGATCAAAAACAGGAAATAATTCGCTATTTATTTTTCAAAATCAACATTAAGAAGTGAAAAATATAATTCTTATACTTCCTTTTGAAAATCACAAATTAAAATATTATTCTATTTCTGCTTTAAAAATTAATTGCTCATATAAGAAGCAATTTTTCTGATTGCAAATACTACTCTTTCAAATTAAAAGAAAATCAATAAAAATTCTTATTCTATTCTTAAAAGCTTGTTGTACAAGCAAATAAAAAAAAACATGATGTACTTTTAATGTAACACTTCAAACTGTTATTTATTGTTTCATTGAATGTGTTCAGTAGTTACTTAATTATTTCAATTTTTTAAATTTTACATGGAAAACATGAACTCTTTTAAAAATATCATTCAATCAAACAATTGTATAATTGAAATACTGTTCTGTAAATTAACAACAACAATTTATGTTACGAACTTTTTTTATAATTTGCATCATTCATTTAAAATCTGATGAAATAAAATACTCATCAAAAAAATAATCGCAGTTTTAATTAATTAAATGTTTCTACATGAAATTTAAAATAAATCAAGTTCAATTTTTATTACGATACAGATTTTGTAAAATTTTTCATGAATACTATACAAAACATAGATACTTTTTTTTAAATTTTAGCATTATTTTGACATTATGTTTTTAACTTATGAAAAACTTTCTGAATAAAGTATGAATTTAAATTTCAAAAATTCATCAACATGAGAAATGGATAATAAGAAAAGTGGTGATTTATGTTTTCAAATAAGAATATTTGTTTTAATACATAAAATTGGGTATTCATGAAATAACATTCATTTTAATTTCGATATTAATTTTGCGTGTATATGCAAAACAGTTTATAATTTTGTGATAAACAACTATGGATAGATGTATAGATAAATGACTGAAGCATCTTGTGATGCAAGTAAAAAGAAAAATCAATCAAAATAACAGTTCAACTATATTGTACCTGAAAACATTTTACTTATTGTATTGATTCAATAAATCTGGTTAGTTTTCTTTGCTCAGCGTGTTGCTAACAGTTTGAATTGTTTGAATAACGTAACGTCGAGCTGCACTATTTCATCATCATTTTTCACTGTGGCGTTGACTGGATTGTGCAAGAAAGCAATTCTTTGTCCAGTTTCAATTTTTCTTCACTTTCATCTGCAAGATTTTTCAATAAATTTATTTTTCAAAAAGCAAGTAAAATTATTCTTTGAACTTGAATATGTTATGTATTAATTGAAAGGCAAATTTTGTTGATTCACTTAAATGAAGTCAAATTAAAGTAGGCATTTCAGTTTGGATAATTTAAATTTTATGGGCATTAAAAAGTGGAGAAAATTAATTCATTGCTATTTAAATGATTTCTTTTTTTCTTGATTAAACTGTTTTGTAAAATAATACGCTTTACGTGATAATTATTTGTCCTTGATTTATTTTCTTTTAATAACCGGCTTCTCCTTTAAGACGAGCATTTTGCTGTCAACAGTTGTTACATCTCAGAGTGATGTCTACAAAAAGAAAGGCTCCTTATGGTCTTTGGAAGTCACCAATTACAAGTTCTTTCATTACATCAGTAACTTGCTCATTAGTAGAACTTCGTATTGATCCTACCGAATCTGGAAAAGGTGAATTTGTTTTTTTTTAATTTTATTTCAATTTAATTGTTCAATTTAATTATTGTTAGAAATTTTTGAGCGACATTTATTTATTCAGTTTTAATATGTACATCGTTTCATGGAAGTATTAATTTTATTGTAATGGCATTCGTTGCTGTGTTGTCGTTGGATTGATATACGATGAAAATAGCAGCAGTTCATTATATTTATAAAACTTTTCATTAACAGTAATTAAGCCTTTTTGTTGATACATTATGGACGAAAATATGATTGATTGAATTAGTTATACCTTTGATATAGAAACAGAGTTCATTTAGTATGTATTTAAATATGCTTAGAAGACATTTACACCAAAAAAAAATAGAATGTGATTTTTATTATTGTGTTATATTGAAATTTACAAGTTATTTTTTAAATGTTGCCATTTAAAAATTATATTTCGAAGATTTCTTTGTTAACCTTCAAATGAATCTATTTCAATGCAGAAGGAAATTCTATCTGGTTTATGTCATGCTAATTTATGTTTACTCAACAAATGTTGCTTTGTTTACAGATTTAAATAGCTTTTCGTGGAAATGGGGAAATTATCGAATAGGCAAATGACGATCACTTTGTTATTTACTTTTTTAAAGTGCTCTTTTTATTTATTTATTTATTTATTTATTTATTCAGTCAAATTAATGATACAAAAGAATTTGTTGAATATTTGCTTGATTAAAAATGATGAATTGAAAATTTCAATTTTACTTTAAAATAATAATATGTGTGATTGAACTTTTTCATCATATTCTATTTAAAGAAAATATATTAATAAATTTTTATTATTCACTTTTGATTATTCTAATAATTAGTATTAATTTTTGTTTATTTCTGTACAGGAATTGTTTACTGGAACGAGAGAAGAGCAAATGAACGTGGGCGTTGTGTGGTTTGTTCGCGAATTTTTGGCGGCAAAATTGTCGAATGGACTCCACGTGATTACAGTGTGCGAACGACAGCGCATGATTATGGCGGTGGATCATTTTTTGTCCATGCTGGCTGTCTGTACTTTTCCAACTATGCAGACCAACGTCTGTACAAGCAGACTGCTCCTAATCAGGCTCCGGTTCCTTTGACACCGTCTGGAAAATCGTATCGATATGCAGATGGATGTTTTGCTCATGTAATAATATGAATAATTCACTCCCCCCCTCCTCCTCTTTTATATATTTATTACATTGTTGTTTATTTATTTATTTTCAGAATAGTATATATTGCGTTCGTGAAGATACGGCAGAAAATCCAGCGAAAGATGCAATTGTTCGCATTGATTTGACTAGCCAAGCTCAAATAATTATAGTAAGATTATCTTCATTTGCAGTGTTGATATGATTGAGGAAGATTGATTTAGGCCCAAGGTGCGGACTTTTATTGCAGTCCGAAAGTTTCGCCAGATGGAAAAACAATTGTCTGGATGCAGTGGAATTTTCCAAATATGGTAAATTGAAATTAAACCTGAAAATTAATATTGTCTTAAATTTAAAATGATTTTGTTGTACAGCCGTGGGATGTGACTGAATTGTGGATGGCAGATTTGAATGCCGAAGGCAATGTTGAAATTGGCACTGATCGCAAGGTATTATTTAAAAAGGCATAATAAATAAATAAATAAATAAATTTTATTCAGCATACACTGAATGAGAATGAACTGAAAAATGATCAACATTATTATAATATTTTAGATAGTATTTAGCGAAACAGTGAATTACATGCAACCTCGGTTTTGTGAAAATGGTGAACTTTACTTCATCTCTGATGAATCAGAATGGTGGAACTTGTACAAGTACAGTGATATTGGTTTGTTCGATTTGATTTTTTTAAATTTTATTTTATCTTATCATTCATATACGATAAATTTTGCTCAGGTACACACAAGAATTTGGCTCCTATGGAAAAAGAAATTGGCGGACCACATTGGCAATTTGCCGACGATGCTTATTCGTTTGATTGTACTGGTTCCGGCGATATAGCTCTAATAATAGATCAAGTTTAACGAAAACATTATCAACTTGTTGATCAGCTAGATTTTTTAGCATGTTTATTTGTTTATTTTCAGGAATTGCATATTGTGAATAGAAAATCCGAACTCTGCTACAAGCAAGACACAGGCTACCATGTGCATTCTTATGTAGCTTACGGTCGTGACAGATGCATTTATTGTATTGCTACAAGTGCGACGAAATTTCAAGCAATCATTCGATGGAATGTACTTCGTGGCGAAGTACATTTTCATATAATTTTTTCATTTCAAAATGTAATTTCTATTTTTTGATTAATTTGAGTCATTTATTAGACAGAAGTTATTTATCGAGTTCATGAAGAACTGGACCAGGAGATTGTGAGTTTGCCGCATCCAATTACTTTTCCCGTATTGGCAGAAGATGCTAAAGACAATGATGTTGTAGTGCACGGATATTTTTACAAGCCACAAGTTTGATTTATTCAAATTTATTTATTTATTTCATCATTTGGAAAGTTTTTGATTTGTAGAATCCCAAATTTGAGGGTATTTGCCATTGTTTGCCGCCGTTGCTCGTCTTGGCACATGGCGGACCTACTGCCAGAGCGAGCACTGGTTTGGATTTGCGTATTCAATATTACACATCGCGTGGTTTTGCAGTTTTGAACGTTGACTACCGCGGTTCCACTGGCTACGGTACAAAATATCGAAACTCCCTAAAATCCAAGTAATCTTAGTTGGTTATATATATAATAAGCAGTGGAATTTTATTTATCAATTTCTACCCTTTCAGACTTGGAGTTTATGATGTTGACGATTGTTGTGCAGGGGCTGTTTACTTAGTTGACGAAGGTAAAGTGGATTCGCAACGACTTTGCATTAGTGGAAGATCGGCAGGTGGTTTTATTGTTTTGGCTGCGCTGGCATTTCAGGATGTTTTCAATGCAGGTAATTTTTCAATAATGATTTTCATATCATATTTGCATCGGAATGTGAATGACTATTTTAAAATTTAGGATGTTGCCATTATGGTATCAGTGATTTAGTGGCAGTGCAAGAATCGAGTTGCAAATTCGAGTTGAAATATTTTGATAAACTCATCGCCCCATATCCAGAGGGCAAGGAAATCTACCAGAGACGGTCACCGATCAACTACATCGATGATATTGACAAGCCAGTTGCATTTTTTCACGGGGATGAAGATCCTGTAAGAAAATGGATAATTTTTATAAATAAATAAATTTTTGTTTTAATTCATTCATTTCATGCAGATTGTTCCTATTAATCAAATCAAAGATATGTACGCGTTGTTGGTGGCAAAAGGTATTGACAGTTCGTTGACAGTGTTCAGAGGTGTGTGTGCGATTGTGTATTATGAAAATTTGAATTAAAATTAAAAAAGAAATTATTTTTTTTTTGTTTTCAGGTGAGGGACATGGTTATCGTATCAGTGAGCATATTCAGAGAGCAATTGATGAGGAATTTAATTTTTTCTGCCAGACACTTCGAATTCGAGAAGAAAAACTTTCCTTGCAAGAGACAGTGAGTGAGCTGATGATGTATAATAAAGAAATACACTGAAATAAGGCAAAATATTTTAAAATTCATTATTGTAATATTTTATCAGTGCTGTATTCAGTGTATATGCATGTTAAGAAGCAGAAGAAGAAATAATCGATTTATTATTTTTAATTTTGCTTTTTGTACCAGCTAATAATAAATAATAATATAAGCAATCTCGCTTGATAATAGTAGTAAATTTACATTTCTTTTTTTATCTCTTTAGATTGAAATGGACACATCACCCGTATAGCTTGGTAAATAATAATATTTGTTTAGAAAAAGTGATTTTGATTATGCATTATTATTGCTGTTTTTTGAATTTTTCACTGGAGTTATGGTTTCTCCTTCCTTTATGGTCTTTAAAAAGTTTAGAGTGAGTAAAAATTCTCTCTACCATCTGCTTGCTGATGCTTTTATATATTTCTTGTATTTTTTTATTCAATGATTTTCAATGAAAGAAGAAAGAATTTATTTTCGGAAACAAAAATTCAGACATATTAATAATGACTGAAAGAAAATTCTAAGATGACACGCATGCAGTTGTTCAGCATGTATGTGTGTTAAGAAAAAACAAAGAAAAAAAGAAACATAATTTGTGCATTGCACTTCATTTCACATGGAATATATAGAATATAAAATATTTTTCAATAAGTAAATAAATAAAAATTCAGTATACACGTATGTATTCATGAGAAAACAACTCGGATAATGAGAATGTTATTTGATGCAGAAGAAGTGCATGCAATACGACTTGCAACAATAATAATGAAATAAATGAACAATTTTAAACAGAAATTGCAAAGAAAGTGACTTTAACAACTGAATTGAAGAAGAACAAGAAGAAGTAGAAGCAAACAATGCTTGATGATCAACGACGAATCACACGACAAGTGATCTTCTTTCCGGTCTTCGCATCGGTCAAATTGAACATCTTTAAACAAGAAACAGCTTTCCCATTGTTCTTTTTTTCAGCTTAAAAAAAATATTGTAATTTCTACAAGTAGAAAAATATTGATGAAAAAAAAATCAAAATTACCACCACCACCACTATCACCAGCAGCAACAGTGCTTGCTGCAGCTTTGTCGCCGGAATTTTTACCAGACGTCTGAATCTGATAACAAACAATATTAATAATATTATAAGATCCGTTTTTATCATGCTTGTCACTTACTTGTTGCTTGTTCAAAATGAGAGATTTACTTCTTTTTCTAGATTTCACATTGCTAGATTGAAATGCATCACTGCAAGGCACGTCAGACTTGGTACTCGAACGTCGGCCAAGTATGCTACTGCTAACGATGATATGATCTTCAATGATACAAACAAATAAATAAATAAATAAATAAATTCAAGTTGCACAAAATTCAATCGTTTCATTCATACTTTCTTCTTTTTGGCTACCATACTCTGGCCCAATCAATGGCAACTGAGATTCATCATCAGGCTGAATTGTTGTCGATGATGGCTGCAAACGATGATTTTTTTTCTTTTAAATTCATTAATATCAAACAATCAATTAATACAGTTTTCTATTTACCACAGTTGAAAGCATGGATGACAAGCTTGCAGAATTCAACGAACTCTGATCACCATTATTCAAAGTGTTCTTGTTTGCCAATGGTATTTCCAAATTTTGCACATCTGATTGTAAAATTGTCATTGGTTGTTCAGAAACTATGAAAATAAAACAAACAAGCAGATTATCATCTCCTGTTATAACTACTGCTATGTATATATGGTAATGTGTTGATTTACCGAAAGAAGGTTGAGGAACGCTGACCATCAAATCACATTCCTAAACAAAAATAAACGTCCACGTCAATAAGCATGTAGAGCTGTGCATAACTATGAGAAAAAGGAAAAAAATTAATTAATCACCTTGGAAAGAGTTTCGGGATCATCCTGTGTCATTGGTAAAAGAAATTCTGCAATCAAATCTTCATGCGACACTTCGTCCAGTTTCGGGGCTGAACAACAGAAGACCAACATTACTGTATAAATTCGATAAACGAATAACTATAAAACATACTATTCAACATGTCGTGGTAAGCATTCGGCAGACGCATATCATCCAACATTGGCTCAGAATTCTAAATTGTTACTCTGCAAATGCATTGTTCAAAAAAATAAAATAAAATAAATCAATACCGTCGTCAGAGGTTTGAAAACGGTATTATTTTCCACTCCACCACCGTTCAGCACATTCAAAGGTGCCGGCTTTGCTATAAACAGAATATTCTCTGAAAGCAAGCTAATTGAAAAGAAAAAATGAATTATTTTCTACTTGCAGAAGGTTGCAAATTGGAAACAGCAGACACCTCTTGAACAGTCGACAAATTATTGTTCGGAAATTCTATTTCCTGAATAAAAATATAATTATTTTTTTTTTGAAAAATTATTCTGACAAAAATAAAAAAATTTCACTTGATAAGTTGGATATGTCAATGAGAAATCATAATTGCCAGAGAGAGAATAATGATGATCTGCTGAATTCGTCCCAATCGCTAGTGGATGATATTGTGGAATTGTCAAATTGTTGAAGAACATATCGTCTGTGCAAATGAATTCTACTTAATCCATTGGTGTGTTTTAAATATGATAATAAATTACCAAGCTGGCTGTTCAAAGTGTCTGGTTCATCAAGAGTAAGTTCTTTCGGGCAAAAGAGCATGTTGTTGTTGTTGTTGTTGTTGCTATTGTTTTCTTCAACATCATCGATACTGTTGTTCGACATAATCCATTGTCCAAATTCCATAGTATTTGCGGAATTTTTGTCATTCTTTGAAAAATAATTTTTTTAAAAAAAAAGATTAAGATTAAGATTAAGAATAAGAATAATCATTGTATACTACTTCATCAATGCAAGATGAAAAAGAAGATGTTGAAGAAGCACTGTGCACTCGTTGTACACGATCACCGCCGGTGAACGTAATCAAATCGGCTGATTCTGTACGCCAGTTCATGCCTCCGTAATAATCAAATTCCATATTCGTGAATGGATCATTGTCATCATTCAAAAAATTGGCCGAAATATCGTCGAATTCAGGCAGATCCCACGTACACGGGTAAGTGATCATCGAATCTCCCGCAGGATGCTGCTGCGGTTGCGACTGCTGTTCCTGCTGCTTTTGCGGTGGTGGTGGTGGTGGTAATGGGTCGAGACAATCGTCATCCAAAGATACATTTCCTTGATTGTCGACATCTGAAAAAAAAGAAAACACATTAAAAAAAAATTAATTAAAATATTACAAGTAATGAAGAGAACAGACTGATTTCACTGTTGTATGTCATTATCGCATCCGTGTAAGCCGGCGCTGTGCAGACGGCAAAAGGTTCGGACGCATCTTCCGCAGAGGTATGCAGTGAGGTTGTCATCGTCGTAGTGTTGGTGGACCCTGCTAGTGATGGGTTGGCGTCGTTCACAACAACAGGCGGGGTACTTTCGACTGAATTCAACTGCTGCTTCCTCTTGCTCTGGCCAATCGTATTCACGCGAAGACCATTCTTTGGAGTTTGAGATTTGACAATAGGAACATAAGGTACACTTTTACTGTTGGAATTTTGCCTGTTAGCTTTGTATTGGGTTTGGGTGAGCATGTGCAAAAGATGCAACAAATCAACGGTGCCTTGCTTCTGCGATGCGGCGGTCAGAAGTTGCAGAAATGTAGTTATGCACCAATTGGGCATGTACTTTTTCGCGTCAACCATTTCTTTTTCCAATTTCGATACTCGCTTCGTTATCTCTTTCAACTGTTCATTCGTGCGCATCACTACCCGAATCACATCTGCATAAGTAACTGTTTCTTCATTTCTAATCAACGGTGGGGGCGACTTTTCTTGGTAACACTTTCGTCGAATGTTCACATCCAAACTTGGCTCACCACGCAAAAAATACTTGTGCGAAAAGCAAGGCACGTTCGCATGCAACGGTGGCACTATATTGAGCGCATTCACCTTGTGGAATCCATCTGAAACGGCAACCAACACAATTCAGTTCAAACATCTTACTCAAAAACATTCCCACAATCAACTTACAATTGTTCAACTGTCTTATAAAACTTGCAAAATTCTTGTGACGAAAAAATTTTGGCAAAATCACATCCACCAACCATTCTTGATCTTTAATACAAAACACCGTTCCGGTCTGAAAAATTCAAACATTCATTCATGACAATATTCAACAGAAATGATGCATTTTCACTTACATCATCCCAGCAGACAGCGTTGTTGTATTCGTCACTGTCAAGAATAAAACGCAAAGTTGATAAGAAACCCGAAACTTTAAATTTCGACGACATGACAAAATGACTATCATAAAATCTAAATTCAATTACAATATGTAAACAAAAAAAATAATAATAAAATGTTAGAAAATTTAATTTTTAATTTAGTTAAAATGGTTCTAAACTTTTCAACTAGGCAACTCTAAATCAAATTAAATTTGAATAATCATACTTTACTAAATCGCATAACTCCATGCAATAGTAAATTATTAATAAAAATCACTTCAAAACAGTTCTAATAAATATTATTATTAACAAAATTTGATTAAAATACAAAATGAAAAGAATAATCCAAAAGTGAAAAATTAAAACTATGTCTACTAACACTAAGATAAAGTACTGTAATTGATTAGTAAACTTTCGTTATTTTAGTTTTGTCAAAGAAATAAATAAAATAAAAATAAATGTTCACTGAAATTCAAATTATTAACACTATATAACATCACCATTATAAAATATCTTTTTATAAAGTAAATGTAAAAGAGCATTCATTTATCTACATTATCGCTTATTTATTTATTAAATGTTTTCATGCAAAATATGAAAAAATTATCAACTTAATTAAACACAAGTAACTAAATAAAAATAAATCCAAGACAAAACATAAACCTGAGTAAGATAAATGTTGTATGTCAAATGTGAACTATGAATACAGATGAATGTTGCTATATAAAGCAAAGTTATTCAATTTTATGTCAGGTTAGCAAAAATACAAGTATCTTACATTGATAAATTAAAAATTGCACAATGCTTATACAAAAAGCAAATGCTTCACTAAGACCAGCGATAAAATAAAGATAAATCTGCAAAATGATGATTACTGTATAAATAGCATACTTAGGTATAATCAAGTAATAATTGCATTAATTGCTTAGATAATTATAAAATGTAATTCGAATTAACCAAAATGATGAAAACTAACTTAATAAAAAGTAAAAAAGTGATGCTTATTATATGAAGTTGTAAAAATGAACTGCAATTTATTGTAAAAAGTTGAACTGAATTTACATAAGTGACAATCTGTTGTTGCAAATGTCTTGCAATGTTTACGGTAAAATTAAAAATTCATTGTAAAATTTTTTTTAACACAATTATAATATTATATTTGATGTAAAAAATATGAGATCACGTACCGTAAATTATAAACTTTTAAAGTTTGACAAAAAATTTGCTTTGTATAGCACATAACCTACCAGTTATATTTATTTCAAAAATTGAAAAATTACACATAAACTGTCATTAGCAGATCTTGAATCTTCATAACGGTGCGTTGCATTTTTATTTGTGTTGAATTTAAAATCTGCCAGTCAGTTAATGCCTACTCTTCACAATTATTATGCAAAATGTAGGTTACATTTTTGGAAGTCCTGCTAATTACGATATATGTTTATAGTATTTACAGTGCTAGAACTTTATTAGTAAATACAAATAAGAAATGTACAGTTTCAAAACAAACTAAAGAAATGAGTGTATGTGATTAGTAGAAATGGATGAAATTATTGAAAACAATTCAAAAATTTTTTGTTTTTCATTTTACGCAACATTTTTGTATATAAATTTATAAATTGTTTTTTATGAACTTCTTGTTTTTTTAAATAATGTCTACAGCGTGAAGTATAGAATTTCTTTACTACTTCAATTGATTAATAGTACTTACGCAAATTTACTGTTACTGTAAGGAGATTGCATTTTTGTATTATTTGTTGATTGTTAAGTGTTAAACATTACTTGTATAAATTAAACAATTATCATCTTTACTGATTTTGTGCTTTTTAAATAAAATTGTTTAAAATGACGTTTTATGAACATTAGTGATTTATAATTATTTTGAAGCATTGAAAAAAATTTTTTCTTTACACAGTAATATTGTATATTGTTATAGTATGCTCGTATGTATGTTTTTCTTGTTTTAATTATTGGCATGAATTCATTGCTAATAATAGGGTTGAAATTTATTAGAATGTATTATTTAATTTATTATTATTACGTAAATTTTCAGAGAACGTACGGTTATCAGACGCTGGCTTTGGTTGTCAAGAATGAATATGGATAAACCCAGCAGCAGTAGTACGCTGATTCATGTGAAAAATGGAATTGCACCTAGAATTTTGAGAGGCGCTCATTTGGAAGCACCGATTCCGCCTTGCAGAGAAATTAAGAAAACAGAAACTGTCCAAGGTGTCAGTATTAAACCGAAGTTGACGGTGTACAAGTTGAGGCCGTTCAATGAGGAAGATAAAGTTCAATTTGAATCAGCGTATCTTCGTTATTTTAAAAATTTCGACGCAATTCAGAAGCAGTTGCCTCATAAATCAATTGAAGAGTTGATAGCGTATTATTATTCATGGAAGAAAACTGACAGAGCAAAGTCTGTACTTCAAATGGACGGTCCGGTTGATTTGAAACCCAACAGATGCCACAATTGCGCTGCAAAATCAGCGGAAGTTGCGCAACGCATGACGTTGGATTTGTGCACCCAGTGTATGTTGAATTTAGTCTACAAAGGAAAATTGCCAGATGAAGAGGAAAGCTCTGCTATGGTGAACAATTAAGTAATCTCTTCTAATTATGAATGAGATCGCTATATTTGAAGAATTTGAAATAAAAATATTGTTGAGCTTGAATAATTGTTTTATAATTTAACTTAATCTTGCTTGTTTCAATCTGAAAAATTAAATTGAGTATTATCAATTGTAAACTGACGACATGAGAAGCATTTATCCCAAACTCAAATGTCTGTTTTTAAATTTTCGTTTTCTTCGCGGTCTCTGACTGCCATACAAGTGAAAACTATTCGCAGATCTAAAATTATTATTATTATTTATTAATAAATTCATCAATAATTAAAATTAATTATATAAATTCGATATTTTTCTTATTTTTCTCACCTAAAACGTCTTCTGAACGTGGAATCACTATTCCAACCGTTTGAATGTCGACCAAAAACGGAACCATTGCTTAATAATGATGAAGATCTGAAAAATGACAACGGCGTCCAGGGCCGTTCTTCTGGTGGTTCAACAACAATTCGCTGCATCTCTTCAGGAATACTAAAAATAAAATTTCCGTATCTTCCACTGGAAATTAGTAATGCCAAGTGCTTGCACAAATTTCTTACAGTTCAACTGATTTAAAAAAAAAATATTTTGCCATTAATAATTATCATAAATTATTGAACAGTTAAGCTTTATTATTATTATTATTATTTTGTTTAAATTATTTTCAATTTCAATTATTACTTGAAACAGTATTTTCGATTATATTTAAACTTACTCTATCAAAGAAGCGGATGGAACAAATTTATCCTTCAAACTATCCAAATCTTTGCTATCGAAGGTGCTGGTGCAATCTGTCGTAACAACAGGCAACTTTCCTCGACAAGTGTCCACAATGAGATATGACACTTGGACATTTCTATCTATTATATAATTAAGTCTGAAAAAGGCCAAAAAAAATTATGATAATAATTATAATTTTTCCTCATAAATTTTTTCTGTAAAATATGAATAAAGTGCAAGTTGAAAATAATACTCAAAATCATCATCGTCTGCACCGAAAGGATTGATCATCGCTTGGGCAACTTTCAACAGACCCATGTAGAATAAAAAGTCAATGAGAGAAAATAACGGTATCATGCTTGTGATTGTCTCTTTGTTGCCATTGCCAAGTTCAATTTCCACAACTTGACCAGAAATCAAGTATGTAAAAAAGAACGAATAAACGGCTATTGTGACCACTTGAGTATAAACCAACGGCAGATTAACCCAATCATAACATGAGATCAAATTAAGCTGATCTTTCACATCGACAATTTCCTACAAAATATTACATATGTATGTAAATTTCTCTAAAATATGCATATATTGTTCATTACTTTAACTACATGCTTTAACAATTGGTCTGTTTTAATATATTCCGCTTTTCTGGCTTTGTAGGCAAGGTTGACGCTCCATTGAATTGGCAAAAATGACATGTAAACTAATTTATGCGTTTTTGTAACGTGCTTGAATTCTTCCATCTCTTCTTCTGTCATTAATCCTATGAGTGAAATTTTATTATAAAATTCGTTTAAAAAAAAGAAAAGAAACAAATTATTGTTACCCGCTATTACAAGATGATGCAGAGATGGAAAGCGCATTTTCACTCGAATGCTTATATCACGAAGTACAAGCACTGACGACAGGTTAATATACCTGGCTAATGTTCGACGAATCATTTGTGATTCCTCATTATCGCCTTCGACCATACATGCTATTTTCAACATTAATCTACGAGAAAATTTAACATCAGTTTAATGAAAAAAGAAAACGAATAAAAGCACAAATATAATTTGAATAATTAATTTATTTGAAATAATTTTATTATACGTAAAATTAAGAAAGAATGTTGAATTTTCAAATAAAAAAAAACTAGTTTATGCAATGACAAAAAAAAAAGAAAGAAAAAAGAATTTATTTTTAAACTAGCCCTTTTCAATTATAAGCATTTTGTTTCTTTTTAAAACTTGGTGGTGGTAAATATTAAAAATTTGCATATCATGAGTGTTATCATAAAAATGAAAAATTGTAAACGTATTTATTGAAAGGAAAAAAAATGCAAACAATCTAAAGTTTATTTTTGAATAACTTAAATTTATGATTTTGATATTTTTGATTGAATTTTTTTTTGAAAACTTTAAAATTTATTTTATGCATGAATTGAATAAATAAATCTTCTGATTAGAGATCATTTATTAACATTAAAATAAAAAGATAAGAAAAAGTGAAGTGAACATTGATGAAATGAGAACTGCTTTACTATCACGCGTTCTAATATTTATGCTTGACTGGAAAAAGAAAATTATCATAATCTGATGAAGTAATAATCTATAATTTGTTTTAAACAAGAAATTTCAGTGGAAAATCTTTGGAAAATTGTTCAATTGATGATTAAATTAATTTTAAAAGAAATCATTTTTCACATAAATATTTTTGACTTTTTGTACAGTAATTTTGGTGTGTACAAATGTATGCTATGAATTTCATTGCTTTTTGTTGTGACTGCCAAGTGATTGACATCAACTAGGGGCAATGCTCGGATGGGAACATTTCTTGTCAAACTGGATATTTTAAATAAATAAATGTCATTTGAATTTAATTTTAATTTTCAGCAACAATTTCGAACAAAATTTTCACAAATGCAAACGACAAAGCTCAAAAATGAAAAGGAAGAAAAAGAAAAATAACTTACAGTAATTTACCTGTCTGGCCATAATACTTTTTTGTAAATATCCCACCAACGTTTGGCGACTTTGTCGATGAAAAATCCCAGCACAAAAGTGACCGGTATCAGTGTAGAGCCGGCGTGGAAGTGGGCAATGATTAATTTGAAATGCTTCTGGTAGGGTTCGTCCAAAAATTTGAACAATGTGCCGACCGTGTAGAAGAGAATCATGAACAATATTGTCTCCTTCCATATTGCTTTGTAAACGCTCGCTTTCCACAGAAACAACACCCTGGCTAGGCCGCTTAAACGGCTTGTGGACAATTTATTCGTGTAGGATACGGTCATATCCGACGGTCATTGGCCTGTCCAAAATAAACAACAATAATACAACAAAAGCATAAACTCTAATGATGATGATGATGGAGTTGTTGTCGTCGATGCTTCTGCTTGTAATAAAATTTGACAATTTGTCCAATCGCACGTTGCCATCAAAAATGCTGGCATGGAATTTACAAAACATTTAGGACACACACACAGACGCTGGACCGTTGTTGGATCCAGCGTCTGCAATTTTTTCCACCAACTTATACGACTTTCATTCGTGTATAATATGACTCGATAATTTATTCCACAATTTGTAAGCATTGTAGCCAAATTGAAATATTCCACTTTGCCATCAAAAATCATCCCCAAACAATTCTATTCAATTTCGATAATATTTTCATTAAAATTCAAATTAAAAAACTAGTTTACAAATTGCACTGATTTTTGAACTTTCTTTTCTTTTATTTTCTGTTCTGCTCTGTTTTTTCTTGCTTCAAAGAAATTTAAATATAAAAAACAACAAACTTTGTGCAGCAGATCTGAGATATCAATCTTTGTTGAAATTTTCTGATGCTTTATTTTGCTTTTGAAAAAAATTCTTTTCATAAAATAACCTTTTTTTTCTTCATATGCAAATTATCCTCAAACAACCCTTACTGTAGATATTTTTTTTTCTCTAATTTTTCAATAATACATGAATATCATCAAAAACAAATATTATTTTTTTTTAAAAAAAAGCTCTCAATTTGAACATTTATACTAAACAGCAAAAAAATATTAATAAATGATGACTCACCGTTGAATTGCAATGCCCACGCAAAGATGTTTCTTTTTTTTTGAAAAAAGATAACAACGCCGTTTTGTTGAGATGTTTTCTTTTCAAATTGTCGACCAATTCAAACATTGAGAATTGAAACTTTTCCAACAAAATTTTACAGTATTTTGTAATTTCTTTGTTTATAATATTTTTTCTTTTCTCGCTTTTTTATTTTTAAACATTTTTGAAAATAAATTAACAATTTAATTTTTTTTTTCAAATAATCATCGCATTATTTTGAAATTAAACAAAAAAACAACAACAACATTTATTATATCCTTAATTTAATGAATATTTTTTTTACACATTGTACGGTATCTCTATTTCGATGATTATATTGTTTTTCTTTCTTTAAAATTACACGAACAAACAGATCTTTTGCAATTCGTTGTCACATGTTTCAATTTTATGCTATAAAACAGAGCAGCAGATTTATTTGATCATTTATTTCTGTGAGTTCAATTTGAAATATTATTTATTTGCATTAATGCACGAAAGCTAGCTAAAGCATCGTGATGGCAGTGAGTGATGTTTGATTTGTCTGTCCAATTGTCAATGGCAGTACAATTTTTAATTTCAATTCTCCTTTGCCAATTTATTACAATTAGTAAAGAAACAGAAATTGTACATTCATGTCGTGAAAAAAGTGATATTTTAGATTGGTAATAAAAAGGTTTATTTAATTCAATTATAACTTGTCATTTTTAAGGTTTATTATTTATAAATTGAATCAAATAGCTAACAATACAGTAGGATTGTTTAATGGAAAACGGTTTGCTTTTATCAATTCATCTGCAAAATCATCATCATCATCACCATTTTGGATATTGTCTGAGAATGATATTGATGAGGAGGAAAGTTTTTTACATTCATCGTTGAAGTTATTTTATTCTTCATCAAAAGCTGACAAAGTTGAAACTTTAGTGATCATGTACAACAATTGGCCACCTTATGCGAGAAAATCATTAACAACGCATTCTACCAAAGGAACAGCAAGACCACAACATTGTGAAAACAATATACTTTTAATATTTTCATAATTTTTAGGTGTTTTTATGAGAAAAAATGGAAATTCAGCAATGTGGATGATTCACAATATTCCATCTTTTCCGGATCATCGCAAATTCTACTGGCCTGAATATGCTACTAAACAAGCACACATCATTTTTTGCTTGACACTTCCTTATGATGCATTTTCTCAATGGGGTGAGGCGTTTTTAATGATTAAACTTTTGTAAAAAAAATATCTGAACCATTTTATTATATAGTTTCACAAATTGCTTATGAAAATCCATTGATATATTTTCACAATGTTCCAAAGACAGAACGTACAAACGTGGTTGACAGTTTACTATATGGTAAAGGTGTGATTGCAGAACCAAACTATAGATTTTCAAACTCTTTGAAAACTGTCGGTGGTGAACGGCTGTTTTTGTTTTCAAAATTAGCTGAATCAGATATGGGTAATTTGAAAAAACAACATTTAATGCATTTAACATATGCAAATTTTCAATTATTACTATTGAAGAAATTTTATTTTTTTAATGAAAAAAATATAAAATTTGCCAAAGAGCATTGTTTTAAGATATGTATCAACTGATTGGTAAAATCGATAATGCTACTTTTCGCTTTTGGGAAAAATCTGATGAAGCAGATGAAAAGCTGGACGACATTTGCAGCAGATATTTAACTGTGAAAAGGATTTATGGAAATATTTATTTATTTTTGAACAATCCTGAGCAAATAGCACACGAAGATTATAAAATTGGAATAAATTGTTCTGAGTTAGTAAATGAATTAGAAATACAATTGTGCAAAGTATTTTTAATATTTATCATATCATATGTTGTGATGTATTTGATTTATTTTGCATTCAAGAAGTGGAAATCCGTTGATTTACCTTCAAACAGCTGTCCACGTGAAGATTATTTATGGAAACTGATGTTTTATAGATTTGGAAGTATTGCATTTTTATTCGCTGTCTGCTGTGTTCAATTTATAATTTATTATTGTAATTATTATTTTAATTTAGCGGGACCTGCAATCAAAAACAACGACGATGCTTCCAAATGGCTTATTCAATTGAATGGAAAGAAAATTTGGTGCTTTGGAAGTCTTCCAAGGGAGGTATTTTTATTTTTTATTAAGTTTCTAAAAAGTCATATTTATTATGAAATTTAGAGAAATCAAATTTTATGCTCAGGTGGAATGATCTGTATGCAAAATGAAAAAATTTGGAACGCTTTTGACGCAAGCATAAAATTTACCAAAACGGAATCTTGTGTTTAAGTAAAAAATAAAAATTGCAAACTTTTATAATACAAACGTCAAATACTGTTTTGTTTAATAAACATCGGCATATGAGATAAATGAATGATCCAGAAATTATGCGTATTTTAATTCAGTAATTAATTTATATTCAATGATAACAATAAATGAAATTAGAAAACAAATTCTAGTGCATTATACTCTTGATGATGTGAGTGTATAATATCGCTACAGCTTATAACGCTCGTGCTTTCTTCGCTGTTAATTTCTTAATTCAAGTACAGAAGACATTGAACAAGCAATCATTGCTTCATCTTTTCCTTCTAATATTTAATTTTAATTTTTTCAGTTTAATTTAATGCATTTTAAAAAAATGATAAATGTTATGAATAAAAAGATATACATAAACATTGAAGAATAGATAAATGGTGTAAAAATAAAAAATATTTTGCATAATCATTAATTAATTAAATTATTTTATAAAAATGAGCATGAATTTCATTAATCGCTAGTCTGCTGCTGCTTTAGGCAAAAATGAAACAAAAGTTTTGTGGTGCAAATGAATACGCAGCAGACAGGATTCGAACCTGTGCGGGCAGAGCCCAATTGATTTCTAGTCAATCGCCTTAACCACTCGGCCACTGCTGCTACACTGGATTGGTCTCGGTTAAGTGTATATGAAAATACTTTGGTAAAATAATTTCACCATTTTTTGTAGTTATATTTAATTAAACATTAAACATAGTTTAAATCTGATCCTATTTCGTTATTTTTAAATGCTACATATTCAAATGTACATATTCATTAGTCTTTAAATGATAAAAAGTTGTAATAATAGTTTGCTAAATATACATTGTCACTAGAATTAATTTTTCAATATTGTAATAAATAAAGTTTTTTATTTAAAATGTTTTTTAACAATTACTTTATAACAAACATTTGGTGACCTTGCAAAAAATGATCCTTGATTTTTGCGTCATACTGTAATTAAAGATAACTTTTATAACACTGCTTTGCAACGATTGTATCAATTTTTGAAGAAAGGTGCTGAAGAAGCATGCTTATGCTGAAAAATGGCTGAATGATTTTGGCAACGTTTTGAAAAATAATTCAAAGTATGACAGTGTAAATGCAACTGCCTAGTTTTAACTGTTTTTGTTAATATACTGCTTTATTGAAGTGTTGAAAGTTATTTTTTTGATGAGATTATCTTCAAATGTGAAATTGAATTTTTGTTATGAACGTTTTTTGTTTAGCGTTTTTCGAAAATCTGTTATCAGTTTTTTCTCGGTCATTTTTTAAGTAAATCAAAAATTCTGATGATGCCATATTACTGTAAAGAGGAATGAAAATTTTTAGAAAACATAATGTTATTCACAGAAATCTGACAGGCTTAATATTTGTCGAAAGGATAATCAATGACATTCATCTGAACTTTAAGAATTTTCTGTCGTAAAAATAAATCAATGCAAAAGGTTTGTAACATTTGATTAATTTTTTGTTTTAATAGCAGTACTTTCTCATTTTAGCATTGCATTATTAAATATATTTACTATTGATTTTCTCAGACGTGACAAGGTTGTGCAATAGTTTAGTTTAAGAAATTTGTGTATTTGCAAGGTAAGTTTTATTCACATTGGTAAATTTATTTTCTCGTTGGATGTTTTTATGCTTTCAACAATATTTTCATTTGTATTTTTATAAAAGATCTGCTGTTTGATCTTTGATCTTGCTCGCACCTTAGGTGATTTTTTGATAAATTCATAATGTTTCAATGCATTTAAATTGAATGATTGAAAGCATATTAGTTTTACTTTTTATTTATTATCATCGAATCAGCAGTTAAAATTAGCAGCAATCAAGTGGAGCATGCGTGGGAATAGCAAGTAGTGTTGTGTGTGTGTGTGTCATTTTTAGCAAAGCAGCAATAGCAGTGAAATTATTTTGTATGTTATTTTACATTTATCTTCATTTGTTTACGTTTTGAATATATTTAGAGAATTTAATAAATATGTGCGTTTGCACTTTATTTGTTATTTGCAGTACATCTTTTTAATTTCGCTGATATAATTTTTAATCATAAATGATGAAGTGAAATTAGTTATTATAGTTATATTTAATTTTCTTGTGTTTTTTAGTTATCTTTTTAACATTTGTTCTTTAAAAGGAAAAAATAGTTTTGTAGATATTCAGCTTGCATGGAGGAACAAGAGAAAAGAGGCTTTGCTGTTCTGGTGGGCAGTTCCCATCCTGAATTAGCTCTGCTTATAATTAGGTTTGTGAAATGTTTACTGTTTTATTTGTTGTTTGCTTGTTTGTTTAATTTTTGATTGTTTTATATTAAATTTCAATGTGTAGTCGTCTTCCAGCTAGACTGTTTGAAATGCGAGTCTATCACCAATCGAATCGTGAAACGATGTTGGAAATGAAAGAGTCAGTACGTGGGAAAGAGATTTTTATTATTCAAACTGCGACGCACAACGTCAACGATGATATTATGGAATTGTTGATTATGATTTACGCTTGCAAAACTGCCTCTGCAAGGCGGATCACCGTTGTCATGCCCTATCTTCCGTATACGAAGTGTCAGAACAGGGAAAAACGTACACCGATAGTGTCGAAATTGTTGGCCAACATGATCACCAAAGCTGGTGCCAGTCGAGTGATCACTTTGGATTTGTGCCGTCCAGAAGTTCAAGGTTTCTATTCAATCCCTGTTGACAATGTTCGAGCTTCTTGGTTTTTGGCCGAGAGGATTCGTGAACGTATCAGCGATTATAAGAATGCAATTGTGATTGCAAAAAATCCCACAGTAATGCCGAAAGCGTCATCTTTGGCTGAAAAGTTGGGCTTGATTTTGGGTGTCATACACGGCGAAATGGAACCACTTGAAGAAGAAGAACAAAGTTTGACCAACTCCATCACGACCTCGTCAAATTCTAGCGGCAGTTCAGACAGTCTATCCAAGCAGCAGCAGCAGCAGCAGCCGCATCACCAAGTTCCGCTGACTTTGATCGGTGACGTCGGCGGGCGTATAGCCATTTTGGTTGATTATGTGATTGATTACGTTGAATCGTTCATTCGATCTGCTGAGGTGCTGAAAAGGCGTGGCGCTTATAAAATTTACGTCGTTGCCACGCATGCCATTTTTGGCCACAACGCACCTCTGCTGTTGGAAAATTCCGTCATTGATACAGTATTCGTTACCAACAGTGTTCCGCATGAATTGCAAAAATTGCAATGTCACAAAATCGAAACAATAGACGTATCGCCTATATTATCCGAAGCGATTCGTCGTTGTTTCAACAGGGAATCTTTGTCACGGCTGTTTTCAGACGTCGCTGTTCAAGATTAATTTTTCTCATCAAGTTCTTTTTTTTGTGCTTTATTTCCAATTTATTCAAGTAAAAAAAAAAAATTAAAACATTTTAAGCACAATAATCGACTGTGCTGTTTATGTTTATATTTTGTTGTTTGTTGTTTGTTGTGTACAACGTCCAACGGACGTATTTTATATTTACGAGTGTTTATGTATGTTTTATTTATTCTTTTGATGTGATGTTTTAAGCAATGCTACCAGTGAAGCCAGCGTTGAAGGAAAATTGCAAAAAATTGACGAAATTGTTGAAAGGTTATTCGACGACCACTTTCAAAGACGGACTTCAAGCTAATATACATTCGTTGGCTTGGAATTACGACGGAACACGCCTTGCCTCAGGTGGCAATGATAAGAATGTCTGCTCATTTATCTTGAATGATAATAATGAATTGGTCAGTTGTTTTTATTCAGTTATTATTATTATTATTATTATTATTCATATTTAGATCCGCGAGCACACATTTCGAGGACACAGCCATCAAGTGGATCAAGTTTGCTGGCATCGTAGCAGTGCTGATTTGATCGCTTCGGCTAGCGGCGACAAGACGGTTCGAGTTTGGGATGTTCGGAGCCGGAAGTGCGTGGCCACGGTCGATACCAAAGGCGAAAATATTTATTTGGACTGGTCACCGGACGGTTCTACAATTGCCGTTGGAAACAAAGAAGATTTGATATCGTTCATTGAAACGCGCACCTTTTCCGTGGTCACTACCGAACAATTCAGCATCGAGACCAACCAATTCCGATGGAACAATACCAACAGTTTGTTTTTCATATGCAACGGCAATGGGCAAATTATTGTTCTCAGGTTGAACGCAATGATCCATTTCACTTTTTTGATCAATTCAATAAAACTGAGGTGATTTAATTTTAATTTTTTTTTAATTCTATCTTCAGTTGGCCCAACTTGGAACGTTTGTCCGTTATTCAAGCGCATCCTTCGACAATATTGTGCATTGAATTCGACTTATCCGGCGAATATTTTGCAATCGGCGGTTTGGATGCGTTGATCAGTTTGTGGGATGCGAAAAATCTCATCTGTCTCAGGACTTTTGAAAGGCATGCTTGCTTTTTGATGTTTTTCTTTTTATTGCTTGAAGATCATTTTTCATTTCTGTGAATTAATCATCTTCAGCGAACGGAAAATATTTGCAGTGAAATTATTTGTTTTCTCATCTTCTAGACTTGATTGGCCTGTTCAAACGATCAGCTTTAGTCACGACAGTGCTCTGCTTGCATCTGGCTCGGAAGATTTGTTTGTTGATATTGCGCATGTAGAAACTGGTAAGTTTAAATTCCAAAATTTGCTTTTCACAAGTGCATATTTTTCTTCTATTTTACTTATGTGAAAATAATGTACGCGATTTTAATTTTTGCTGTCGTCAAATTTGGGGATCAAAATTTCAGTTGCCTATTTTCAGGCGGAAGTGTAGCAGAGTTACCCTGCGAATATCCGACATTCACGCTTGCTTGGCATCCGAAGGTTCATCTCCTTGCTTATGCTGGAGATGAGAAGGCCAGAACATTTTACGAACGTGATCGAGTGGATCGTGAAACAGGTTCGATCGGATTGTTCGGCGTTGGCTTGAACAAAGCATGAAAGCAGAATACTGTGAATGATATCAATAAATGTTGTCTCTTTTTTTAAATATACATTTATAATTATTATACTCGCCTTACCTAAATCATATGTTATTATGTTGCTGGAGGCAATTTGAAAATTCACTTATTATTCAAAGCAGTTTGATGTAGTCTTTTTGTAATAAAACCAAGTATATTTAATTAAAGCATTTATTTATGTAAATTAGGTGAAAGAAACACGCATACTAGAAAAGTAAAACTGTTTGAGTATTTCTAGTTTTAAGTAACGACATAATGAAACACCACATTTTTGCAATTGTGCAAGTGATGAGCTTGTGCGACAAGCAGAATATTCAAATATACATCAGTGCAATTTCTCACACGCCGGTCACGGAATGGAATGATTCAATTGGTGCACTTTTCATTGGTAGGGTTGTTGAACTGAAATAGGCCTCATTTTGAACGCACGATGGCTCGTCACAGCTAAATCAAATTTATCAAGTGGTCAAGTGTAAAATTTTCATTTTTTTTAAATTTGATGTTTACTTCTGAGCTTCTTGTTCCTGAATTTTTTGAATTTCTTCCGGTAAAGCGGGAGGTTTGAATTCTTCAAGACTTTGCAGAACAGAGTTGAAAATTTTTTCATTGCAATGAATAAATTGTTCAGCAATACGTTCACGACAGATTCCAAAATCTGGCCTATCTTCTGGATTGGAAAGCCAACACTGGCACATCAGACGATAACTAAATAATGTTTGTTGAATTAATTTTTTACTTTTAATTATTTTATAATTTTTCTTTTTTAAAATTTAAAATTAGCATATTAAGTTACATTTCTTCTGGAGCGTATGATGGTTGCAGGAGACGATTTCCGGCTTTTAACCATCGAATGAATTCAGCTCCTGGTCTTTGATCAGCGTAAGGTGTTTCGCCCATGGAAAATATTTCCCACAGAACTATACCAAATGACCATCTGAATAAAGACAAAAAATTAAAAAATCAACAAAAGAATTGTATAAATATTATAGCACGTACGCGTCAGATTTTGCCGTGTATTCTTGGTAAAGTAAAGATTCTGGTGCCATCCATTTTATCGGCAATGGGGTATCTAACTTTTTGATTTTATATTGATCATCTCGTCGAGTCAGGCCAAAATCACCTACTTTGACCAGGTGATTTTCAGTGAGGAACAAATTGCGCAACGCCAGATCACGATGAATAAGCTTGAAATTGAAATTATTGTTAAAAATGGAAACTGTGAAAAATTAACTTACATTTTTTGAAGAAAGAAATTGCATACCGTTGGCTACTTGGTATGCAAAAGAGAGCAAATCTGATGTGCACAGAAATGTTTTCAACGACCAATTCTCTGCCACTTCATCGCTCCACTGAGAATCAAATTCACTCTAAGAAAGTGATCAAAGTTTCAAATATTTATGAAATAAAATTTTAAAATTTGCTTCTCGAAATACAACGTAAAAGACGACTGATGAAATATTTGATCATCTACCTGATAATGAGTACGTCTGCTTCGAGAATTGAATATGCTATCCGGAATCATGTAATCACTAGGGAGAGTTTCAGCATTGCCAGTTGTCATTTTTGGAGTGACCAATACCACTTCACTGACGAATGCTATTGCTTTTTTACGTAAATAATCTCTTAAACAGCCCAACATGCAAAATTCAGTTATAACATACAACTCTCCTTGGACCATGTGCTTTGTAATTGCTCCAATCAAAGCAAGAACATTAGGATGAAATCCAATGTAAACCATCACTTTAAGTTCTGACAAAAGTGCTTTTTGATGTTCTACATTTTTTCCATCTAAATCAAATAACAAAATTTTTTAAATTTCATTAATTTTCAGCAAAAAAAAATATATATACTTTTCGGTGTTTTTACAGCTACCATAGTTTTGTTTGCTTTATTATTTCCTACGATGAATCCTTCATATACTCTACCAAATTGTCCTTCTCCAAGAATGTCACCAACTTCCAAACATTTTAATGGTATTTCATAGCGAAAATCATACGTAAGGTTTTCAGGTTGATCATTAATTGGAATGTTCGGATCAACATTTGGTGCACAGTCCATGGATTGAATAAGTTTCTGATGCATTTCTTCAAGGCATTTTATCTAAATTTTATTCTTATTGTTGTTTTATGAGACATTTAAAATTTTAAATAAAAATACCAATATAATACATATCACAGTTCAGTATTACATTTAAAACAATAGTTGAAAATTAAATCATCAGGTTGCATTTGAAATTTAAATTTGAACAGATATACTTACACGAAGCTGATTTCTTCTTTTTACAATAAAAAGTGCGACAAATAAGAACAGCGACAGGCTTCCAATCAAAGCCAAACTTATTTGCATTGCATACATGGATCTAGTAGTTAAATGCTCATTAGCCAAGCCACTTACGATAAGAGTAAAATTCGCTTCCGCAAAGCCTGCCCTGTTTGTTGCACGGCATCTGTATAAGCCTGCATCCTCTTTAACAACTCTCAATATTCGTAATTGCTTTCCTTCTGACAAAAGTCTTATGCTGGCAGTAGTGAATTGTTGGTGACCATTCTTGTACCATTCTATTTTTGGCTTTGGAAAACCAGTACAATTGCAAAATATATCATAAGGTTCGCTGTAATTCGCTTCCAGTTCGACAACATGACTATTGCTTATTGCTGGCAATGTAGGCTGCATGACGACTAAATTTTTCATTCGTCGAACTGACATTCCATTTTCTTGTGATTGAGCTTCGCATGCATAAATACCTTGGTGTGACAAATGAACATTTGAAATTTGCAATTGAAGCTGTGATGAATAAGCTGATGAACTGTTTGCATTTATTGTAATTCCTGGATAGACACCATCGTGTAGGGGAATTCTCTTATTTTCTTCATCTTTATACCAGCGTACTGAATGATATTCCCATTTTTGGTACATACAGATTATTTCAATATGATCAGTAACAAACACATCATTCTTTCCTTCACCATAGTGGAATTTACTTATTTTCTTTAAATCAACATAAAAGCCTTGATTGTTTTGCGCATCCGGAATGTCAGTTACAATAAATTCCATTTTGGCTGTTACAGCTAAATTTTTGTTTAACTTATTTTCAGTTTGGCACATGTAGGATCCTGAAGATTTCGCTATTACTTCATAGGAAACCACGTAGTCATACGTTCCATTTTTATGCTGAATATGACTGCCATTTGGATCAATCAGAGCTGAAAAAAATTTCAGTTATTTCAGTTTATTTTTATTTTAAATTTTATTTCACCTGGATTGGATATTTTCTCCCAAGGACAGACATCTTCAACTGGGCACTGTTTCCAAAATAAAGTTATGCTCAGAAGAGGAAAGCCTTCCGCTTGACACACTAAACTATAATGATCATTAAGTTCTAAGAATCGGCTGTCCAACTTCTTTGAATCAGAAAACATTTCAAAATTAACAATGCTTGCTGGAGACATTACAAAAAGTTCATATATAGCAATGGAAGAAAAATTTGCTGCTTGCACTAAAATTTCATAAGTTCCCATATCATGTAGTGTTACGTTGTTTATGGTCCATATCATGCGACAACTGTTAGAAGAAAGTTGAGTAGTAATTAGCGAAAAGCGATCCTCTTCCAAGGTAAGTTCATTTTTGACTACCAGACCATTATGCGCTACGTAAGAGTGATACCAAAACACGTGCATCTCTTCAAACGGCCAAGCTTCGAATTCAATTGGAATTTCTACTGATTTTCCAGAAGTAGTATTTAGCCAGCGATCACTTAGTTGATGAATAATCTTCACGTATCCTTTAACAGCTAAAAATTGTTTATCAGATGAAAACATCAATTAACACATACAATATTCAACAAAGGTAACATATATCTGCTTAAAAACTATAAAATTACATGATATTTGTATAAATTTTGACACCGTTTCTGAAGTTGCTTTTCCTGCTGTAGAACAAGTACAAGAATAAATTCCTTCATCTTCTTGAGTAACATTTTTAAATTTAAGAGTTATGTTAAATCGAGGTTCCACCTCTTGAAATACCACAATGCGCATCTGTCAAAATATTTCGAAATGTAGAACTACAAATAATGCAAAAAAAATTCTTACTGAAGTATCTTTATCACCCATTGAAGGGTATGACCATGAACAGTATCCTTGAAATGACTGCTGAAAATAATTTAAGCAGCTAATTTGCATTTCACCTCCAACATATGGATAAGCTGGAGAAAGGCCTTCGATCCATGGATGCAGCTTAACAGGTTCTGCCACTACTACCAAAAGAAACTGCAATTTATCTTCTTTTTGCCCCAGTGCTGCTTCGCATCTTGCTGCAGCTGCAGGACTTGAAGTACTTTTCTTTTTAAGAAACATCTGTGGCTTTACAAAAAATCCACGTCTTAAATGCCATTTTATGAATATACAGTTTCTCAAAATAATTTTTTGAGTCTCAAGTTAATAATTTTATATTTAAGCACAAATTGCTAAAGCATTTTTATAAATAATTCAACTTCAAGTTTATTGAAAAAAAGAAGATCAAAAAATGAGCTCACTTTGGATTGTATATCGCTTGTCTAATCAACTTCTCATTCACATATAATCGTACTTCAGCGTCTGGATCAGTCACCAGACAGTCAATGTATCCACCATTGGATTGGTGCAATGGAATCAGGTGAGAGTAACTGTCCATTTCATCATGCCAATGAAGAAATAAATATGAACTTTTTGGATCTAAAAAAGTCATCATGATTAACAATAATTAGCAAAAATTATAATTACCTATGACGTAAACATAAGTTCCGTGTTCTGCCATTATGGAGTCTTTTCCATCTTTATTATCACTGATAATGCATGTGTATAAGCCTGTATCTGTCAGGCGAAGATTTTGCAGTACCAGTAATCCACTATCGCTGAATATTTGCAAACGTCCATCGACAGTTGGATCAGAAAAACCTTTATATGCCTGAAAATTTGAATTATTTAATAAACGCTTACATTTTTCCGCTATAACTGACATTTTCTTTTATTTGAAATAAAATAATGGGCGTAATTTATTAGGTTTAGAATTTTTAAACCTTTTCAATACAATGCTGATATGTATTTTAAAATTAATTTTAATTAGTAAAAAGGTAGTCGATCATACTGTATTGTTTGGAAGTTTCCATTTGACGGAAGAATCATCTCCACAATTCAGGGTTAAAGAATCGCCTGCGTGCTTTTTTATATAGAAGTCACTTTGGATACCTGTGAGTGCAGGCTTTTGACTTAAATGAACTTCATTTGATAAAAATTGCGTTCTTCCTTGTAACACTGCATTGAAAAATAAAAATATTGCACTTAAAGCATGAGCACATTGACTTCTTGTAGATGAAGTTTCCATTGGTTACAGTATGTCTCGAAATTGTACATCAATAACATAAACCTATAACGGAGTCTTTTTAAATTAATGACTTTTATGCGACGTTAGGATTTTTCTTTTCATCAGTTTTATCATGATTTTTCAAAACCGTTTTTATGAGTTTATTGTTTAAAACAAGCCACAAAAATTTATTTTGTTTGTAAAATGACTAGCGGAAAACAAACTGCTTATCAAAAATATTCCACAAAACAAACTTGTTTGCATTTATATAAAATAAATGAGTCATCTTATTTTTCATTTTGAAACACCTCATACTATTGAGCAATAAGTAGCATTACCTATCTTTGTTTTTCACGCTTCAAAATTTAGCAAACTGTTTTTGCATATTCAACAGCAAACTTGTCGAATTCATGCTTAATCTAAAAACATAAACATATAAAAAATATGTGATATCAGTTTAAGAATAAATTTGCAACTGTATCATTTTAAAACTATTTGCAGTTTTTTAAGTAAAAGGTGTCAGAATTTCCGTAAAAAAACCAAGCAAACATGAAACATTTAAATATTTAATTTCGTAACGTGATAATAAAACGATAAATATAATTAAAATGAAAAACATGGGATTAGCTTTGAGAAACTTAATGAACTAAGGAGGAAATTAAAAATTGTAAAATCAAAACATTCAGGGAACATACATTTTAATCTCTGAAATTAGTAGGATAAAGCAATGACTTCAAAAGGTAATTTTGAAGTGAAGTACATTTTTGCAAATTTATTTAATAATGACCGACGTCAGTTTAGTTTGCTTTATTCTACTGTGAAATTTTATTTCTATTGAATTAAAACGAAGACTAATTTGATCATGACTGCGCAAGAATACATTCTGTTCTCTTGTAATTCTCATGGCCCAGACAAAATGCACTTGGAAAGTACTTTTCTTGATTTGTTTGTTATTATTTTATTAAATTTTAACTATCAAATAAAAGTAGATGTGCATTTCAATTTCTGAAATTAAGTGCAATTTCCTTAAACAACAATGGACAATGTGAAAATATAATTAAAAAATAAAAATCAGTAATTTTTCTCTAATTTTCTCTAGAATTTTGCACACTAAAATACAAATTATACAAAATAATGATAAAATTATTATACAATTGCAACACAATTTATTGCTGAAAATTTATTCATTCCAAATTTATTTACTCTAAAAACAGACATTTTTCAATGCATTGTTATAGAATTGAAATTGAATTGATAAATTAATCTAAACATAAAATAATAAGTTATAATAAATATAAGTAAATTTAAATATTTAAATCAGTAAAAAATAAGTATCTAAATAAATTTCAAAAAAAATACAAATCTATTTACAATTACAGATAGCAAATAAAATTAAGATTAAATAACTTTATTAACTTTTGTTTTTTAAAATAAAAATTACAGCAAAAGTAAATTATTTTTTATAAAAAATCTACAATTGATTCAAATTTTAATATATTTCAATGCAAAAATAAATCAAATAAAAATGCAAAAAATATATTTTCCATATTTAAAAGTTTAACATTACACAAAACAACAGTGTAAATAGAAATATTTCTATGAAATATTTAAATAGAATGTATTAAGTTTACTAGAAATTTTTTTAACAATTTTAGAAATAAATTTTTCAATAAGTGACAGCATTTGAAGAATTTAGCAATTAAATTAAATTAATAATTAGCTTTTCTGCATTTGCTTAAAGATTAGAACAGATTAATTTCAAATAAAATATGAAAATTATTCATGTTTAAATTATAATAATTATTTGATCAATTAAGCATAATGAAAAGATTTGAAAAAATTAAATTATTAAAATTGCTTTGCATTTTGAAGTTCAATGTAGCTTAAAATTTAAAATTTAACTTTTTTTAAAATAATGCATGGTATGTAAAAGATTGTTTAATCATATATTTTAAAAAGAATACTTTTCCAAAAGAAGGAGAATCCCAAAAAAAAAGAATTAATTAATTAACAAATAGTACTTTAATTTCAGTTGGCATACTTTTAGCATTTTATTACTTTTAAAAGCAGTTTAATGACTTGTAATAAAGGAAAAAAAAATTATCCTCATCTTCTATGATTATTTCAATTGTAAAACATTGAAATAAAGAGTGAAAATTGGTAAAATTAGAGAAAGCAAAGATAATTTGAAAAATAATAAAAGTACAAAATGGAATAATTAAACCATAGATTAAATTCAGATGAAAATAAAGTATTCCATTTTACCTCATTTCCTTGTTTCAATAATTTGAATAATGCTTTTGATTTTTTTGACAAGGAAAAAAGTGTACAGAAGAAGTGAATAAGCATTGTTTAGAAAGAGAAAGCCATGTTTTGTAAAATTGGTGTATGGTTTGCTAAATTGCTTAAGATGCGACAAAATGCAACGATAACATTGTGTATCAGATGAACTATTTCAGCTGTGCTTAGTGAGTCGTAAGCAAACATTATTGTCGACGTATTTTTCACAATTTCGACGACGTCAAGCAAGGTTTGCTGTGAAATCAACGAAGACAGTTCACCTTGTGAAATTATTGCTCGGTCAAAAATTATTTGTTTTCTTCATTCATGTGATTACTCAGCCACGAGCTCAACCTGTATTTAGCCTTCAATCACTGTGTAGCAAAGTATAAAAACAGGATCAGTTGGTAAAAGTGCACTTTTCAATCAATTGCACATGCAAATGCTATTATTTCCTTTTTTACATGAATAACACTTGTTTTTTTTTTAAATTATATTTTATGCTTTTACATTTCTTGCACTTCAATTAAATTAATTTTTTAATGAAAAGAATCAATGATAATGAGAATACAGGGATCTTTTAATTTTTACTATCATAACATGTATCATTATACGATAATGCTGCATTATGATTACTACAATTTGTTTAAACTGAAACAAACATCATTATAATTTCAACTGCAAAAATATTTAAAACAATCATAACAAGCTAATAACTTCTCATATAGTGAAATGTGGTATATAATGCATTTTGTAAAAATTTACATTATAAACTGTTTTAATTTAACAGAACAGAACTTTTTAGACATTTTGCAAAATTGTTTCTGTCAAATCCACTAGTTTACGGCATTAATAATGTTGATTTTATTTTTTAACAATTTATATTATAAATTTTTGTAAATTGAATTATATAGCAAAATTTTATTCATAATTTTTACTACAATTTGTTAATAAATTTTTTTTTATGTTTCCATGGAATAACTATTAAATATTTTATAAATTTCCAGAGTTTCTTATTGGAATAGTTTTAAAAAGTGCTATTGCTTTATGTTATGGCCAATACTTTGCCAAGAAACAAAGCAAGAGAATTTTAAAAATTTAATTGAAATTTTTTCTCAAAAAATCATCCTTGTAAATAAATAAATGTCAGGATTGAAGAAATTTCCTCGTTTAATATTGCACACTTTTTTCCATTGAGCAGCTGAGCATTTAATTCACGTAGTACTTTGCAGAAGTACTTTTGAAAGTAATATGCTCCTGCAACATGCAATCAATCAAAATTTGAGTTTCGACGAGCGTTAGGAATGTTGTGATCGCTTTTATTACTCTTTTCAACCATTTGATATAATTTGTCATTTTGTTTTGACTCATCTGCCAACTTCCAGGATGTATCTAAGCTGTTAAATTTTTTTTGATATCGACGACCAAGCAAATATGAAAAAATGCGCCGAAATTCACGATTAAAATGATAATTCATCCACGCATATAATACTGTATTCCAGCTGCTGCTGCTCATGGCTATTAAATGGGAAACAAGAAACAAGAACACAAAATACGATTTACCATCAAAGTGACTTGGCATAACATCACGTAATATATTTAGCACGTTGAATGGAAGCCAGCATAAGCCAAAAATTGCTACCATTAGAGTAAGCATCTGAAATTCAGTTAATTTTAAACGTAATTTTATGAAATCATTTTCGAAGGCCAATAAGTTAAAGTTTAAATATAATTTTAAAATGTTGAAATGCTTCATTTTTAATATAAACTGTCAGAAATACAATAATAATGTACCTTTAGCAAACGCTTCCTTCGTTGCAAAGCTTGATCTGATTTCAACTGCAAAATTATTTTTCTCTTAAAAATGTGAAACCAAATCCTCAAGTAGCAGACTGTTATTATTAGAAAAGGAATCCCGAACTGAAGAGCCATAACGCTAAACCCATATGCTGCTTGGAATTCACGAAATTCCCATAATTCTCGACAGATGTAAATGTCACATTCTGCCAAATGATACAAATCCATATGGAAGCCATACGGAGCAACCAATAGTAAACTCAGGATCCATATTGCAAGTATAATTCCAAAGCATACTTTCATTTTCATTCTCTTTTTGAATGGATTTAATATAACGATGTATCTATAAATATATGAAACATTTAATTGAATGAACAAATTTCTTTAATTGTTTTTCAAATCATACATTTCTTTTTAAAAGTATAACAAATGTAGTGCATATACTACTGCTTGAATAATTTCAAATGCATGCATATACTGCATACTTACATTCGACGGATGCACTTTTTATTATAAATTAACATAGTAAACAATGTAAAAAAATTATAAGCATACCTGTCCAACGCAATAGCTGTTAAAGTGAATGAGTTGATAAATATGCTAGCACCTTGTATCACTGGCAATGAATGACACATCACGGCTCCCCAAATCCATTTACCCAAATACCCGTACATTGGTGTAAGCCATAATGAAGTCAGCGTGACAAAAATATCAGAAACAGCCAAATTGCAGATGAAAAAATTTGTAACAGACTGAAGACGGCGGTTGAAAACAATAATTCCAACTACCATTAAATTCCCAAGTAATGCAGTTACAAAAACGATTACATATAGAGAAACCAAAACTACTTTTGCTGCAATGTGTTCGTGAAGTGGTTCAGATGAAAAGATGCAAGAGTTTGAGGACATGTAAATTTTAGAATTCTTTCTTTAGATAATTCGTTAATATTTCAGTATTTCATTAAGCCAAAATGCACCATCAAAATCTTCAAGCAGTCATTCATTAGTAGAAGACAACATTTTAGCGATCCAGAGGTTTTCAAATTTCATAATTCGATTTCTAAAAGCCATAAATTGATAAAACACTGATGCGACAATTACTTTGCTATATTATATCATAATTATTCATATTTTAGCATGTATTAATGCTTATTATGCATATTTAAATAACAAATGAAAAGTTATATTTCAGAATTAAAAATAAAAAAATGTTTTCTGCAATTAATGCAAATGATTAAAGTTCTTTATGATGGATTTATTAAATAATTCAAAACATTTGACTAAGAATAAATTTGTTGTTTTCAAATTAACATGAAGTTTAAAATATAATTTATCATTCATAGAATTGAATTGAAGTAACAATTTAAATTCAAAGAACAATAGTAAATGCACAATTAGAAATTAAATAATTAAATAACTTTAAGTAACAAACGCATTTTTAAGCTGAAGTAAATAATGAAATTCAGATGATCATTTGCAATTTGCAAAGTAAATATCAGAATTTAAATATAAACAATAATAATAACAATAACCTTTCCAAATTCTTATTCATTATTTTAACATTGGCAGTGTTTTTTTAAAGTTTTATTTGGTAAAATATACATAATTGATCAACTTATTAAAAAAGCTTAAAAAACTCACTGAAATTAAAAATCACTTCAAATTATTAACTTGTTAGTAATTTTTAATAAAATGTAATTTCAATGCTTACCTGAAGTGAAAAAGCACTGATTAAAATAGCTCTAATAAGTGCAATCAATTTTTCGAAAACTTCATTTACTTCCACTGAATGCGTAAGTCACCAATGACAGACATCCATTTTAATGAAAATCAACTGCTGCTTAGATGGCATCAAACGTTCTGCAAAATAATGATACAATTCTACAATGACACTTTGTAAAATGAACTTTTCCAATAAAAGACATTTCGTATAAAAGAAATTTGTTATGTTTTAATTTTTTAATTATTTTGGAATAATAGTTAAAAATTATTTTATAAAAGTGACAATGCTGCAGCTTTTTCACTATTTACTGACGTGAATTATGCAACGTCATTTAAATACACACGTCTGTTATCAATAATGTAAAGTTATATAATCATATGAATTTTTTTATACAGTAAGATTAATTAAAACAACAATAACACAGTTTCTTTTATAATTTATTAAAAGAAAATTTAAAAAAAAACACTGGAATATCACTATAAACAAAACAATTATTAAAAAAAGTTAATTTCAAAACATAGTCCTCAATAGTTCATAATTTTGTTTAAAAATTTTGCAAAAATGAAAACTGCAAACGGAAATTTTACGCTTTTTTTTAGTTTAATGGTATCTAAAATTAAAATATTAAAATATATTAAAATTATGTAATTGAAGTGTAAGATTTTTTAATAACAAAATGCTATAGCATTTCAGTTTTAGTAAATTAAAAATAACTTTTAAATTGTTTAAACGTAATCTTTTTAACATTTATAAGTGAGGCAAATGATGTTTAAACTTGCCGTGAAACAGTTACTTTTTTTTATAACATGTAAGCCCTATTAAAGCATGTTCCTCATCTGAAGTTTGAAAATGAATAAAAATCAGCATGGTTGAAATTTTATTTGAGAATCTTTCTATTTTGTAAGATGAAAAGCTCATGATAGTGCAAATTTTTAGCATTTCAAAGTAGTTCATACAACTTCCATTTGCATACTTTATAGATTTTGCATTAACAAGTACTATTTAATTTATAATAATTATTTAGGTTTTTTAAGTAAATTTTTCAATGAATCAATTTTTCATTTTAAAAATTCATGTAAACTATACTAGAAGGTTAGTTTATTTATTAGATATTGTTGTATATTTGAGAATTTTTTTAAATATTTACTTCAAAAATAAATTAAAACTGAAAAATAATATCTATTTTTTTCTGAAAATGCAATTTCTTAAAATCTTTTATGTATTGTTTCATGCGTTTTAAACTAAACAGTAGCAATAATAATAAGTTCAAATTTTATGATATTCAAAAGCTAAGATGAACGACAGATGCAGTGATTTATACTTTTGATTTTAAATGTAAAAAATATCTTAGCCATTATATTATTATACATTTTGGAGTGCTTTACATATATTGTAAATTCGAAAAGAAATTAAAATCCAATATTCATTGTCATGCTTTTATATTTTAAATACTCTGAAAGTCATCGATTTTGTAATAATTAAGAGTTAACACTATGCTTTGATGATGCTGGCAAAATTTTCAATTCATTGTTAATCGATTTTTGCACTAAAATCGATTGAATAAACTATTTGTTTCCAAATTAATTACATAGCCATCAACAGATCATGATAACAATTGAAGAATTGAAGTATATGTATAGTACTGCACTATAGTAGCATATTATAGCTTAAAAGTATCTAACATGAGTAGTTCATTAATAGTAATGATTCCATTGTTCATTGAAATATTCTATTCTGTTGAAAATAAACAAAATTTGAATTGAATTAAAATTCATGTACAGCAACGTTTAAACTATAAAATCCATTCCTTCAATACACCATTAACTATATCTGATCAGCATAATCAGAGAATAAAGTGCCTAAATACATGCAGACCAAAGTCTTTACCAAACATGCATGCGATAAAATTTTGCATGAGAATTTGAAGATTTAATTTACTTAAACTAAAAAATGAGACGTTATAAAATGTGCATAATTTGTTATTCATCTTTTTTTTTAACTGTTTTCAAAAGTTGAACAAATGTGAATATAAAATTTCAATACATCAAAAATTATAAAAATTGCATTGTAAAATAAAAATTGTGTATGGTAAAATACATTTACTTTTTTGTTCATTTCGTTCCCATGAAAGCAATAAACAGAATAACCATCAGAGCATAACTTCATAATGGACAGTTGAAATGCAAACTGGTACGTAACTTAATTTACATAATCATTTAATTAATATAACTTGTATACCAACAACTTTTGTGTGTAACAAGCAAAGTCGGAATTTAATATTTTGTAAATTGCTTATTTGTATGTAAAAAAGTAACAACTAAAAGCAGATCTATATCAAAGATAATAATTTCAATCTACAAAAATTTCATCATATTAAAAACTGAGAAGTGAAGCAATTCCTATCATGGCATGCTTAAGGAAATGGCAAGAATATTTAATAAACAGTCTCATAGAATGTTATTTTAAGATCACAGATAAGCTTCAAGCTGTGCAATTTTGTTAACACTAATCATGAGATGTCAATAATTGCCATCTGATAGTCGTTTTACGGAATACTCATTTCTTATTTGAAGCTAAGAATAAATAAAATATGACGAGATTAAGTGTAAAACCCAAAGCAAAGTGTGAATGCATATTATCAGTTGGTAAATTTTTTGATTTTATAATCTCATTTATCCTACGTTAATCCGATCCCATTCACAAGTAATAAAATTATAATCTACCTCAAGTTATCTTGTGTTTCCCATATTTTACGGCAAGGATAATGCTAAACTTTCAATGCTTCAACAAAATAAATATTTGTCTCTCATAAGATGAAACATACAATATAACTGGCAATAAAAATAGAAATTTCATAAAATGAAAAATTCTGCGATTGCATTTTTATAATAATAAGATAAAAGATTAAATGTAAACACTCTCACACAACTCATATATATATATATATATATATAACACTCATGATTTACAGTTTATGTGACAGTTGAATAGAAAATACTTAGAAAATTTTAAATACTAAAGAAAACAAATATGTATATAAATAGAGAAGATTTAATTTTTCCAACTTACGTTTAAATTTCCACACCAAATTTTGGTTGTTGAATCATAGATAGGTCTGCAGCTGAGCAAAATATTGACTCTTTAAAAGTTTCCTGATTTCTTATATCAGCCTGTATTAAATTATCCGTAACTTAAGATCAAAGCTAGTGCGGGTGATTGTTGTAGTTGAAATCAATCGGAATTTTCTCAAGTTTCAACTTTAATTGACCATGGAAAGTCAAAAGTTATTTAAAGTGAACTTCTAATATATCATTTTATTCGTATTTACTGGTTCTTTGACTTTTCAAATTTAAACGTTATTTGCAAAGCATCAACGTTTTTCTTCTGCTTGCTAAAGATTCGATTAAAAGAAAAAAAAAGAAAAACAACAATATCAAAATATTTTATTTTTATAAAATTGAATTATTCAATTAAACGATAAAATTATTATATATGTAAATAATGTCACGATGTATTATTATAATATTAACTATAGTAAATAAGCAATAAAAATAAAAATTGAAATTAAATGCACTGAAAAAGAAATCAAAAAGTAATTAAAAGTAAAAAATTATGCTTCTTTTTGTTTTTGCTTGATTGATGATTGCTGGTTTTTTGGATATTTTAAAAAAATATACATAATTGTAATCTAAAAATAAATTCGATTAGTGAAAACGTACTCGTTTTACAATAAATATTATCCAAAATAGAAATGGAAGTTATCTCAGTCAAATGATATGACAAATCATCACATGTGAAGCTGCTTCATTGTCGAACTATTGCAACTCAAATGCTTCATCTCATCCAATCGATGTTGTCCAATGCTATGCCACTAATTGCCTCCGACAGTGGCGTGAAGCAAAAACAGCATGCTCAGTTTCATGCATTAACGTTTGTTGGCTTTGTTCTTAATTACAAAGGGTCTTTTTATTTCACATTTCCTTTTTCCCATTACAATATTAATAATATATCGTCTTTACAACTGAGCATCATTATTCATATCTATGTTATATTATGTATGTTATTCAACTTTTAGCCAACAAAATAATACTTTTGCTCTTGTTAAAATTTGACATTATACTATAATTATTTGACGATCAAATATTTTGCAAATGCGGACTACTTATTCCAATTAGGAAGATGCAAATTTTAAGAAACGCCTAATTAATTCTTGTTGCTGTTGTTATATTTACACAAAGTTGTTTATTTTAATCAACTAAAGTAAGCATGTTGATCATCAAATAAATGCACATTTTAAAATAATTTCTTCTTTTTTTTTGAATCAAATGCAGATCAAATTTCTTACTTACATGCTTTTTGATTTCTTCTTTTTAACATCTTAACTACAATAGGACTTCTGAACAGATTTAACATGTTCTTATTTATTAAATTATTCAGCACCATTTTACAAGCAATTTGCAATCAACAATAAAATTCATTCTCTGTAATAATTATTAATAAACCAATAAAATATATGTGGTTCTTTTTGAAAAAAATGCTAGCATTTAAATTATTAGAAATTGTTTAAAATTTAAAAATTACCTCGCCCAACTGAAATATGTTGCAATAAAACAATGAGCATGATTCATGACAAATAAAGCAAATTCGAATCATCTGTTGCAAAAATTGTCCATTAAATTTATTAATAAGTTATTTGTTTTCAATTCATCACTAACAAGCATACCTTTGCAGTGTTATCATATGATTAACAAAAGTGATGGATATTGAAAATTGAAATTTCTATATTTCAATTTTACACATGCACATTTTTAGCTGCAATTTAGAAAATTGCATTCGAATAACTTCTCTAAAGTACAAAGTACTAATAATTTTTCTTTTAAAAAAAATTTTTAATTGTACCAACAGATGTAGAATACATTTATAAAGTAAAATAAAATAAAATAAAATAAACATAAATACCGTAATTTATAATTGCTACAAAATTTCAGAGTGATGTGCAAATTTTTCTAAAACATATTAATCTTAGTGAAGATGAAAAATACTCATGTGGACAAATCAAATTACAGAGCAAGTCATTCGTAGTAGATGAATAATAGTCTATAATTTTTCAAAATTTAAAAATAGCTTATTTTTCTACTGTAATGTATGGATTCAGATTTTTGAAACTTTTACTTCCATCAGTACAGTAGTACTTTGAATTTTTGTAAAAGAGAAGTAGAGCAATAAAAGAAAAATTAAGAAATTTCTTCAAGAAATTTTGTAATTGTCACGTTGTTTGTTTGTGAATAAAAAATTATAAATTTAAAAAATAAACATTTTCAATACTTACACATTGAATTTTACAAATTCTGCAATGTAGTGATGCATTTATATGTCTTTGTATGTGTGTGTATAGAAACTCTATGATGAAACCAATTTAAAGAAATAAGCAGAGCACATTAAAGAAACCGCTTCCTTACTGAACTGCAATTATTTTGTTGGTCGATATTTGCTGTTTCATCATCCCCCAAAGAGTGTACCATCAAATTTCTCGTTTACTTTGATATATCAGAAAACAGAAAACAATCCTACGTCACATTTGGGTAATTATTTAAAAAATACATGTAGAAAATTTGTCAATATGTGTTTTCACCAAAGAAAATGTTATACCTTTACTAAAAATTATTCTTTTTAATTTTTTCAATTTTCGACATTTCAAAACATACACAAAAAAGGTATCTTCATTACTTCATATTTTAAATTATGTTATTTTCGTTTTAGATCAAGTTCATTTATTTAAAAAGTAATGCATACTTACAAAATTTGTGCTACAAATTGCTAATTAACTTTTTAAATAAACTGTCTGTCGTTAAAAAAACTTTTCATTTCAATTGCATCAACAGATGACTGCTTTTCGAAATAAATGAATTCAATTCAATTTCACATATATAAGTACATTTCAGAAATTGAATTTTAATATTTTTATATTGATTCACTTTTAAAATACAATTGCACAATTATGCGCAAGAATTAGATCTGAAATATTTATATAATGTAAACCCGATTTTTCTCATCAACATGAATCACTGAAATAAGACACATCAGAAACGTAAGGCGTCTAGCGCCTATACAGTTACATAGCTTTACGTTTACGCAATCAATAAATACATACAAATTATGAGCCTGAAAAGAAGGCAGAAAAAATTATTGCTTCATCGCACACAACATTCACACCATTCTATTCTACAACTTGCCCAACATTCTGAATAATTTGTAAAATTCACTCATTAGACATTGACGCATTTGAATCGAACATACTGCAAACATATGCACCAACATCCACTACTTCTCGTTCATATTTTGTAATAAATTTCGTCTCCTAAAATGTGCACAATGCACAAATCGCACTTTAATTTCACTTTTCATTTACCAAAAGTTGCTTATATTTTGGCCGTTGTTCTTCATCTTTCATCAGGCAGCAATTGACAAAGTAAATGAAATCCATGCTGAAAAATGGATAATCTTTTGGACTAATCAAAGGCGGGTCACCATCCACAACTTGTTGTAATTGATCAAATACAGAATTCCAAGGAGGATATGGAAATTGACCTGTGGCAATTTCAACCTCAAAATTAAAATAAAAAAACTTAATACAATATTTCAGCAAATATTTCTTTGAAAAAAAAATGCAAATACGCATACCAAAGTTATACCCAAACTCCAAACATCAGCGCGTACATCGTAGCCACGTCTGCTTTTGCAAGGGTCGATCCTTTCCGGCTGAAAACAAATCCAATATGAATAAAATATTAAAGTTCATGAATTGCATTCAATATATAATTGCAAAAAATTTCTTACTGCCATGTAAGGCTTGCAGCCAGCATCTCGCGTTCTAGCAATAGAATCGACAAGTTTACCGGCAATACCAAAATCACAAAGTTTTATTCGACCAGAACGATCCAATAAAATATTGCTTGGTTTAACATCTGCGAATAAACCAACTACTTTTGTATGTTCAAGAAGAGACAAACAAATATGTTTAAAAAGTTCAATAAATATTACCTCGATGAATTATATGAAGCTTGTCTTTCAAGTAACTCAATGCTTTAACAGTCTATAATTTCATATTTTTAAAGTTCAAATAAATTAACTTTCAATAAGCTAAAATTACATATAAATGGAAGCGGTGAAACACTAGACAGAGAAATAAAAAATACTGCCATCAATATTACAGAAGTTTTTAAATTCAAACCTCTAATAAACGTAACATTTCAAGAAAAAAAAATATAATTTTTCACTTACAGCAACAGCTATTTTTCCTATGATTGGTTCAGGAAGCCTCTGCTTTGCATTTTCATATACCATCTTGTAGAAACGTTCTAACGATGTATCCATCAGCTCCATGCAAATCCAACAATCTCCCTTTAAAATATAATGAATAAATTAATAAAAAAAATAAATGCAGAATTAATTTTTACTAATTACCTCTCTGAAAATAGCTCCATAAAATTGAACAATATAAGGGCACTCGTCTGATCGCATGATGACATCTAAATCCATCAGCAGTTGTTTTTGTTCTTTATCATCGATCGTAGAATGCATACGCTAAAAGTTTCGGTATTTTCTATGGGTAATAATTTATTCAAAACCGAAAGTTTTATTTACATAAGAAAACCTTTTAACTTCACATTATAAATAACATATTAAATGCAATGCATTTTCAACATTATTCGACAATCTAATCATGGAATAAAAAACAGAAAAATAAACTACCATTCATTAAAATTATGAAAACCTTAATCACAAAAAATATTCTGCCTTAATCATTTACATTATTATAAATGTTAACAGCACTACTTGCGTTGTAGTATATGGAACCTGAATATTTTTTATATAATACAGTATACTGCATCGGAAACTTCAGAAAAACGGAATAACTCATAAAGATTAATATTAAAAATAAAATTCTAATGAAATACTGTTAGATGAAACGAATTGTTTTCAATGCAATAATAATTTGTTATGATTGCGGTAAAGTAATTAAACCGAGCATATTTCATGCATGCACCATGAAGCAAATTAATATTAAACTATCCGTACTTTAACATTTACAAGTTTTCCAATTTATAACATATGTAAAAAATTGAAACAAAGTAAACAGTTTTACATTCTGTTGTACTTTTTATCGATAAAATTATTTGAAATGTCCATTCACATAAAATCGAAATATTATATTAAAAACTGCTTTCATACAAGGAAAACATACTTTTACTGCCATAACGGTATTTGATATCCGATGACGCATTTTGTAAACGACACCAAAACTACCTTGACCAATTTCTCCAAGATCTTCCAAATCGTCGGCAGTGAATTCAAAAGTTTTTTCAGGGCTGATTTTTAAAATTCCAGATGACTGAGATCTTATAATATCCCTTAAAACATAATTTTATCTTTGAATGCAATCAATACAACCGAGTTACAGTTGTGGCACACTGTTGACAGCTGGCCAAGTGTAGCCGCCAGATTTGGTAAGGTCCATTGTAGAATCGGATCCTTGTTGTTGACATTTTCGAGTGCTAATTTGAGAAAAATCCAAATTTTTCAATAATGGTCTTCTCGACATTACAGTTTTCAACTGAGAGCAAATGAATCACTTTCAACCTTAATAATAATGACATTCGTTACATGAGCAACAAACAAAATGCTTTACTCTACTCTATTAAATGCTGAAACAGAAAAATCTTATGAAAATTATACTTTAAGTTGCCAACACAAATCAAAACTTGGTATGCTTTCAATGAAACATTTATTGCAAAATGATCTGCGTGACAAGAATCTTGTAAAACTAGACAATCCCATTTTTTCAATCTTGTTTGAACATAAAAGTCAATTCAACAGACGCCAATTAAACTACAGTTAATAAATGTAATTTCCCCCCACTAATTTATAGATTCATTTGCTTTTACAACTTCATAAAAATTATATTCTTATATCAATTTCATTCAATCTGAAAATTAAAAAGAAAAAAACACATTTAACATATAAAACTAACAATTAAAACATTTATCAAAATTAAAAACTTATTTACAACTGTTATACATGTTTAATTAGCAGAATAAAACTGAAAAACTGCATTATGTATCTAAAAAAGTAGGCTACTTTCCTTTACTCTTGAGTTTATTAGGATCTTAATTTTAAACCGATAACAGATGAAAGTAAAAATACTACACTGAATTAACTGATTTTTTTAATATTCATATTACTATAATTCAACGTTAAAATATGCGAGCAACTTTGTAGAAATACCATTATGGGTAATTATTATGCTGTCGTTGTCTAAATTTTTACTTTTCCCTATACTTTTTTATTTACAAAAGTTGAACTGCCAATTAATATCTAGTATCTTACGGTCAACTTCAAGATTTTCAAAAGAAATGCATATTTCATTAAAAATTTTATTTCTTATTGACAAGTGAGCAAGCATACCTTTCTCATAATTTTGATAAAATAAACTGTTTCATGTACAGATAAACAATAACCATTTATCACGCGTACTGATAAACATTGAGTACAATACTATGCAGTCAGGTTTTAATAATACTGTGAGATGTGGCAAATTAAATGTTTCAGTGTAATTTTGAAAAATGCCATTTAAGATATTTCAATCTTAATTTTCTTATTTAACTAATTAAATGTTACATATTACGATCAATTTTACTACGGGTACATTATAATTATGTATTATGCATTATGATCCATTTATGAATTGTTGTTTTAAGTTGTCAGTTGGTCCGTATACGTTTTTTTTACGTCATTGGATTAAACATCAAAGCTTTATTTTAGTATTTATTATTTTTCTCAAAATTTTAAGGCTGTTAAAAATAACCAAAGCAATGTTTTACCTTAATCAGGATGTGCATCAAGAAATTCATGTAAATAAATATTCAGTATTTGTAAGTATTCTATAAACATCACGTAGATATTTGATGTAGTAAACATTTTATTTGTTTGTTTGCTATGAAATCTGTAATTTAATAATTAGAACAATACTTTTAAATTTTATTTTTGACGTTTAAATTTACTGTCATCACAATATGTCAAGATTTACAGAATATTTGTAAATATTATGCTTAAAGGCACTGAAAAATTAAAAGGTATATGCATTTTCAATTGTCATTGTTCGGCGTTGTATTCACTTGATTTTAGCTTTATTTCATTCATGTAACCAAATATGTGGTCACGTTCCAAGACTTCATTTCAAATAACTCATTTCCGTGCTTTAATTCAAAATTTAAAAATTTGCAATTGGATCTTTAATTGAATCGTGCAACAATCAATAACACTACTCACAATGGGCAAGTATCTTAATATAGAAAATGGACGTGCCCTCACGAAATTTGTCTTAAACTTTGATATTGATTTTTTACTTTATTTTAACAGTCCAATATCTGATCACACCCTTGATCGTGCACACACCGCTTTAATAGTGAAATCGCTTCCCATATATATATACTGCACGTTTGGGATTTTGAGACGATGCAGCAGTAGATTGAATTGAAAGACGTAAAATTGCACTAGCATTATGATGATCGTGATGAAAGTAAAATTTCGACACCCGAATCTCAAGTGAAATGTTCAGTTTTAACTTCTTTCTGACAGCTTATTTTCCATTTATTAAAAATTAAATTTTATGCATTTGTTCGACATGTAAAGTTCTTTTTTTTATTTCAATTAGGATATGAAGTTACAAATTGTATAAATTTCTTCAACTGATGAAAAATCTATAATAGACATTGGTAAATTTTATTGTAATTTTTTGTAAACAAGTTCAACGATTGGTCAGAGAATCAACCCCTTTAATTCGTTGGTGGATATATTCACCAATTAAATGTTATCTTTCACAATTGATTACTTCTGTCTGTAATCAAGTTTTATAAAACATTCTTTAAAATTAATCCCACATAAATTGATCAAAGTATAAAACAAATTCTCTACAAAAGAAGGTAACAGTTTTAGTTACTTAACTCAGATGATAATGCTTTCTAAAAATTCTAAATTGTTATTCAGCATTAAAGTTTTATCATTTTGTATGTAAATTTATTTATTCTTTTATTTCAATGTGACAGAAATTGATAGAAATCTTTTTAATTCTTTTACAACAATTGCCTGTCTATTATCGTGTATTGTTTAATACAAGTTTATTGCATGCTGCACGTAAAAATTAATTATATTGATTGAAATTTTGAAAATATCAGTGTATGCAACTTTCAATTAAACTACACAAATATTGCAGTTTTTTCTGAAAAAAATCTAAATTAAATATTAATTTCGATCAAAACATTTATAACACGGACGATTTTTTAATGCTAAGGCATTTCACAAAAGTTTAATTAAAGTATGAAGCTTATGAGCAAATATTATATTTTTGAATAGCTAACAAGACTGGAAAGATGCCGTTATTACTTATATTCTGCATTGTGGAGGCAATTTATAAAAATACTTATTAAAGAAGAAACCTTACTACTCATACGCTATAGCGGAAAAAATTAACCTTAAAAATTTAAGCGAAGCACTTTCTTCATGTTTTTTATAACCATTTTTCATTTTCAAATGATGGTATTGTTTTCTCTAAATGTTTTTTTTTAATTATTCAAATATTGCTTTTTAGTATGAACTTTTTCAAAAATAAACTTAATTTAAATATGTCACAGTATTAATAAGGCAACCTGTGTTTATTTAACATACGGTATTTGTTCATTTTTTATAATGTGCAGTTATTCATAAAGTTTGTTAGTCTTAGTCACGATGATAAAGTAGACGATTTTACGTTTTTACAGCGTCTACTGTTTATTTTATTCTCAAAATTAATAATAAGATTATTTTTTGCTTTATATTTAAATATGTGATTTTTGACTAATAATTTATTTTGTATTGCTTTTATTTTCATTTCCAGTTGCAACTTTCGATAGACTGAGAAATGTTCAATATTTTAATTTAAATAATCCATGCTGATTTTAAAGTTAATTTCTATAGTTATTTTTCCTTTAAGATTATTCTCTCATCTACCACTTTTCGAAACATTTCGAGTACAAGTGATATAATTTTTACAGACTCATTTAAAATATATTTTAGCTTAAAAAGCAATTCAAAAAGTATAATGAAGAAAAGAATTGCGCTGTGTTCAACAGATGTTTTATACAGATACAGTCTTATGCAGATTGTACTGATAATAGTTGAATATTTTTCAAGAACAACAGCTAGTTCGATTAATGGTATGAGTAAAATGAAATAGAAAAAGAAATAAATTTAATTTAAATAAAAAAAAAGAGATTGAAAAATAAATATAGTTTACAGAAAAGAAAAAGCACAATAAATTATTTTCCTTTGAAAATCAAATTTTAAAAAATGAAAACTGTAAGCATAGCATGTGTGTGTGTTATCGTGCTTTTGCAAATGATATTAACGTCACAAAACTGACGTTTTTTGCAATGATATAAAACTGAGATAAAAATTTTCTTCTGCTTTTTTTTCTCTTGATTTCTGACATCCACTTTATCGGACAGTGGTTCAGTTCCGTCAAAATGAATAATTTCAACATTTTCCCTCGCCTTCTGGCAGCTGCCACCGCGACACCTGGTGAGCTAAATAGCCGAATCTGACAGTTGGTTAACCAGGCAAACAAGCAAGCATTTTGAAGACGGCCAGTTTGTTTAGCTTGCTGAGTTTTATTAAATGGCCATGGTGACGCTGACGAGGTTTTTCGCTTGCTTTTATTGCTTCTTCTTTTTCATCTTATTTACAGTGATTCGTCTGAAAGTGAGACTTCCGGTGTTGGAGATATTGTTTAAGTCAACGAAAAAAAATTCAAATGTGAAATATGAAATTTCACCACTGACCCATTCCAAGCTGAAAGAGGAAATTTTTTACCAGATAACAACAAAACCCAAACGAATCCGACCAACCACGTTGGTGATCTTGTTGGAAAGATCTGCAACAGTGCTCGACGAACCCGGTAGTAAAGAAATCATGGCATCCTGTTTGGTGAACAACTGCGAGCTGACCAATCACCTGGACCCTGGAGTTGTACCGGATGCGGTTGTTTTTCATGACAATCCTCCAATTTTGAGTCGAACAAGTGAACAAATTTGGATCTTCTACAGTTTAGAATCGCCTTTGAATACGAGAAGCTTTTATTATTTGAACGACATGGTCAATTGGACCGCCACGTACAGGTTGGATTCAGATCTTCCAAATCCGTACGGCTTGTATGGCCGGATTCCGACCGATTCACCGAGTCAAATCGACCCGAATTTGGCCCAACTGTTAGCTGGCAAAACGCGACTGCTAGCTTGGCTCGTCTCCAACTGTTACACGATGAACCACCGTGAAGCTTATGTCCACGAATTAGCCAAACACATTCAAGTGGACGTTTATGGAACATGCAGCGGCAGGCCATGCCAGTGGCAAGGGCTCAGCAGAAATTGTTCTTCAATGTTGAGAAACGATTACAAATTTTACCTCGCATTTGAAAATTCCAACTGCCGACACTACATTACCGAAAAGTTGTTTATCAATGCACTACAGTACGTTTTTCAATTTATCTATTATATGTTTTAAAAAAAAGTTACTTACTTTTTTAAGCAATTTTTTTATATAAATGGGTAATTTTTTTTTACTATTTTTAATCATTCTGATATTATCTGCTTATTGATTCTGTTGTTGTTGTTCTTAAACGTTCAAAGTTTATAGACATTTGTCTTAGAAGTTATTCGTTGTGCCTGTTGAATTATACAGCATGTATTACTGCATCAAGTTATTAGTTTAAACTTTATTTTTTTGTCAAGTATTTTCTTTTGAAAATTATTTTTCAATGTACTCAGTTTTATTACTTTTATAAAATTAATGTTTAGCATGTAATTTTTAATTTTTATATAAGCTTTTATATTATATGTAGAAAATATTAATTTCAAGAAATGTATACTTTATTTTTTATCTTCGGTTCTGACTTTAGTTTTTTTTATTTGTCTGCCTCAAATTGTTTCGAAAATTTTTTCAGTGCGACATAGCATTTAAAAATATTTATCGCTTCTAGCCAGTAGCCAGCCGTATGTCTGTCATCTGAGCTTTTCATTTGAATTTCTTTAATTTTTTAATGATGGAATAAATTTCACTAATTGTTTAATTGATTAATGTGAAGTGCTGCTATTTGAATTAAAATGACCACTTCAGTGTTGTTTGATCAAAATTTATGCATTTTATTTTTGATTTCAATAGTACATAAATTATTGATTTCATCTAAAATATTCCAAAATTGATTTTTAAAATTGATAAATGATTTACAAGCTGCGAGCAGTATTGTATAATTGAATAATGAATAATGGAATGAATATATAAGTAAGAATGAAATGTTGAAAATGGAAACAATTTATTACTGATTTATTGCTATTTTATGATTCAAGTCAGTTTCCGTCATCTTTTCAACTCTCAGTCAGCTGACTATTTTGACAGGTTGAATCTTTGAATTTTATTTCATACAATTTGTGTTTCTGAAGCTAAAAGAAATTAGTTGACGTTGATTCAGAGATAATTTCGCCTGCAAAAATGTGTCATGCATTGCAACTAGAAAAGCTGAATTTTATGATAAAATTAGTTTTCACTGCGATGATTTTATATTTTATTTGTTGGAAATTTTAAAATAATTGGACAACACTGAAATGGTCGTTTATTTTATACATCAGAGAAAAGTGAGTTAAGCATATTTTACAAAGCAGCAGAATTTAAAAAAGAAAAGTACTAAACAAAATGAACTTTAAACAAGTTTAAATTTTTGAAATAACTCAGAATAAGAAATTGAGCTTTTTGAAATCTTTTACCTCGATTTATGAAACAATGAATAACTAAAATATATACCAAGATGTACAATAGAAAAAGCTTGAAGAATTGAATTGCTCATAATCATTGTTTGTTACAGAATAGCTTTGATTAAGATTTGCAAAGTTGTTCATGAGTGGACAATATTTTTGAGACTTGCTTGAAAATAGACGACCATCTGCTGCAGGTTATTTTTAGTTGAAGACTTGGATCGAGATTTGTGAAGTGTTGAAGTAATTGTCACATTTTAGCATCACTTGATATTTTTCTGTTTGGTCAATCATCATTTATGGCTTGTTTGAGAAATGGCTGCTAGTGTTATCTTTGCTTTTATATTTATTTTTAAATTGAATTCAAATTTCCACATGCTATCAGTTTCATCGTTGATGGGTAATCAGATTATTTGCATGCATGGAGCAATCTCTCTTGATATGAGTAATTTGAATAAAATTCGCGATGTACTAATTTGCCTATTTTTCAACTTTTCGACCAATAGCAAAGATTTGCAATTGTTGTTGTTGTTTATTCGTTAAATTCAGTTTTAGTTTCTCAAAATTTACTACTGATATACACTGTTCAGTGTGTAAAAGATATTAATATAGATATTAACAATGTAAAATGTAATTTAAGCATACAATTGATGATGAGCAGGTGGTGAAATCGATGATTATGAAAATGCAGAGCAATACACTAGTCGGTCTGCAGATCAGAGGTCTTTCAGTGCGTTCAGGCTCTCGCTGTGCTGTTCGTATTTTTCCAAAAGATTTATCGGGTCGTTGCTTAAGATTTGTTTGCGACAGCTGCATAGCTTCTCGGCTAATCGTGCTATCCTTAATTGTAGACTTGAAGATTGGTCAGCAAACAAGCAACGCCAGTTGCAGATATATAATATAAAAGAAGAAAGCAAGTGCCGTTTGGCCAAGCAATTTTCTCATTTTGCTTGTTCTAAATCAAACTACGATTTACTAGTTAATACTAAATCCATTGCACAGCCAGTGTTGGTTAATTTCATTTTATGCTCCGCTAATTGATGTAAGCGGCTTGTCTACTAATTAGGTTGGCCAAACGGATTCATTGGCGTCTTGAATGCATTCTTTTAAACTCATTGCCAATTGAGTATCTTTCTTTTTGTAAACAAAAGTTATTGCTTGTTTGTTTTCAATAAATATTTGCTATTGAAAAGAATATAAATGAAACCAACACTTTGCAATATCCAAGTGTTGTATTACGTTAGTTCTCTTTTTTTCTTGTTTAATCATTGCTAATTCTCAAAAAATATTGTTTAATTTCTACAATTGCAATTGTAATATATAGATGCTTTGTTGAATTATGTACTGAAAAAAGGAATGTTTGATGTTGCAGAAATGACGTAGTTCCGGTGGTCATGGGTGCACCGAAAGAAGATTATGAACTTCTCATTCCTGCGGGATCTTTTATACATGTTGATGATTTTTCTGATCCGAAAGAGCTTGCGAAATTTTTGCAGACAGTTGCCGCCAATCAGACGCTTTATGAGAGTTACTTTTATTGGAAAAAACGTTACAAATTTGTCGACACGCGATTCTGGTGTCGACTATGTGCTGCACTTAATCAACCAAAAAGCAAAAGTTACAAAAGCATGCAACGCTGGTGGCTGAACAGTAAAACATGCCAACCACCGAAATTGACTCGAAACATAAGTCAGCCAGTTTCTGTTTTCCGTTGACTTATCTGTTTTTTTATCTTTATTTATTAAAATATTTTAAAAATTATAATCAAAAAAAATTTTTTTTTATTCCATATTAAAATCTTTGTTTTTGTTATTTATTTATTCGATGTATTCACATTGTTTCTGCATTTTGCTATAGCAGTAAGCAGTTTTAATTCAAAAAATTCCGTGCCAATTGCAATAACGATGGCTTGATTTATTTTTTCTTTATAACATTTAAAGTAATAATAACAATGATTTTAATGAAGTAACGTTTCAAAATAATTAGATATGTGAAGTATGCGTAACTTTTTTCTGATTGGTTATTAGAAAAATGATTTAAAAAAGGAAACATTTATCAGATTTTATGATTGAATAGTAATTGAATTGCAGCATTGATAACCAAATTATTTTTTGATAATTAATTTAATTTATGCAAATTATTCTATTAAATTCTATTCTTAGTTTATTTATGAAATTCTAATTTTTAAATAAATCTAGTATAATTTACATTATTCATTTTAATTAATGATTTGATGTTCATTAAGAAAAGAAATGTCTTACGGCAATAATTTGAATGCTCATTTTAAATATTTTTTCCATTTTAGAAATTTCAGGGATATTTTTGATGCAGTGATATTCTTACAGATAAATTTAAAAAATATGTATGGCGTTGGAATTTTATCACTTGCTTTGGTCATTTTGTGTTATTTCTAATTCTGAATTTTGTTTTTCTTTATTAAATATTTATTAATGGCATGAACACTATTGATAAAGACTACTGATGAGCAATTAAATGCATTACAGTGTATTTAAATAAAAAATTTATTAAAAATACACTCTCGTTTTATTGCGTGCTAATGATGTTATTGTTGTGACGTATTAAAAAATAATTCAGTAGGTCATAAAAATAATTTTAATAAGCAATTAATTATTAAATGAAAAATTTAACATGTAGAAGATGTCCATAGACATCGCTAATTAATGATTAATGTGACTTGCTTTGTGCTTATTACGTATACTAATGATAGCGGTTATTTGCATTAAGTCGTATAATAAATTTATATTTAATTTAAAGTATGATTTTTATTTTCAAAACACTTCCCAAATTTCACAATTACAATGCTTTTAGTAAATACTTTAGAGGAAACAATTTTGTCAATTTTCTTCAATTAATTTATAATTTTATAAACATATATAAATATTATTACATTTTCAAACATTTTTTCATATAAGAAATAATGTAGCTATATATTATATGTGATTCGAAGCTGAGATTTGAGTATGAGGAATTAATGCATCAGTGAGTTTGAAAAATGTTTTTGACACAAAGTAATGCAATCTACAACACCTAAATATGCAAAAACATGGAAACAACATCTACATAGACAAAATTTTCCATATTTGTATAATTTAATATTTGATAACTGATAATTATTTGATAATTCCTGAAATAATGAAAAACTAAAAATGTACTTTATATGATTTATTGCAATAAATTACCACGTCACATATACCAATGATAAAGCGGATTAAATTATCAGCATCATCATTGTGAAACGCTTTTCACAAAATTTAATAAATTCTTCTGGCTGGTGGTTAGATGCTGTGGAATGCAAAGCGCCTCTTTTACAACTTGAGCAGTATGCTTTGTACAAAACGAGTCACTTACTGGAAATGGTAAAAACGAAGGACCACGAGCAATAAAGAGAGTTTTCATTTGATAATGTCCACTTTTGTAACCATGTTGCCCTTTCAATTTTCCTAAAAAGAAATCAAGAATAAAAATTTCTTTCATCGAATTATTGTCCATAAAAAAATTTTAAAATAAACAAATATCTTTAATTACTTGGTAGTAATTAAACTGAAACTCGCTCAACTAGTAATATTTTATAAAATAGAAAAACAATTTTTTTTAATTCTTTTTAGCGTAATTGATCCGTTTTATTCATTTCTAATTTCAGAATGTTTAAAATTTCAATGTTCAAATCTTCAAAAAAAATAATTTAATATAATGAACATGATAATGAATTTTAGCCAAAACTTATACCTTTGTGGTGAGTGTGCAGAACATAACCTGGTTTAGCCATAATTATAAGTTTTGGTATGCGGCTACTTGCTTGAAAATGATAACGTTCGGGTAAATTTTGCTTTTCAAAAACTTCAAAATAGTTATGCTTATTAAAACTTTTCAAATAGGCCTTCACTTCTGCTGTCTTTCCTAAAAATATTTATTAAAAATAAAATGAAATAAAGCTTAATAATACATATAAATATGAAACTTATTTTGCAATTAAATGGAAAGTTCTTTCATTCTACCATGGTGCAAAATTGGTGTACAATTATTAGAATGGCACGGTACACTTGCTTGTTTGCTTTGCAGAATGCTTTGCTTTATTTAATGAAGTATTATAATAAATTTATTATAATGAGAATATATTATTACATAGTTATGTTTTTTATAAGTGAAACAAAATACAATTTGATTTAAACAAATAATTACTTTTTATTTTTAATTTTGAAATGAGAAAACTCTAAAGATAATAATGAAAAAAATTAATGACCTGGATTTGGTTGTATTAACCAGAAGCTGTCATGCTCACTCCAGATTTTAAAATCATGTCTTGGAGGAATGACAACTTCATCTTTCACAGTTGCCATTCCATGATCAGAAGTAAGGATTATGTTTGCTTTATCATAAAAGCCTGCATGTTGTAAACTAGATATAAGATATCCAACATTATCATCTATTTCTAGTAGCTTTTTATCCATATGATGTGAATGAGGGCCATAATGATGACCAGTATTATCTGGCTCTGGAAAATACATAAGAACGAATTCTACACCATTTTGAAGATATGATACTAGCTTATCTACTAGATACGTCCACGAATGGCCCATGTTGAATGAAATGTAATTGGTTAACTTTATTCCATGATAAGGTTTGTCACATCCAAACCAAGATATGCAAGCAACTTTCGACTGCTCGTGCATTTTTGCATAACTAGCCCAAATTGGTTCACCATGAGCAATTTCCCAAAATTCACTGTCACTCATTCCATTTATGTGAACAGTTCTTTTCTTTGATGGCATATAGAAATTTTTAGAAACAATACCGTGTTCATCAACATATTTTCCAGTTGCCATTGTCAAGTGATTTGGAAAAGTTATCGATGGGAAAGCGCTTCGAATACCGGAAAAAGCATAGGCACTACCCATCATCAACTCTCCAATAAAGGTGTTGTGATTTTTTAGTAAAAATAATCTGTTCACATAATCAGCTCGAAATCCATCCAAAGATATTAGAATTGTAATATGTTTTTTGCATTGCTTTGCTAAAGATGATAATAAAAATAAACTAATGATGCAGAGTATTGTTTGAAACTTAATTGCCTTCATTGGATCAAAAATTCATTGGATTATCTTAAAATGGAATAGCAATTATTTATAAAGAAATGTAGAATATAGACTGTTCAAAATGCTGCTGATAAAAGAACAGCAATTTCCAATGTCAATATGCGTCACTGCAATTATTTCATTACTTTACTAGAAATAATTTGTTGAACCGCTGATCAATCAGAAGCATAAACCAGTTTTTATAGGCGTTTTTAATGACGTTTTGTTCAAATTCTACGTAGGCTAAACGATCGTTGATTCAAGTGAAATGGCTATATATATGATCAACACTGTATAACCAGAAAAGGATGAAAATGATACTTTATTTAACAAAAAATGGAAAATAAATGTTTGAAAGTAATGAAGAAATGTGACATACTTTGATTATATTACTAAATTAAATTTCAATGATCTGTTAAACAGATTCTCCAGTTATTTGCTTCTAATATAAACATTACAATAAATTACACTCGATCAAGTAACGATATTTATTTAATATTGACATGCCTTATCTGTTTGGAAAATTTTGGTTATGTAATCTGACTGTTACCTTTTACTTGCAATGTTTCGTTGAAGTTCAATGAATTTTAATATTCTGATTTTATGTTTATGCTTATTATATATTGCAAATAAAGAATATTATAAATTAGAATAAAAAAGACAGATAATTTAGATAAACTGTATTTAAATAAATAATTAAGTAAGAATTATAAAGAAATAAAAATAAAATTGATTATCACAAAAAGTGAAAATTTGTTTATTCTTTTATAAATGTTAAAACAAAAATTACATCAAATCTCAATTCTTTTAGTGGTTATTGACAATACATTAAAAAAACGAAAGTGATAAAATAAATATTAATTGAATTGGATTTTTGTCGCCATTTAAAAAAAAACGAGCAATAATTTTCATCGTGAAATAATTTTAATAAAGTAAAAGATAATTTTTGTATTTTTTTGACTGGAAAGTTTTACGCTCCATTAAAAATTTTGGCATATTAATAACGAAAGGCATTTAAATGAAAATAAAATTTCATTGCAAATTTATTATATAATATAAAAACAATCAACTAATATAAAAGTCAAAATTTATATCACAATGTGAATCTGAAAATAACCTGAATAATCTTAATCTTACTGTATATCTTATTTCAACTTTCTTACGTTGAATCTGAGTTTGAAAGCTTAGTTTTAGTACTGTTTAACTTTTCAAAGATTTTAAAATCATATTTTTACGAAATCAGTAAATCCGGAAATAAGTATCTTTTCAATGCTTTTTAGCATTCTTCGTTGCGGTAGTCGTTATTTCAAGAAGTCGCTGTTTTTGATTATCGACTTGCGTTCGTTTTGAATTTAGGTACATTATATTTATTTTAATTAAATTAAATTTTAATTAAATCGCCTCTTCCTAGTGGTGTTTTTATTTTTATTTTTTTGAAGTATTACTTTTGAATGTATTGTTAGCGGATAATTAATCACTTTGTCATTTTTACATTTCTTATGTGAGCTTTTCAAATAAACAAGTTTAAATATGAATTTTGTTAAAATTCATTTGCATATTTTAGTATTTTTATATTTGATGATATTTATGTTTGATTGTGATTTATTTAAAATAAAATCAGAATGAATGCATGCTAAGCAGCATGTTTTTTTAGCGGAAAAGAGAAAAGCAGTTTTTACGTAATGCTTGATTTTTCTAGTCATTTTTATTCGTCAAGGACGGGGCATTAACCTTTTTCATAGATGAAAACACTGTTACTATTGAGAAGTTATGATTATCTGTTTTGATAACTTTTTTTTCGAAATATTTCTGAAGATGTAGTTTCAAATCATTTACCTTTTTTTCTGAATTATTCAATTCATATCACTTTGAATCTTCTTTAATTATATTTCATCTGTTCAATTATTTTTGGTGTAAGCAATTGAAACGCAATAAATAAAGGTTTTTTTTTCAAAGAATTCAGAGTTGATTTTTTTTTTGTTTATTTTATTAGTAGTTAAATACATGAAAATTATGATAGATTTTACAATCAAATGTTCTTAAAGCTATTATATATTTACACTTTTTATTACGTTAAATTATTTATTATATTACGAAGAAGTTTTTAATTGTAAGTTTTAATATATGCATCAACGAAATTTGTGGATGTTTCAGAAATTAAACCTACGAAAAGCGTATTTTCTTTTTTTTTTAATTATCTTTGTACGATTGTGCTTTTTTTCGTTTTACAGTTCCGTATTTGAAAACGCCGGTATGTTTTGGCTCATCTGTGCTGGGATTGTTGCGGTGGTAGTGCTTTTGGCAGTATTCGATTTCAAGAGATTTCATATAAGATGGACTTCTAAAGAAGGACGACAACCGTCCGGAGATTGGCCACCGCCCATGAAACGACGCTATATGACTGTTGAACAACTTCGACAGTATGACGGCACTGATGCTGATGGTCGAATTTGTATAGCTGTTAACGGTGATATTTACGATGTGACACGGAAGAAAGAACTTTATGGACAAGGTGCATTTGGAATTTTTAAATAACAAAATGTTATATGGATTTTTCATATAACATGAGCGAATGCGTTTCAAAAAGTAAAAGCAAAATTTAGGTGGACCATATGGCTTATTTGCCGGGAGGGACGCTTCAAGGTGTTTAGCGAAGTTCAGCACTGAGATGGTTCACATTAAAGATTCATACGATGATCTTGCAGATTTAACTTTGTCTGAAATTAATAGTTTACGTGAATGGGCTATGCAGTTTGCTCGTAAGTTGTACTGTATGTTATACTTTTTAGTGAGCTGAGAAGTTATTTTAAAGAAATGTATCCATGCGTTGGCAAATTGCTGAGTTCGAGTGATCAAGCTGACTTTCGAACTGATGAAGAAGAAGAAGATTCATCACTCTCAGATTGTGCTGTTGATGATCAGTAATTACTATCTGGGCAAGAGGCCTTATGTATGTCTTATGCTGTTTCAGTTTTTTGCCTTTCAACAAAACTAACTAACTGATCATTAATTTTTTTTTTATAGTAACATCATTTTAGCTGTAAAAAGATGCCAACAAACGTCACTTTGTCACTACCATTTTTTTATTCATGCTAGGCTCACTTTGTCATATATAATGTTTATTTTTTAACGTTAAATGAAGTTTTTTTTTATTGCTTTCATAATTTTTTACACGTTTGCACCAGAAAAGAGCAGTCTCTGACGTTTCTTTTTCAAAAGAAAGAATCAGAAATTTCCTTTTGATCTTCTCCTAGAGATTCTCTTTTGTGTGTAGTTTTTATTAATCAGCATTTATTAAAGAACGCTATGATTTGAAAAAGTCAGTCTATTGTTGTTGCATGTACTTGGGAGATACACTTGCTGACAGTTAACATGAGTAAATAAGTTATTTATTCTTGATAACGTAATTATTAAAAAATTAAAAATATGCATACTTTATAAAAGCAGTTTACTGTATTTGTTTTGTGCTTAACAATTTTTATTTCTGTATATTACAGTTTGAAAAGATGCGACTTTTATTAATAAACATTTGAACAGTTTATGAAAAAAAATCAGGTTAAAATGTTCATTCACAATGTAGCATTGAAAAGATTGCCAATCGTATTCGCAATGCTTTCAGGAGTGTACTTGAAATATTTGTCGGGATTTTTTGTAAAATTTACCTGACGATACCTAAATAAAGCAAACAATCATTTATTAAAATTGTTCAAACTGAATTTATGTTTCAAATGTTTATTTATGTAAAAAAAATTATACAAGTTCAATTTTACTAATTTACTTTTCGTAAAATGGTCGATATTTGGACAACACTATCTTCTGGCAATCTTCACGCAACTTGGAAGCTAAATTTACATCCGGTACAACTATGTCACGATGATCATTTGTTATCAATTCAAACTGTCGATTGAAATCCTTTAAAAAATAATATTAAAATCATTAATTATTGAACAACGTACAGTAACGGACGCTGAAAACACTTTTGATTTGTTCTCGTTCTTTTTCCCTTAGACGTTGATTTAATAACGGCGAAGCCAGGCAATGATTTTGTTGAAAATACGCCAAAATCGCACCCAAATTAATCCAACTGAAAATTATTTCAATAAAAAAAAAGTTAAATCAATATTTTTATCAAAATTAATATATCTTTTGCTAAATTGGCTAAACTAATTTCATGTCACGAATGCATCAATTGCATATTTAACATATAAACACATGAATAATAATAAATACCTTTGCATATACTGAGATTTGAATAAAGCAATTTGATCGTTGTAATATTGTTCAACATCTCGATTCTGTTCACTGACAACCCGAAGTACACCTACTTTTCGGATTGTCTTCAAAATGTGACTTGTATTATTTAACATGAACATTGCTTTCAATGAACTGTCAGTATAGAATTCAGCCTTGTTGCGTAAATTCAAACCAAGAGCCGACAAAACTCTGGCTATAAAATGGTAAATAAATAAATTTTGAATTTTAATATTTTCAAATTTTACCAAGCAATTTGGGCACTACTGTCGTCGGACTTTCTTTCTGTTGGCTACTCAACACTACTGCTAAAGCTTGGCTTTCGATCATCAGCTGTTCCAAAAATATCAGTGCCTGCGTATGAAATGAATGTTTCTTTTCATTAATTATTAAAAGCTTTCACCTCTTGCAAACTGTGAAACTATCTTACATTACTGGTCAATTGATGAACTGTGCAATCTGACGGTATAAATTTTTCTTGATCATTTTTCACGTGATCAACAAACTTCTCCAGTGCATCCACACACTTCAATACCAACTATGAATCATCATTTATATTATGACACAAAGGTGCATTTACCGTGGAATCAACAGATTTTAAAATTGTATTAAATCTTTCTTGCAGCACTGGTTCGGAAAACTGAAAACATGATTTAAAAAATTGATTCATTTTTAAAATTTTCAAAATTTCAACAACTACTTTACTTTCATAAATTCTTTAAAACGATCTTGGCTGCGATGAATGTACTTGGACAAAGGCAAAAGGCAAAATACGGCAGCTAAATCATTACGTCCAAGATTTCGATGCGCTTGTTGCAAAAATTCCTGAAAAAAGAAAAAAAAAGGATACTTCAAAAACACATATATTTACAACCAAAAAAGCACAAATTACCTTGGCGCAGTCCAAAATATAATTCAGAGGTTTTACCAAAACAGACTTTAAACAAACATGTGCATCTGATTGTGAAAATCTGAACAAACTGTCAACTAGCTTTCCTTCGTTCTGCAAATTGAATGGAATTTCAAAAAAAAAAATTTTATCCATACAGTATACTGATATACAGGTGGATCATTTTGCATCCTGTGTATTTTGCAACAGATATTAATTGACTTGTTTTTACCTGAAACATTACCATGAAGCTTACGAAAAGAAATACCACACTTTCGGCACTGTTCTCAAGCGCACCTTCTTTTGTCACATTTTCCACAGCAAGGGTTACACGTCGGTTAGCTTAAATTAAATTTTAAAAAATATTCAAAGAAAACAAAAGCAATAATCAACATTACTTAAATCAGCTGAATATTGCCGTAAAGTTTTTCTGTTCAGCATCCTTAATATAAAAAAAGTTTTTTTTTATATTACAAAAATGACAAAGAACAAAAGCGCAAATAAGAATGCACATTAAATTCATGCATTTATTTTTTTAAAAAAAAGAGCTAAAATTAAATCTTACCAAGCTTTGGAATCCTTACGTGTAGCCTAAAAGAGACAATTTTAAATAATTTAAAAGTAAAACAAAAATTTTCTTTCTTCTTCATTCAAAAAAATAACTTATATAACTATATTATTTTTATAAATTGAACTGCAAAATTGAAAAAGTTCTATTAATTAAAAACAATTTATTTATAAAAGTAATCTTAAAATCTATATAACAAAACTTTTACCGAGTTCAATTTCAATTCCTCTACAGATGCATTGTTTCTAGAAGTTTCAGAAATGCTAAAAATAAAAAATTGCTTTATTAAAATAAAATCATTCTTGATTCTACAACAAAAAAATACAACAATTACCACACAAAATATATTAGAATATAATTTGAAAAGTAATTTTAATTTTTTTGTCACCTTTTGAGAATTTTCAAAATTGACGTACAAGCTACATCAGCATAAATATTCAAATAATCTTTCGTCGGCGAATCGTTAACTAACCAATTGCTCAAAGCTTTCAAATCTTCAGTATCTTCACCTAGAGGTACAAAGACAGATGAACAAAGGATGCAAAACAACCGTCTCTAGAAATGCATACCCAAAATTAAGTGCAACAAATCAACATCTTTACGAATCTCTTGAACAACAATTAAAAAAATGTAATTTGAACATTAACAATAAAAAAAAACATGAAATTCAACACTGCACCGTAACTGTCGTCAATTGATGCGAGAACTTGAGCTGCTGAAAAATTTGCACGATTTCTTCGTAATAAAACTTTAAACTCTTGTTCCAATGCGGTGCATCCGAAATTGAACGTTGTTTCCTGTCATAAAAATAAAGGAATTAATATTAAAAAAAAGTAAAAATAAATCACATTTTCCTTGTCATCTTACCACACGTTCCAACTGACTTTTGTGAATTTCGTTCGATGAAAAGAATTCCATTGCCGATTTTAATTTTTTCATCATCTTAATATATTTGATCACGTTTTCAGCCGGACTGAACAACAAAAAAACAACAACATTAAACTATACGATTATATATTGTGATGACAACGTACGACAAATCTTTGAGCACAGCATCCGTTTCATTGGCAGTGTTGTAGTGCTTGAGAGTCTGATCGATCAGTTTCAAAGTTGAAACAACATCTATAAAATTTATTTTCCTCACAATGCTCTTCACAGTGCACCGTAAACAGTACTGTGCTGTTTCTGTTGCAATGCACCAGTCTTCTTGTACAGAGGCATCACGGTTGATTGAAGGTTGGATAAACAGCGATCAAAATCATCCAATATTGAAATCATTTTACTCGTCAACTCTTGATTCCTCTGCTCATTCGCCAACAATTCTTTCAACCATGCTTCTTCCTGAAAACAAATTCATCATCAAAATTGAACATCAAAAACAGTACAAACAAAACAAAAAATAAATATAATAAAAAGTATAACAATTACTTGTTGTAATTTTGCTTGAATTTCTTTGCTGGACATCATCTTGCATCGGTATCTTGCTAATATAACAAAAATTACAACAAATAATAATAATAAAAAATTTTAATATTAAACCTTGACAAATTAAAATTAAAAACAAGTATCAAATGTGATAATTTCTTTTTAAAGTTGTATTTACAGGCGAAGATAATAAGAAGAAATTTTGAAATCAAACGAATAACGTTGACTGTAATCAGTGACAGTACACAGATAAGCAAGTTTTAATTTAATAAATAAAATTTTTTTCTTTGCACAACGGTTCAAGTGTCAAATTTTTTGAAATAATTTTATTGAATTTTTCAACAAAAATATCAATTTTGAAACTTTTGAAGTTCATAACAAAAAACAAGTAAGAAGAAAACAACAACGTGTCAACACATATGGAGAATATCAATTGGTTGGCAAGTTCGCGGTAGTTTTAGCGTTGAACAAATAGGAGGCCATTTGAATTCTTGAGCCAAGATTTTGTTTCTTCATAGACAGACATGCTTCCAATTCGGTCATGTCAGCGGCAAGGTTACAGTTGGCAGTGTTTGGATGAATTAGCTGAAATGCCGGATCGACAGCTCGCATGACGTGAAATTTTCTGCCATTGTCCTGGTTCTTCTGATTCGTATTGCAGAACAATTTGAATATGTAACGACCGTCGGCTGTGATTTTAGAATCAGTGGTTTGTGCAGCGACATTTGGAAAGCTATTTTCAGTGTGAAGCAAGCTGCGCACGTAGGCGTAGTCGGTGGAGTAGAAGGAAGCAATTTCGAAATTGGAACGATCAAAACGACCCAAATTACGCCCCAACTGCGAATGCTGCCTCACCCCGACGTTCGCATTCCACTGCTGCTTCAAACCGGTCAATGTCGGATGGTAGTGGACAAATGGCACCGGGAAGAATGCTTGAAAATTTTCGACAGTTTGCATGCGAACGCGATTCAACATCTCCCGGTCGAGATGCATCCAGGGAGAAGCCAGCAACAGTAGTCGGGTGGTCTTCAATCGACTGACCACCAAGTCGACCATGCGCACCAAGCAAGCTTCACCAATCAGCTTGACCACTTGCACTCGTGAACCGCGGGCTGCGTTCCAAGAACGAAACACGGAACGCAACTTGCGCAACGAGTGTTCCATGGCGTCGTCGGTGCCGTTAGCTTGACGTTGCATGAGCAATATCAAGTTGCACCGTTGATCCTCATCCAAGCAGAGCCGCTTGAATTGGTCCAGAAACAGAACCGCTTGTTCAATTTCAAAACCACGGACACGCAACAACATGGTCACCGATGTCGACTCGGTCACAAATGGCACCGGTACCAGTTCGGCGTTGCCGACCGGCCGGAGCAAGTACACACGTTCCATCCGAGCTTGGGCTTGTTCATGGTGGTTAATTTCCAAAAAATCCAACACATAATCCACACCACGGTTCGGATCAAAGCGACGGTAACCAGACAAAAACTTTGCCGAGTCACTGCATTTCGACTTCAAACGACCACCACTACTACCATCACCAGCACAACAACCATGCTTACATTTAAGCCAATCAATCGCAAATCCACTGACCGCTAGTACGTCGAGCCGATCATAGCCGCGCAGTAGAATAGCTGTTTCTTCGTCTGAACTGGCTGGGAACATGTGAGTGGCGTTGAAAAAATCCCACTTGAGCAAATCGTAACGATCAGCACTGCGCCACGGTTCCGCCAGACCCAATGGCAAAGTCAAATTCTCACTCAACAAATTCGACAAATTCAACACCTCTTGCCGAATGGACTGCAACCTCGCTTGCAGATGATAACTTTCCAAACGTCGCAACTCCGCCTGCACCATTTCCACCTCACTCTGAGATTCTAACCCTTGAACAGTTAAAATTTGTTCATAATCTTCGCTCACCAAATTCGATTTCATCCACTGATCTGTTCTGAATTTCAAACTGCGAAATTTCACATTCTAAAACAACAAATCAACCTTCAATGCAAATAAATATGCAAATCAGACGACTATTACCAACTATCAACAATGGCAATGAAATTTACAATACATTTTTATACTTGTACTCGAAACAAATTGCACTGATTTTATTATATCAATCTATTGTCATCAAATGACAATAATTACACGGATATTTTCAAACTGTTTACTGATTCTGAAATTCTACAATACACGCAAAAGGCAGTGGAGTGCATGAAATTGCCAGAAAATTTCAAAATCAACCAATCACAGATAATACATACTTTTCACAATTACTGTATTCCATATATATTATATTTATAGTCGCAGTAAAATTGAAAACTAATGTTACAAGCTGAAAAATGAAGAAAAAATATTTACAATAAATTTGACTAAATTTAAATTGTAAAAGCTGAGAAATTTCATTTGACATGCAGTGGTTGAACAACACCTTGACTCCAATTATTCATTAATTGGCCACATCAGGTAAAATTTCACATTAATTTTACTTCTACAGTACAATAGCATTATTGAAATATAAAAAAAACGAAATAAACATATTATTTATTAATTTGATTTGACAGAATTTTAATTGCAAGTAAATGTTGACTTACTTTCCAAGTATCGGTGCATTGAAGATGTGAAAAAATACAACGGTAATCTGCGATACTGTTGTAAGCATCTTCTTGGTTGCAATCGACAAGTTTGTCAAGCAGATCTCTTGAAATGAGAATTCCCGCTTCCAAAGAGCACACATTATCAAATGACAGTTGGCCGAAGAAAAGACTATCACCAGCGGAAAGTTGTTTCATCAGACGATCGATTGCAAAACGATTTACAATTGTACGGTTAGCGACCATAAAGTACCAGTCAAATTGATTGAAGCGTTTATTTATATAATCAAAGGCAAGTGATGGCAGCTTTTTCACTACATACGTATCCAATTCAATAACGTTTGCTCCAAAAAATATGGAAGTATTAGTGGAAGATTTTTCAACAAAAAATACAACTCTGTTGGCGTATTCTTTCAAAGTATTGTCCATCGTGTCGTACAACAATTGTAGATCCGAAACTGCCACCATGAAGCCGATGAACAATCGTTGTCGAATTCCGATTTCTGTAGCGAAAAATCTTGGTCGTGCTTTCAAACTTGCATTATTAACTGTCGCAAGTGTTGGTCTGAAATCTCCGCTAGCCGATGATTCATCGTTGTCAAATTTGCCCAAATGGCCATCCAGATCAAGGTCAATAATTTCCGCAGTTGTGCTTTCTTCAACGCATGAAGGTTCACACAACTGCGCCTGGAACAAATTCTGAAACAGACTAGACAAAACACTTCCGCACAAAAGGCCCAAGAACAACGGCGATAAATTTCTGAACCAAGACCACAAGCTGCTTCTTCGCTTCATCTTGAAATGCACATTCATTTACTCGCATTTCTGAAATAATTTCAAAAATATTCAATAAGAAAAAGGGGTTTCAATTTTTAATAATAAAATAAACAGTTCACAGTGTTTGACCTACTGTGAGAATGACGATGACTCATTCAAATAAATGATCCAAAATAAGTCCCAAACTTACGTCCTACATTCTAAGAAAGAGAACGAGAAAAGAAAAAAAAAGAAAAATATGCAACACATTTTGAAAATGATCAGCAGATATTTTTGCAATTTTTTTTTCACAAAAGTATTATTGCTAATTGCATTTCATTTCAGCTAGTGATAGTGGCAATGTTAAAAGAAATCTCAGCATATAACAATAAAGTATAAAATTTTCTTACGCTATCAAATATTCAAACAAAGTGCATTATTCAAGATGACATTTATTCAGTATATTTCATAGAACAAAAGATAACTTTTAAATAACACAGCTTTCTAATGTTGCCAATATGCAGATATTCATATGAGTTTACACAAATTTTGAAAAAAAGTATAGCAATAAATACAACACAAATAAAAAAGAAGAACAATGTTGATCGAATTATACACTAAATGGAATTTAAAGAATAAGTTGCACAATCAAACTGTAATGCAATGATGAATAAAAATATATAAATATTGATAAATGATTACGTTCCAATTTTGCTGCCAATTCAAAATAATTACACATTTCATTTATAAAATGCTTTAAAAGTGATAAATTTGCATTTCAAAATAGATAAATAAAACAAACTAAGTGAACAACAGAAGTATTATATAGTATTTAACAATGCTTTTTCGAAATAGTCCAACAAGTATTCTGCACAGAAAATGGCAACCAAGTTACATATCGATCATACTGTAGAATAGGCTACAGAGCGATCATTAAATTGAAATTCAATGTAGCGCATCATTTATTTATATCTATGTTTCTCACGTTGATGCACATTTTATAAGTAAGAATTTGATTTTATGTTTAAAGATTTTGAAGAAAATTTTTTATTACTAACGTTTTGTGGTTTGTTTGCATTGTAGTTTTTTAATGATTAAAATATAATCAGTAAATTTGTTTAAAGATTTTTTACTTTCAGATAATTTTTTCTCTGATTCTGATTATTGCGTTTTTTTAAATGTAAATGCACAAATATGTATTGTTATGCTAGTTGTCAAATTTGTGCTATGCAATAACATATACTATAGCAGCGGAAATTGAATAAATTTTTGAATATTGAATTAAAAATATTTTAATTAATTTTTAATAATTTTCTTTAAATGATCGTGTGTTTAATTTGCACTAAGGAAGAACTCTTTGAAAGCGCCATTTACATTAGAAGAAAATAGTAATTGTATATTTAATTTTATTTTTGAATTACACTTTTTGTTAAACTAAACGTTTTTAATTTTAAACTTGTTGCAACTTTTTGTTTATCATGTGGAAAAATTTTCAAAATGCTTTTCCCACACGAGCATTTCATTTCTGAATGTGCGTGATATTATTTAATAATTGACATAAACAAATAAATGAATCATTATTTAATTAACATTACGTATATATTGGAAAAATTACGGTGAATGTTTGATTCAATTGATTTAAGTAACGCAGTTTAATCATTTAGGTCAATCTGAATATATTTGTTTTTGTTGAACACGCTAAATGAAATGCAGCGTTATTAAATTGTTCTAAATGATTGTGTTTGTTTATGAGAAAAAACTATATTGTTATTTTTTTCTATCATTTGTAAGTAGAAGTTATGGAAGAATTCTATTTCGAAATCAAAGTTGAAATTGTGTTCAAGGTCGTCAAGGTTTGAAAATGCATTCTTTGATACTGATTTAAGGTAAAGGTGATTTATTGATTTCTTTTATTTTCATATTTTAATTGAAGGATTTTTTTTCCATTAAAAAAACTTCACAATTTTATTGTTCAAGTTTCTGTGAATATTTCAGAATTATTAATCTTCGACGTTTATATATTATTATGATTATTTATTTATGTGATCATTATTTTGATAAAATCTTTGTCTGAATTTGTTTTGTTTTTTTTATGATGCGTCCGGATCGCCGATTGATAAGATTCTATTTAGCTTTTAATATATGCAGTTTACATCTGTGTCGTAGTTGTGCTAGTCAAGTTTCAGAAATTCAATACTGCATTTATAGCCCATGTGTTGTGCACGTCATCACGTGTGATATAAAGTATTGATGTTTTCGTGTAACATTCGATGGTTATATTACCTACGAATAATATGTTAAAAGTAGGAATTTGCTTTACAGTATGAATATGGAAGTTTGCAAGTATTTAGTTTCCGCTTAGTTTGCTGTTGATGAAGGTTTTTATTGGTAATTATCGTGATTTGACAGGTACGGTTGATTAAGAAAACAATTTTTATACATCTTCATTGCATGGAAGAAAGGTTAGTTTGATTTTTTTACTTTATAAGTTTTTTTTCGATTTATAAGTTGTATTTAAATTTAGTTTAAAGCGTTTATTGTTAGTGAATGTGTAGTGATTGTGGTACATTTCTAACTTAACACTTTTAACGTTTGCCGAAGATGTAAATTCAATTTTAGTATTATTCAAGTTGATTTTTATTTTTAAAGAAAAACTTCTTCTTTAAACACATTTAATTCTCAAATTAATAAAAATCAGATTATGTATTTTCTGCTTTGGAAATTTAATGACATGCAGGTAATAGAATTTTGCTTTAGGGTCAGAATCTTTGTGAATAAGTAATCAATACAGTTAATTTACATGTAATGCTTATTTTTTTTATATTATTCCTCAACGAATCTATCTAATTATTTTTCAGTGTTATTTTTACTGTTAACTTTGCATATATGTACACTGATTTTTATGTTGATACATTAAAATGATCGTGATTGTTCGTTAACTATACGTGGCGTTTAATTTCGTATTTCTTGCTTTTACACTTTTTTTACTGATATTGTGCAATCATGTAGAGTATCTATATTGAAAACGAGTGGATTCAGTTTGCACAATAATTCAAAATTTCTTGAATTATTATATTTTGACAATTTTTTCCCCATCTTATTATAAAATGCATTTTAACACAAAAGAATTTACGATTGTTTTAGGCGATTGTTTTCTTGAATTTTATAATGAATTTTACATCACAGGGGGACTTTTATTATTTAAAAATAGTTTTGATTTCAAGTTACTTTTAATACGTGAAACGCTAAAATGTTTTATTTTTACTTTTGTTTTGTTGCTTTACAGCTGCTTTGCATTTTGAATAGTAATGGGTTTTGATGGAAAGCAAATTGATGAGAAAAAATTGCCTTTTAAAACTGCAGATGTTGCAATATAAATATTTCGAAATTCTACGCATGTTTTTCTAAGCATATCTTTCATATTTTTATAGAGCACGTGCATTTTGCTTTCTTTTTAAAATTTTAAAATGTTGCAATAGTGTAGAAAAAGACAAAACAGATGGAATTTTAAAATATATATCTATAGAAAATTAAGTTTACGTTAAATGTGATATCAAGAAAGCTTTTTATTATAAAAATTTTCTTTATTCATGCAAAATTTAACCAACAAAAAAGTTTCGAAATTATTAGTTTAAATTTTTATTCAAACAAATATTTTTTTTTTATTGATTATTCAAAATATATTCTTTGAAAAGAATTTTGTATATATAAACAACAAATATATAAATAAATATGTATCTGCATAAAATTTAAAATAATTGTTTCGTATTTTGTTAATTTTTTTAAATTTCGGTATGCTTAGCATTTATAAATTACTTTTAATTTACATGGTAGAATGTTCAGAAAATTTATTGAAAAATTCTCATAACTTGTGTAATTTATCCACTGTGTATATGTATAGATTCAAATTATTTGAACGTTTGTAACTGAAAGTTATATGCGGCATGTAACATAATCACATTGGAAAGCACGTTTGAAATATATGGTAATTTGAAGTGCTTCTTTTTATTTGACACTGAATTATCATCGTTTAACTGAAATAACAGGATTGTAGATAGTTGATTTAATAATTTCAGTATTTTAAATGTGAATTTTCACTTTTGAAAGAATAAATAAATAAATGGCAGTGCTACTATTTTAATTAATGAACAAATTAATGATGATAAATTGAGTTTGTTATTTACGTTGAATGCGTTGATAGAAAGCTTCAAGATTCAGAAAGCATTTAGCATTTTAATTGTAAACTAATGTTCATTTTTTATGATTTTATTCAATCTTGATAATTTATTGAAAAGAAAGAAAAAATTGACAATGATCAGTATAATGTACTTGCTTTGTGTTTATTAAATTCTGAACAATGCGGACTTTATATAATATAATATAATATGTATAACATAAATATATCTTTTTTAGTCGAAGTGGAAATTCTTTGGTAAACCCTTGCCCAACTTGCCATATTGTAAGTATCTTACCGTATGTACGTAATGTAGTTACTTTTTTGTAAGAATAAATAGTGAAGCATCATATTTTACACTAGAAACACGTTAATTAAACGCACATTAATCAGCTGTATTGTAACTGAAAATTGATAACAAGGCGGTCTTTTAATGAAAATGAGAAATTAAACATCTATGAAAGTTTCAAATATTTTATCTATGTAACTGTGAAGTTCGTGATTATTGATGTTGAATTTAATTTTAATTTGGAAATTTCAGAAATCTTCATATGCGTCATAGACGCTGCTTCTGGGTCATTTCTGTGATTGCCATAATTACTACACTATTTGGACTGTTCACCTGGACGCCACATTCAGCATTTTCTCATAGATTTTTATTTGCTCGTGTATGAATAAATTTAAAAAAAAACATGCATTTTATGAATAATTTATGAAAAAAATATGTAAAAGAGTTTTACATTTATTAATTATTTTAGCTTTCACCTTTCGTTTCAATATGCTTGGAATCATATTGCTCTGAATCAGTTGACGTTGACGTTTTGCGTAATGCAGAAATTTTGGACTTCACATTTCGTGCTAGTCGAAGTAAATTGAAATTTGTGGTGCTCGATCCAGATTGTATTTCTTGTGCAAGCCATACGAAAAGCGCCTATTGCTTGCTAGCTACATTGAAACAGTCTTACCTGTTTGGAGTGATTGGGGCTGAGCATTTCGATAATTTGACTGAAATTGTAAGCCTTGTTTATCCCGTTTTATTTTTAACATTTTATCTTTAAGGTGAAATATTTTCGTAATTCGGCTTGGAAGGTGAAATCCGGTGAAGAACGATTGACGTTTCAGCACAATACAACCCGAGTGCATGTTGTACGAATTGACAGACGTGACAAATATTGGTTCATACCGTCTCTTAAGGAAGTTGATTTTAAAGCTCATGCTTTTCGAAAGTACTGTTTAAATGTTATTACAATATTTCTGTTGTCTAATGAAAGAGTTCTTTTGATATTTAAGTTTCAAAATTGATAATATTCATTTTGCCAACTGGTCATTATACATCCCTGGATCTGAAGTGATGAAACAATGGTCAGATGCTGAATTTTTGGAGTGCAATCGATCGTCAGCAAAGAGAATTCAACAAATGTATCTTGGAAAATATGAACAAGTTTTGAAAAACACTGTCATTAATGGAATGGCATTATTTCGAGATGTTCTCCAAGGAATTGGCATAAGATCAATGCTATTTGGTGGAACTTTACTCGGTTTGTTGTTCTTTTTTCTTGATGTGGATTGTACTGAAATTTAAAGTAACATTTGTTTTCAGCAGTAACAGTTATCAGTATTTGTTCTACTTAAAAAAAAGTTTAGGTTGGTATAGAGATTGCGGAATTATTCCTTACACTACTGACATGGATATGGCTAGCTTTGCTTCAGAATACAGTACGAAATTGTTAGGCACACTAGCTTCCAATAAAGATTTGAAACTTTACTGGCAACTTGGAAAGGTAATGAAAAATGAATATGATGTTAATTATGTTTGTAGCGGATACTTCTAATTTACTCCAATACAGTATATTGGAACGCAGGATAAATGCAATATATAATAGCAAGGTTTCGCTCGAATCGCTACAGTGTTGAATAATAATTTTCATTTTTTAGCCTTCAGATTCTCTAGAATTGAGTGCATTCTATGATGGAATGAAAATAGATTTGTTTTTTTTGTACGAAGAAGGGAGTACTCACTGGGCCGGAGGGATGATTGTTTATGAACGACGTAAGCTACGGTATGTATGCATTTTTATGTTTTGTATTATGTAAAGATTTCTTTCTTCTTATTCTAGCTGGACATATCCAAAAATTACAAAACTCTGCTCAGCTGAACTTCTTGGTGAATTGTTCAGCGTTCCTTGTAATGTATTAGATATTTTAATGGCTGATTATGGTGAGACGTGGTATGACATTTATCCCAATGAAAATTTTACGTGGTACGCTTCTCATAAAAATGTGAAAAAACTCGGTCGATGGTCGAAAAAGGAATGGCCATTGGTGTATCATATGTATATGTCACAGAAAAAACTGAAATGATAAAAGCATATTGATCAACTTTAGGAGTGTTTTTTTGTTATTTTCAAACTTCTATGTTTTGTTTCAGTTCAATCGTTTTTTGTCAAATTATTTCAATTTTTTCGTTGTTAAAAAATAAATATATTATGCTTGCATTAACGTAAAGTATACGTGATGAGGAATTACGATTCATAAAACTGTTTAAATTGAATTGGTGAAACAAGAACTTTCAACATGTATATAGCTTCATGCTCATGCATACAATAATATGTACGGCCGTTTACTATAATTTACTAATAAACTGTTGTTGACTTCTTGAATGAATTGATCTTTAAAAAATAAAAAAATAAAATCGTCGTGTGATGCAAAAATATGCAAACATTGACAGGCAGTTTTATTTCAACGCGATTTTTCCCTTTTATTTTTTTGTTGTCCTTTAAAATGATTTGAAAAGAATTATTTGCTTTATTATACATTTCTGTCTAAAAATAATAAATTTACTGTCGGACATGCATATGCAAAGGATAAGAGAAGTTTTCCTGAAACAGTTCAAGTTCTTGCTGCTGCATATATATACATTTCATGTGGTAATTTCAAATTACGATATTTTATTTATTTATTATCGACAAAAAATTTCACAGTTGACAGTCATTACGATGAAACAACTGTTCACAGTGTGATTAAAATAAAAATACATTTTGCAGCGTAGTATTAATTTTATTTAGAATAATGAATTCTGAAAAAGATATTTCTATTTTTTATTAAACGTGGAAAATTTGCAAATGTTCAAATTTGTCTGCCTTTTTGGCAGATATGGATAACGTTCGACGTACGCCTTTTAGCGAGTACACTTTTAATGGTCTTCAACAAATGTAATCAGCATGAATCATTAAAATCATCTCTTGAGGTTATGATCGCCTGCAGAAGACGTGACCTTTGCCTGGATATTTCGTTCACAATCTTGTCGTACGTTGCCCGAGAGTATATCACGGTTTCTAGACTTCTCATTCAGAGTTTTCACTCGGTTTCAGTTTTCTGAGGTGTATCATATATGATTCATCAGGTGATGGTAAAAGTGTGTTCTACATAATAATGTAGCCAGTAATCGTCATTTTCTCGCCATTCTTTTCTATTCGTGTAATGTGTTAACTATCAACGCTATTTATTTGTTTATAATTAGACCAATTACAATACCAAAATGTTTGCATTATGTTTTTTATTCCAATGGGAAGTAGTTTTTCAGGTTAGCCAAGTTTATTCTGCTGGGAATATATTGTATGAAAGTGGTTAAATAAGGTTTATGCATGAAAGAGCAGAAAACAGTTTCTTGTCTTGTTCATGCATAAAGATACGTTACATTTTGTGCAATATACGAAAGACAACGTTGAACAAAAACGACATCTCTGACGCGTTGCTTTCATATCCGGCCAGGAAGATACTTGATCTTTCTGTGCATCATGAACAATTCGCGGCGTAGCTCTTGTTCCACTTTATGAGCATGGTTCATCTACTTTTTGAAAAGTACTGCCACTTTTCCTTCTTCTTCTTATTGTAACTGCTTTGCTTGTGTGACAAAGTGACTCAGTTACGCTTGTCATAAAGGAAAGTAAGTCCATGGCGTCTTTTTTATGTCCCTGAAATTGTTCACACTCTCTTCGGTAGAGCAACTACCCGTTTACCGCTGCGGTAACAATGATCCAGTAGAAAATACGCCTGGTCCACTTTCGACTCTTGTGGCCAATTTTATATAGTGCAGACAGCATGTTACTCAAATCGACGCCTCCCATGTGCAAGTTGTAGTCGTCGACAATAGAAGGCACGGAAACTATCATTTTTTTCTGCTGCTTTCTGTCCAATCGATTCTTTATTTTTACTAGTTCTACGCTGAGGTAGGTTGATGTTAGCGTAACGCGACGATTGTCATACGATGACACCGCTGTTATGTCGTCAGCTTTGCTTGTCCTGAAGTCAGTCTTGCCTTGGGGACTTAAATTCAGTGCTTGCTCAGACATTAGGCGGCAACCACGTAGTCTATTGGGTTAAATTATTCCATATGTCCATATGCCTTGTTGTTTAAGACGTTATTGAAGCTCAATAAAATTAAATTTACTGTCAAAGAATAGCTTGTGATTTTGCTGCTTTGGTAAATGGGCGCACAGTTTGATAACAAAATCAATTAGAATGAAACCAGTAGTTTTCTCGACTTCAGGCTGAAAAAGTTCATAAAAGACAAACTCATAGAGCAGGCCTAAAACACCGCATTTGAAAAACAGTTTAAATCCTCATCAGTAAGGATTTCTTGGTATAAACAGTTTTAGCTTACGTTTTCATCTGAATGGAATTATCTGCTCATCTATCGCCTGCTTTTCTTCGTTCTCGATATTTATGCACAAGTTTTTGAAGTGGTTAAGCAGCGGACGGACCTTATATAGCCGATCATATAAGGGACTTTCTCTGTCGAGTATGACCTTTGAGAATGCAAATATTTCATTACTTCGAAAAATCGAAAGGGACTCATTCTATTCGCGATGCCATCCAGTCTAAATTCTCTTGGCCAATACAAACGGTAACGTGACATTTGTACTATTCCCATCTTCATCAATATGCCAGTTAATTGCTCGATGTCATATTTGGAAAATTTGGCACTGAAATTTCGATTTTGAATAGCGTACAAAGTTGGCTGTTCAGAAATAATCTCAAACATGTCGTCTGTAAAAAATATTTTGAAATATTCAATCAGACTAAGCACCTTTCTAACTCATAGAAATGTGACTTACGTGTTTATACTAGTTATGCATCTAGAAATATCTAACCTGGGAACGATTGCCGCCATGTGCAATCAGCTTGATTCAATTGCCGTTTTGACCAGACAACGGTACTACGTTTGCTTTCTTAATCGCCACTGCTATCAGAAATATCAAATTCATCTACATCATCATCCGATATACTTCCATTCTCATCTTCACTTTCTATCTCTGGCTCAGATACGTTGGCGTCAGGAAACAGTCATTTCAACTACTCGACGGCCAGAGCTCATCACAGCTACCTTGCCATATCAACAAGACGAACTCTTTCTGCAGTTTGTTGTTTGTTCAAAATATAGAAATTTATTTCTACTGTTCACAACCTGTATCATATATGTTAATGTGGGACAGGAAATTCATCAGCCCAAAGTATCATATATGATACAATTGCTTGAGTCAATCTCATGAATTTACTAATAGCACGAAACAATCCAATTTTTACAGGTATCAGATAATGGTTGTAACTATCATATAAAGAATTCACACATTACTGCGTTGCACGACGGGGTGACACATTTCAGCCAGCACAAAATGAATTTTAATAAATGCTACCCACTGAGAAGGCAATAATGATTCAAACCAGAAAATTGCTCATAGATAGGGTGAACATATCACATATCCTAAATAGTCAGCCAGAGGTTGCTATACGAACCAGTGTTTCCCAACATGGTTCTAAAGGTGAAGAATCAGATATGATACAAAAGGAGTGAAAGGATTAATCTTATAATAAAAAATTAACATTAAGTTAAAAGGATAGTATTCATTTTTGAATTGGAATCAAAAGTATTTTGAATGCTAATATGCTCAAAAAGTTGTCTATATTTAAAACTGAAGCAAAATTTTTAGCATTAACATTCAACAAAAAGTTTCAAAATAATAAAACTTAATTTGAACAAGAAATGTGTACACTTTATTAATAATGCAACTACAATTTGCAGAGTTCTTTTCAAAAAACAGTAACAAACAGAATGAAAAAAATTAATAATCAACAATCGTCTAATTAATATTCATTTTAGATGCTATTAACGCTGCAATGAATAAATTTGTTTTCAACAAAAATAAAGGCAGAATATTTGCTACGCTTTCTGAAAATAGCACTGAAAGTTAAATAGCAAATAAAATAAACTTCTCATTAAATTGATGAAAACTTTTCATTTACACTCATTTACAGAAAATTTCTGAGCTGTTTTGAAGCTGCTTTAAAAATGTAAATTATAATCTGCCTGTATATACGTGCAATTACGAATGTGGAAACAGCTGCCTATATGTTTTTGCAGCTATATATAATTCAAATGTAACAATGAAACATATAATAGAGGTGGTGAGTAAAAGTAAAATGCCTCGACACGTGGAAACATGCGCTATTAAAAGTAAGTCACTTTTCCATAACATTTATTATTATTTTTATGCCTATATTATTTTGAAATGTTGAATAGAAAGCATGCTTTTATTTCAAGTTAACTGAATGTTACTTCTTCCAAAATCTCACTGTTACTAACTTTGTATTAAACTTAAGTTTTCTGGAGTTTTTCTGTTCATAAAATTTTCTAGCAAATTTTCCGTTATATAAATGAGAACAAACTATATCACCTTCAATTAAATAAAGAAAAGTGGATGTTTCATAAGTAATGAAACGAAATAAAGTGAAGGCACTTATATAAAATAATTGTCAAATTGAACAACTTGGAAAGCTATTATTTTGCATTAAAAAATAGTTATTTCTTTTTAGATGCTGTTTTGAAGCAACATATTTTTTTCACTGCAATATTCATTGCAAATTCTAATGTAAGTAGCTTTGTTGCTCAATAAAGCATTCCATATTATATTTATTTTTCAGCTCGCTAATTGTAATTGGATGTCAATTTATGTCCCAAAAATTGATGCTACATGTGCTTTAGTTGTGAAAAAAATAAATCACTTTGAATCCCGCTACATTGAGCGACTGTTTTGCAGTCTTGAATCCTGTGTTGCAATTTGTTTCCAACATCAATACCTGTGCAATTCCATTAAATATACTTTTTTTGCAAAACAGTGCGATTTATATAACATGAATGGAACATACCATTCTGTCCCAGGAGATGCTGAGACAGGGCAGTCAAAACATCTTTTACTTCACAGTTGTCACAGAGGTATGACAGAATTGCTTTATGAAAATGTTCCTTTTTAAAGGTAATCTGTACTGCAGTTTTGTGCAGAAAATATACAAACAGCAGCAAATTGGATATGATTTTAAGTTTAACATTGTATTTAGAAATTTCAAATGTTCCTGTTCGAAAACTAATTTATAGCACATCACAGAATGCAGATGTAATTACAGCAGACGTACATCTACCGTCCATTCATAGGGTGTGTCGTGTTCAAAGGCGGCCGTTTGCAGAAAGCTACGGAATTCGGCGTTTACAGCTAATAACAGCATCATCTCTAAAACGTTGCCTTGCTGCTTGTGATATACCTTCTAACTCTTTATGCAACAGCGCTTTGTTTTCTGTTCAGGAAAACACTTGCATTTTATTAGCACGACGCCAAAGTTTTTTTCCCTTGCAAGGAAGCACAGCAACTGTCACTAGTGCTGCGCAGTATTTTATTATTCTTTACTGTCTCAGTGGTAAACTAAAATATGCCTTAAATATTCATTGGTTTCCATATTTAAAAGACTTCATATTTATATCTGTTAAAGTAATTATGCATAAATTTTACTGTTGCATTGTTATGGAAAGTAGTTAGTTATTTCTTTGTATAGTTATTTTAAGCTCTTTAAAATTCATTTTCAGTAATAAGCATTATAATTCTTTTTAAGACTTCAAAAGATCACAGTTTTATGCCACCCAAAGCGTTAGAAGACAAAGCGCCATTGCATACACTGCTTCTAACTTGCATTTGCAAATAGCAATTCATCATGAACTTTTTTATGCAAGTAAAGCCGCCATTCGTCTTCGATTATGCGACTCCGCAAATGAAAAAGAATGCTTGAAAATATGCATAGCTTCAAATACAACAGATGGCTGTAATGCATATTACTTCTCATCCAGAGAGCATACATGTCTTACAATGCGTTTGAAGAAACAATATTCTTTACCTGGACGCCATGGTTATCGAAGTATAACAAAATTTTATGACGGTAAGAAACTTCTAATTTAAAATATCATTGTATATTAATTGAAAACCTGGTGAAATATTCTAATGAAATGTTACAATGATAAATTTTGAAATATTTGACAAATATTTGAAATACTAATTTGAGNACTAATAATGTGCTGATTGCGAACAATATAAAAATGATTTAATGCATTTTATTGTTACTTGAATTTGTAGAATTGAAACTATTTCTGAGTTTACTATTTTAATTTACTTGCCTAATTTATTTAGACAGAGAAGAAGAAAGAAGAGTAAATAGTATTTTTTGCCGCTACCATTTTTATGAATTGGAAGAAATGTGTCTTTTTGAATATTATGGTCGCACTCACCTCAGCGGTTGGGCCGTCTATGATAATGTCCTAGGAGCAAATTCATTGTACGAATGTATTTTAAAATGCTCGTCAGAACAAATTTCGAAAGGCTGTGCGGCTGTGCATAAATCACAAGAGGGATGCTTGTTTTTTAGAAGAAATTCAACAGCGAGAATTTTTAGAAAATTAGACAGTTCCTATTTTGCAGAAATGCTATATTGTGAATCAAAGTTTGCTGAAAATGATGCAATCGATTAAAAATATCTGTTGTAAATATTTTCTCTTGTCTATCTTGAAATCCATCTATTTTGTATTTCTTCAAAACAATATTTTTAATATTATCATTAATAAAGGTGCATAACAAAAAGAAATTTATCAGTGAACAGTGAGCACTAAGCAGTAGCAGTAAGCATGTTTGAAAACAATTTCATAATAATTTTTCCTTCTAAAGAGGAGGTTTACATTGAATATGTAAATTTCGCATAAAATACCAGGTGTTATTCTGAAGAAATTATTATTGATAACATTTTATTCAAAGTCTATTTTGCAAATTAAAACTCTATTTTTACTATTGCTTTATGAAATATTTTTGAAATAAAACTGCTTAAAATTCTTTCTAATTAAATTTATGATGTTTTAAAACTAATAACCAAGCAGCATTACTCTAACACGTTATGAAATTCAAAAATAAAATTTTTATCTTTTAACGGAAATTAGGAAAAACAAAAGTCATCTCACCGGACAGTTTCAGTATGATGAGTCTTACAAAGGGGTGCTGCAAACAAGTGTTCGAATTTAAGTATAAATCCTGAGTAATTTTACAAGTAGTAGAACATTCAGACATTTATAATTTTTCATTCCGTTGTAGTCAAAGTTGCAAAATCAATTTTCTTTTTAATTTTTAACATAATATGCAATACTTATGTTTGCGGATTCTTTGAGTACTTTAAAATGCAATTTTTAGCTGCTATGTTCTTAATATTATTCACTTTCGTATTCTTCAGTAAATACAAGTAGCGGATGTACATCAAATGAAGCAGCTAGCTATATTATACAAACAAGTGACATTCAAATACTAAAAATTGATGCTCAAATTAAATTTCCTATAAATATTCAAATATGTAAAACAAATATGTTGAATTACATGATATTAATATCTCTATCAGTTAAAAGTAATTAACCATGAATTTCACTGTTGTCTTGCTAAAGGAAGTTATTTGTTATTTCTTTGTATAGTTATTTCAAGCTCTTTAAAGTTCATTTCAGTAATAAGCATTATAATTCTTTTTAAGACTTCAAAAGATCACAGTTTTATGCCACCCAAAGCGTTAGAAGACAAAGCGCCATTGCATACACTGCTTCTAACTTGCATTTGCAAATAGCAATTCATCATGAACTTTTTTATGCAAGTAAAGCCGCCATTCGTCTTCGATTATGCGACTCCGCAAATGAAAAAGAATGCTTGAAAATATGCATAGCTTCAAATACAACAGATGGCTGTAATGCATATTACTTCTCATCCAGAGAGCATACATGTCTTACAATGCGTTTGAAGAAACAATATTCTTTACCTGGACGCCATGGTTATCGAAGTATAACAAAATTTTATGACGGTAAGAAACTTCTAATTTAAAATATCATTGTATATTAATTGAAAACCTGGTGAAATATTCTAATGAAATGTTACAATGATAAATTTTGAAATATTTGACAAATATTTGAAATACTAATTTGAGTTTTATACTTCTACGGCATTAATTTTCATTGCTACATATTTCACATAAATATTTTGATTAAATATATTGAGATAAATAATCCATAATTTTATAAATTAATCATATTAAATCAACAATGAAAACAACTGATGCTGTATAATGGTAGAATATTTGAAAACCATATTAACATATTTGAGCATGTTTTTGCGTTTTAGATGAAAGTCTGAATATAACGTACAAAGATGAAAACGAGCAATATTTAAAGTATGCAGAACATACCATTCAAATGGAAGTTTCTTTACATGAATTTAAGGAAATATGCGTAGCACAGCATTGGATTTCTACATTAATTCCCAATATAAGATTCAATAAACGCTATGCAAATATTTCATTCTTTAATGAATGCATTAATATATGCCGTCATTTGAAAAGCAGTGATGAATGCAAAGGCATTGCTTATTCTAAAAAAATGAAAACATGCATGGTTGCAGTTGAGGGAAATGAAAATGATGAAATCTTACTAAGTAATGATCAACATTATTTAACTCTTTCCTCTTGCATAAAGGGTAAGCGGATTTCAATGACAGTATTAAAAATTATAAAGCAAGCCCATTATATTTGTAAATTTTGATGAAATCAAAATAATAAAATAATGTAAATAATGAGTTCGCATTCAATCTGAACTCTGTTATTTAACCTTTCAAAGGGGAGTTTTTAATTTTTTGCCCTTAACCAGCGGCATTAATTGAAATTGTACAATTAATTTAACTGATTAATTCTCATTATTTAAGATAATGTTATTTTAGATAGAGAAACTGAACGCACTAACAACGAACAACTTGAATTTTGCTTCATTCCAGAATTGGATGAAATATGCCTACTGGAATTGTACCAACCTTTATTCTTATCCGGTTGGGAAATTATAACGAGAATAGATAACACTTTCAGTTTACAAGACTGTCTTTTGAAATGCGCATCAGTTATGAATGTTAAAAAATGCAGTGCTGTTAACTACATTGATGAACAATGTGTGCTGCTAGAGCGAAAAAATTACACAAAATTTATTAGATCGCTGTATTCTGTTTTCGCAGAACTACTCTACTGTGAATGAAACAGCAATGTAGCACTAGTGTAATCAACATTAGAAAACAGTGTATTTTGAAAATTTGAATATTTCTAACTTATCACTATCAATTAAAATATGGATACTATTACTATAACCTAACTCGCAATGTAAATAAATATTCGCAGGATACATTGTTGCGCATATAATTTTTCATACTTATTACTTAGTGTTTACATGCAACTGCATTTATTTAATCACAGGAAAACGATATATCATTTAAGAGTATTTTTGTAATTTTCATTAACATAATAATAACAAAACGTAGATATGATATCAAATACATGTTTAAAGAATTCAAATCGATTTGTGAAATAAAATGTTCATGTAAGAATATTAATTAAATTATTATGCTAAAATAATTGTAAACATTTTTGAATTTGCTTTAAACATTAATTGTTATGATTATGTAGTTTTTATTAATTAGTACTAATTAGTAAAAAACTAAAGCGTTGTGAATTTGAAATGTTTGCCTTATAAATAAAGTAATAATGAACGAAATAAAAAGAAATATGACCGCATCAAATGTGCACATTCTGATTTTTATTAATTTGTAAACTAAATTAAGAATAATATTTAAATAAGTAATGAACTCAGTGAAATAGAGCACTATTCAACTCTATTTTTTTAGTTATTGCTGAAAAATTATTCGAAGTTATCTCAGCATTGCAATAAATGCATAGTTTACCTTGCAACTTAAGAATTTTCATCAAGTATGAATGTGATGTTACTTATGGTTCTTTATAAGTCTTTTGCAACCAGTGTTGTGTATTTGCAATATTGGTTTCTTTAGCGCGCTGTATAACAAGCTTCGTGGCAAACTCAACCAATTTTTTATGATCGTTTAATCACAAAAAGGATAACGCTATTGGAAAAAAAATTATTAATTCGAAACAATACTGAGCAGCTCTTGACGGTTAAAGAAGAGCGTTTTCGCGTAATTTTTGTCCATTCATTTGGAACCCTAAAACTCATTATTCCTAGAACCTTAGGAACTGGTCATTTAGAATGTAGTTAAGGGTGCTTTTTCCGTGTAGCTGATGCAGCTGGAGCTGCCAAAAATTATAATTGATGGTTTTTTGATCTGTGAAAGTTATGTTGCGGATTTGCAACATCGGTCGATGGAGGTGAAAATATTCTGTTGTTATGTGTTGTGACGTGAGCTTGTGAAATTTGTCCACACATGATTTGATTGCCAAAAAAAGCAGAGAATGCGTGATTTGTTTATATGCACATTGTAAAACGTATGCTAACCAAAATGTTTAGGTAATAGTGGTCAGAAAACCAAACATGCACAAAAATCCTGTAGCAGGGGATTAATTGTTGTAATTGCCGGAAATTGTATTGCATCATGAAAATTTGCAAATCACGTATTTCCATCGTGTCTTTTATTTTGCGTCTGTGAAATGTTGACCATATAAATTTGCATGCCCAAATATTGAAAATAAGCGTGCTGTAATGAGAAACAGAACTCAGATGCGAGTTGTCAGGAGTCAGGAAATTCTCAGAAAACCAGGCATCAGAAATTGAGGAGAGGTGGTTCCCTGATCAGAGAATCAACGTACCTGACCTTTTGAACTAATCACTTGCTGTATGGAACATACGACAGCTGACTTATTTGTGGCAGTCAGTAAAAAGCGAAGAGAAGCAATCCATTGACGAATCCATCATCCCATATAAAAGACGCTGTCGACTGCGGCAATATGCGCAAAAAAAACCCAGAAATGAGGTTTCAAAGTGTTCGCCGGTGGCGGCGTATCGTAAAATAGTCAGAGAACGTCTATTTTTATCAGAATGCGTGGAATTGCTTTAAAACAGAGATCAGATAGCCTCAGACAGAAACAATGAAAATGACGAAATAATATGCATTTAAAGCTCCCTTGGGTTAAATTGACCTAAACAATCCAAATGGAGGGTTAATTTACATAAATGAGTTTTATTAATGTCTTACTTAATTGACAGTTTACTTGAAGAAATGTCAAAATATTTTTTTAATATGGTGTCAAAGTTTGCATAAATATAAATTAATAAAATAATTTGATAATTATGTAATATTACATAATGCTAATAAATTAATCCGTCATTTTTTCAAATGTATAATCTGACATTTAAAATAAGTAAAAAAATATTTGTTTTGCTATAGTTGGACATTCAAATTAATGACATTTTGCAAAGAAATTACGTATTTGTAAGCAGAAATTACTATTTTAGTAAGATGTCTCAACCTAAAATCCCTTGCAGTTAATTCTTTTTAAATATACTGTAATCTAATTTGTTTTCATACCTATTATATAACCTGCGACATTTATATTAAAATATATCACCATCTTTCTTTAAAGACTCGTTTGGTAAAAATGCAGAAATATTGCTTCAGTGCATCTTATCTTCTGTGCTGTACTTTTTGCAGTTTGTTGCAAGTATATAAAGAAAACGTAAGCAATGATTTACGCAAAAATTGCTTTTTAGGTTTCGCATAGTTCAGAAATGCAAATTTATGTACCATTGATAGATAAAATTTGTTTAATACAACAAATAGCAATTCGACAAGAGATTCTCGATAGCATAGACCTATTTTTCATAAATGCTTCCTTCAAAAGCTGCATTTCATACAGCTACTCTGATTTCAAACTTCACAACCACAGTATATTTGCCTATAATGAAAAAACAAGGTCTTGTTCAGTGGTGTATGACATGCCTGAAGAAAACACGATAATCAACTGCAGTGAGCACGATTTGCAATTTTATAAAGTAATACATTGCATGCCAGGTAGTGTGCAAAGCTTATTGAATAGTAGCTATCAATTTCAACTAAAAACGCATATATAAATTTTAATGCAATATTTCCATGTAGCTGAAGGTTTCATGTACACTTTTGAAGACGAAGTTGAAGAAAATGTTACCAGAATTAGTACAGTTAAATTGAAAGCAACTGCCGAAATTTGCATTGTCGAAAGACATCCTTTCAGTGAAAACTTTTTGCTGAAACGCTCCGGGAGGCTTTTTCTCCAAAGTTTAGAGCTGTGCTTTGCACATTGCAGGGTATCATTAGTGCGTGGCAATTGCAGTGCAGTGTTGTTTTCTAGTGATGAAAGAGTTTGCCTTCTATTACAACAAAATCAACCACTGCAGAGTACTGATGTTATGAGGAAAAGCACATCACAATTCTTTACAGTGAATTACTGTGATTATAGTGAGTTTGAAAAAAACCGTTTTGATTAAATACCAATACAAAATTCTATAAAACATGAACGATACACAGAATTCATTATTATTTTATTAACGTTTGTTTATTTTTTGATTTCGAAAATATCTCTACAGAAAAAATATACGCGTTTTTAGATTTATTTCACATTTTAACGTATAATTAGGTATGTATTAATTTCAACAAATGCGATGCATGTAATAAACATTTATTTTGTAATGCAAATATTTGAAATTCATTGAACAGTTCACATTAATTTACATTTCATTTTCAGTTTGTATTTGGCAATAACTTTAACACGAATTCATTTTTTGTTTATGTTTAATGCATACTTTTTGAAAAAAAGGTGAAATGTACCACTATTTATAATATGCTTTCAGATATCACGGAAACCACAGAAAGAAGATACTACAACGGTACCGGAAAAATAACAAACATACGTATTGATGATAGACAGCTTCAATGCACAGTTCATGAAATTCCTTTGCTCAGAGTGCACATGAAGCACCGGTCCCTATTATGGAAGTCGATAAATTTTCAAAATTGCATTCAATTTTGCGGTCAACAGTTTCAGACAAATTTATGCAACGCTGTTTATTTTGAAGCAGAAGGAACAACTTGTCTGCATCTTTTGCTTAACGCTAGCCAAGCACTTTACGAATATTCAGAAAACAACAAAGAAACAGTTCATTTCATAGAAAAATGTGTGGAAGGTATCAAGCATTTAAATAGACATATTTTCAGAAAGTGCATTCTACTTTTTTATTCATCATTTCTACTTGAAAAAATCTTTTATTTAAAATGAAATATATAGGATTGATTTAAAAATGTTTGCCACTGCTTGCTGAAGTTTAATATACGCTGATAGCTTTACATATATCATATCACATGCTATAAAAAGAAAATTTGCAATAAATTTGAAATTTATTCCAGTAACTGTACGGCCAGAGCTCCAGCAAGAATCTGCTATTTATAGCAGTCAATCTGATGAAATGCGCACATCTCCTCTATCAGGAGAAGGGAGCAGTAGAACGTATAATGTTAGTGGTAAATGCATTTTGCATCCAAAAAATCGATAATTCGTGTAATATACGTTGAATATGTTTTTGCTTTTTGTAGAGCAAGCAACAGATTTTTTCCACTATGTAGCAGCTGAAAATGTTCAAGAACAATATGTAAAACTTTATGAATTTTTGGAAGTTTGTAAAGTTCAATTGTTAAATATCGACGTTGTTCGAAACGCTTTTACAATTCAAGTTTCACGAAAAATTTATTCACTGAACAGATGTCTACACATATGTCGAAGGCAAACTACATGCATTGCAGTATTGTTCTCACGACTAAATCACCAATGCAAAAAGGTATTCCAAGGATACAGCGGCATGTCAATAATAGTTCACGCTCATGAAGAGGTTGTAGCACTGAAAGAATGTTTTAAAGGTAAAAGTTTTATTTTGAACAATGTTCATTATGTTCAAAATTTGTTGCATATATTTTCAATACTTTTCAACGCAGAATTTTCAATTTTTTTCATTTTAATTAATAATTTCATGAGTTGCTTCATTAAAGGAACTCATGTGCATTAATTGATGAACAAAATCAAGAACAACATTATCAAATCAATAATGAATTTATTAAGTGCTTTAATTAAATGTTTAAAAACCTACTTTTATTACAATTTATTAGCCTAATAATAACAGTATTAAATTAATGAAAAACATCTTTTGTTTAATTTTGAAAACATTCTATGACCCACTTTGTAATGCAAAATAATTAAACATTTGCTATATGAAATGCAGGATATTTGCAAATAATCTTCAAGATCAAATAACAAATGATATCTCTATAATGGCAATCAGTTACTGTATGCATTTCAGTTTTGGGAAAAACAGTTACATGGTTTATTCTTTATATTAGATTTTTATAAAATATGCTTATAATCATGTTTAACAGATCGTCCTGACGAGCGGAAATACAATTCTGAACCACTAATTTATTATTTTGAAGAAACTCAACAAATTTGTGCTGCCGAAATTTACAAACGGAAAAATTTAACATCCTGGGAAGTAATGATGATCAATAAAGATATCAGTAATTTTCAATTATGCCTATTAAATTGCATTGTAAATAATCAGTGCAGTGCGATCAATTATTTTCAAACAAAAGAATGCTTTTTAATAAAATCAGCAGAGAAAAATTACATTTTTATCGTCAAGGATGATTCTATTTTTGCAGAGGTACTGTATTGTGAATCAGGAACATTGGTTGATGTAATTCGGCAAAAATAATTTTGTTTTGGTTTTTCATCTATATTTGTGCAAATAAACAGTGCATTGATGTTTACTGGTGTTTTTCCTTATTTAATTTTAATACTTAGTAAATGCAAATGTAAGATACGTATGCAAGCTTGCAGCAATAAACTAGCATGCAGTACACGATATGATTATTTTCTTGAAAGGTACTTATTATAATATTTTTTGTTAATAATTTTATTGTTTTTTGTTAAACAAATTGGTGGAGAAAAGCATTCTCCTGACCTCTAGCCTTTAGCCGTTTAGCCGCTAGCTCTAGCCTACGATGGAGTTGAGCGTGAGAACATGTCACTGTGACCCCATCATAGTATATGTAAAAGAATGCGCTCTCTATTTTCACTTCACTTAGGTTTTCCACACACAACCGCTCTACATTGTCGTTACTTCGGAACTTTAAGCTAATTAAAATTCATCACAAATTATGAACCTGCTTTGAAACGCACGTTCTGATACCAAAAGTTTACATACATACTTAAATTGAAGTATCTATTTATAAAAAGATGAATAATTTAAATTCATGAATATATTTGATGAAATATATAATCGCGAAGAATGATAATTCATGGGAAATTGAGAAATTTCTCAACCAACGCCAAAAAACGAAAAATCCACTGCTACAATATATCGCAAAATTGAATAAACAATCAGATTTTTATGTTCACCTTTCAATTGTTAGCTTCACTGGGAATAACTAACTGCAAAATCATGGGCATTGATTTCACAGATGCCTTGTTGCACAAATTATAAAATAAAAGACAATTCCAAATCAATTCGTTCCGTAAATGTGCAAAGGAAAGACCTAGCAGAGCGTGGTTTCGTTCCACGGACCTCTGGGTTATGGGCCCAGCACGCTTCTTCTGCGCCATTCGCTGTGTTGTTTTGGTTACAATGCATATTTATTAAAAGAAGTAAAAATTATGACGTTGTACTATGATACATTATTGAAGCAGCTCTGCAATCCTGCAGAAAATATGGCACTGTAAATCTAATTTGCAAAATCTAGTTTAATGATCATTTCTTTGTATGATGAAAAATTCAATATCATTATTACTTCAAGAGCATATTTCAGCATCATTCTTCTTTCTATTCATTAGGAGAAACTTTTTCATAGTTATATTTTATTAACAAACAATTATAAGATTAATCAATTTAGTTTTTAACTTCATAAAATTTCAAGAGTTATTCATATTTTGCAATTATGAGAAGCAAGCTCTTAAAACACTGCTTGTCAGGAGAGTGTATTTCAAACATGACCGCTAAGATGTCATCGAAAATTACCAAAATTGATTTGACAACTAATTAATTTTAAATCTTCAAAGTAAAACGACTCTGCCTATTAAATAATTGAATTTATTTTATTTTATTTTATTTTATTACATACAAGTATTTCAAGAAATCACTTCCAGAAAAAGTCATCATCTGAAAAAATATTATTTTAGCAGTTACTGCTGGACAAAAAAACTGAATATAGTTTGCTGCATTAAAGAAAGCATTGAAAAACATGTTTTATGATAGAGCATGCCTCTAGCATCTGAGACTCGTCGATCACCAATGGTGGAGCAAATCGAATTTTATTTTCATGCGTGGTTTTGGCTAAAAGTCCATTTTCTAATAAGCGGATGCATAATTCCCATGCATCATAACCATTGTTGATTTCTATTGCGTTGAGAAGACCTTTGCCACGAACAGCTTTTACAATTGAACTTGGCAAGCCATGCATTTGTTGATGAAAAAGTTGGCCCATCTTGAAAGCGTTAGAAGCTAAATTTTCTTCTTCGACAACTCTTACAGCAGCCATCGCAATTCGGCAAGCTAATGGATTACCACCAAAAGTAGAGCCATGCTGTCCTGGTTTAATGTTAAGCATAATTGGATCATCACATAAAACTGCCGAAATTGGATAACAACCACCTGAAAGCGCTTTACCCAAAATAAGGATGTCTGGGCGAACATTCTCATAGTCGGAACACAACCTTTTGCCAGTACGACCTAACCCTGTTTGAACTTCATCTACAACCAATAAAACGTTGTACTTCTTACAAATTTCAGCAACTTTTCTCAAATAACCATCTTTTGGCACCCTGACGCCTGCTTCACCTTGAATAGGTTCAACCATAAAAGCAGCAACATGATTACCATTCGTGCTCAGCGCCTGTTCAAGGGCTTCCGGGTCATCGTATGGAATAACTTTGAAACCAGGCATAAAAGGTCCAAACCCGCCATAAGATTCCTGATCCGTGCTTGATGAGACCGCAGCTAATGATCTTCCCCAAAAATTGCCTTCAACAAATATCACTTCAGCTTTATTTTCTGGAACTCTCTTCACATCGTATGCCCAACGTCGAGCAAGCTTCAATGCGCTTTCACAACCCTCAACGCCGGAATTCATGGGTAACAGTTTGTCATAACCAAACAAATTTGTCATAAATTTTTCATACTCTCCTAAAACATTTGAATACATCGCCCGCGAGCAAAGTGTCAGCCAATCAGCCTGCTTTTTTAATGCTTCTATAATTTTCGGATGTCGATGACCTTGGTTAACTGCTGAATATGCCGAAAGAAAATCAAAGTAACGTCGTCCATCTACGTCCCAAACAAAAATGCCCTCACCACGCTCCAACGCCACTGGCAGTGGCTTATAGTTATGTGCACCATGCTTTGCTTCAAGATCAAATATGGATTGTGATTTTGCACTGGACATTACACCGCATTTGTGCACAGCATAAATACATCCAACTGATAAATGAGAATACTTTCTTAACCATGATAGCTGCATATTTCAGCGCACAATTTGTCACAACAATTTCTCAACAACCATAAACAGATTTTCAGGCGCAAATGGCATTAAAAATTCAATTTAACATTCATTCATATTAACATCCAAAAATAAATTTTATAAAAGTTTGGTGGATAACTTCACAATTAAAATTACGTTCATCTTTTAAATCAATGCATACAAAGTATAAGCATATAAATATATTTAATTAGTTTCACCTGAAATTCAATCTGTTTCTACAGAAAATAAATTATTATTGATATTTTAAACAAAATTAATTCTAAGCAAATCGAAATCGACACAAAAAATATTATATCATAATAAGATAAAAATACTAGTTGAACAGTGTAAATGTAAGGGCAGTAATCATTCTAACTGTACGTAAGTAAACTGCAGGCATGCATCATGAATGATTAATTTTATTGAAGCATTGCTCGTTTTTTGAAATTCATGTAAATACGTCAATATTTATTTACATTCATCCACATATCACTAACGATGTGGCTGCCTTCGTTTTATTTAGATTTATAAGCATAATGCTAACATCTGAAACTTTTAATTCAAAAAAAAAACAGTAAAATCACGATTTTACTATAAGCAAAAACAATAGAACAGTTGATATGGCTATGGCTTTTACTTATCACTACAGTAATGTGATATGTAAGTATAAGCTTAATGCGTTCTGTTATTAAAGTTATAAAGAAGTACATACTTTTTAAAAGTTTGAGAAATGTGAAAGTAGAATTTTTGATTTCAATCTAGGAGTTGCATAATGTGATTAATCATATGGTAACTATGTTCAGCTCTGATTAGCATTAGCAGTGGAATTTAATAAACGTGACTGATTGTTTTAATCATTGTCAGTTTTTTTAGAAATGGAAAGCACTTGAATTTACTGGTCTCTTCTAGAAGTGTGAGTTAATGTATTTTGAGGGAGGGAAAGCGGTGTTAATATAGAAGCAATTTAACGAGTTCAACGAAGTTGAATGTTGCACAAATAGGGATATAAATACAAAACAAAAGGGCAATCAGACTGCTGAACAACAATCAGAAAAGACTGTTTAATATTGTTTATCCCTATTTATCATGGCATAACAAAGGAAAGTGTAATTACCTAATAGTGTCATACAAATTGAAATGAAGAAAATCAGATTATTATCATCATCATTACTATTCATGTTGATTTTTATTTTCAGCTGTCAATAATTCTAACATTATATGACGTTTACAATCATTGAAGTAAAGATGTGAAAAAATAATTTTACATTATAGTCAAGAGTATCATGCCGTAAGATTATGTAGGATCTGTTTGAAATTACAAGTTTGTTGAACGATCCCAGAAAGAGCCCTGCATCTCCTGACGGCATACAATTATAGTTGTTTAAATTATAGCAGTAGATAATGAATGATGCAATTTGATTGCAAAATCGGCAGTGGATGTAGAATGTGGATAGATCCTAGCTGAACTGAGATGTCTGAAATAATTTATAAAAAAAATATTTTATGGTGACTGTTCTGAGTAATTAGATTTCCCATTATTTTTAGAAGAAATTTTAATGAATATGTGAGATATTCGAAATGAAAAATCCACAAATAAAAAAGGCGTATTCTCAGGCAAGCGCTTTTAGTACTTGCTAATGTTTTACTGTTCATTTTATATGGCATTATTCTAATAGTATTTCTCACATGGCATAAAAACGCTTTTCTAGTGACGTGTTTATTATTGGTTGCACAGATTAGTTGTGTGAGTTTGGTATCTTTTCTTTTTTCTAAGCTTTTTCATAAAGCAGAACTCCAACACTGTGCATGATGAATATTGAAACTGTGAGTACAAAGATAATAGAGTGATTTCAGATTTCAATGATTGCTGCTGAAGTATTGCATGACAATCAGTACTGATTTTAGAAAGGTTAGTCTGTTGAACTTGCAAACATAGCAGATCAAATTTAATTGATTTACTGATTTGATTTTCGAATCTGCTGATTTGCAGAATTAAAATATCTTCTGATGACACAGAAGTATTAATTAAACAGTTTTCTGCTCTGTCTGCAATTATTATTTGTTCGAATGCCCGTAATAAAACTTTTATACAAGTATTTAAATTTGTTATTCACAAACTGAATCAAATAAATTCAATCTTTGAAGATGTAATCAATTAAAAGTATTTAAGAGTTCAATTTTTAATAAGCCCTACGCATGTTTTTTTAATGATATTTCAGTTTAAAAATTCTTTTCCAAGTATTATAAAAGTTTATAATTGAATGGCAGTTTGTAAATAATGATGCATGATCAATTTTATTTGCTAATCTGATATTATGAGATTGTTACATTGCTTCTGTGCAATAAAATTTAAATTAATTAATAAATGGATGCTTTAAAATCATCAGAATTTAATAAAAATGTACTTTATTTATAACCGTGCATTAAAATGTAAGGCTGTTATATAATATAAGATGTAATTGCATATGCTTGAAAATTAACGTTTTATTGTTTTTAGCACAATCACGTGTAATTTCGAAAAGATAAAATTCAAGAATTTTCATGTATATTTAGCTAAACTGTCTTTAGGAAATTAGTTATGCCTTTTTTTACCGAACATTTCCTTGTGCTTATTACTTTCTATTACTTTATTTGTTGATTTTATGTTATAACATATGATTTATATTTAACTTTTCTTTCCAAGAAACGTAGGTTCATCAAGCTTACACAATATTTATGTTTCTGAATAATTTCAAACAATTATATTTTATTTAAAAAAAACTAAAATAATCTTTAAAAGTGATTGCTTATTAGAATTTTGATTTAGAAGTTTGCTGCCAGGGATTATTGCATCAACAAATATTTTCTATACAAGGTATAAAAAAATTTCTAACTATGACTACAATAATAAGACAATACTGCCAAATTTTTGTGCTTCTTTAATTGTTTTGTGAATTAAAAGTTCAAACTTAAATTAAAGTTAAAGCTGATCTTTTCATTAGTAAATTATTCTGTTTGCATCAGACACTACACTACTTTTTTTAGAAAAACAATGTTGTTTTTCGTCAATGTTGTCCTGTGGAATGTTCTATTTGTACTGCACAAAGGAGAAGTATTACTAAAATTAAACGTATGAAATAATGAAATAATAATTTAAAGAATGTTATAAATTTAGAATTTTAATGCTTCATATTCGAGCATTTATGTTCCAAAGCTTGATAAAGTATGTTTTCTTGAAGAGCGCAATGAATACAAAATGTTTACGAATAGTACAATTGGTTTTTGTGTAACTTCTTTTTCAAATTGCATTGCTGAATGTTGGCTATGGAATGATGAAGATACCTTCTGCATTGGATTTTTATACGACTTTTACAATAATCACTGCTTTTTCTACAGCAGATTATTTATAGGAGCTGATGATGATATATCATACACAAGTTTTTACCTGTTGCGTATTTGTATAGACGGTAAGAGAATTATAATTTTTATTCATATTAATTCATTGTTAATGATAATTCAAAACAACATCTACTTCTAATGCTAATTACTTTTGCTTTATAATTTAAATTTAATTTAAATCAGATTTGATTTTCCTGACTACTCTTATTGCTTTATATTTAGTGAATCTTGTTGAAGGCTTTTATGAAGATGGAATAATAGAGAACGTCACTAGGATAACCAGGGTTTTTTTGCCGGCTTTAAATGAAATATGCACTATTGAACGGCTTCCGTTTATAAATAATTTTGCTGCAAACCGAGTACATAAAGTGCCATTAGCAGATATGCTATCATGTTTTGCTCACTGTAGAGTATTGAACTGGACAAGTACATGTAACGCTGTATTATATTCATATGAAGAAGGAATTTGTCTTTTTTTGAATTATAATGACACTAATCAAGAAAGTGGCATCATTAGAAAAAGCTCAGCTGAATTTTATTCTATCAAGCATTGTGAATTCAGTAAGAACTTTGCTATTCAATAAGCATTGTTAAAAAGTTAAACTCAGCCAGTAAAACAAGTTCATTTTAGGTAGAATGCCAGTCGTGCCAAACAATGATTCAGTGGTGCAAAATCATAACTCCAGCTTTGAATTCTATATCTTCAGTGGACGAACTCCAGTTGAATGCAATATTGAAAAGAAGCTGTTGAAAGAAAAACATTTATCATATGCAAAAAGTCTTTTATCCCCAATAGAATTTTCTCATTGTCTTTCTATTTGCATGAACAATTATGTAATGACGAACTCTTGTAATGCTATTTATTACGATGAAAATGGGCGTTCTTGTCTATATTTTTATCTTCCTCTAAATAATACATCTGAAAATGATTTAGAAAATTTAGGATTGCATATTTTTGTAATCAAGAGCTGCGGACCAGGTAAAATAGTGAAAAAAGTATTATCATTTATTTATTCATTCATTTTAAAAATGAATTTTAAAAATAATTTCATTTAATATAAATAATTAGGTTAAATTTAAATTACAAGTTACGATTAATATTTAACAGCTGTGCAAATAGAAATATCAAAAAGCAGTAACTATAATTAAAATTTCAATTTCACTTTTTATTAAACACTAGTTTTTCAGTAGTGTTAAGATGGATTCGAATATCAGAAAAGTAAAAAATGCATAATTCAACAAATAAAAATTTGAAATTGAATGTGCGTTTTATGCATTTTTCAATCTGTTTTTATAGCAACGAGGATGTCATATCAACAGTCCGCGAGTATATATCACTTTTTCAGTTTATCAGAAAATCATGATGAAGAAGTAAATTCTTATAGTGATGAGAGTGACTCGGGTAATTTAAAAAAAATCTTTTTGTTGCCTATTTTTAATAAATTTCTATTGCAGATATTTCAGAAAATGAATTGGACAATGTGTTATTACAAGATTCTATTGTGCAAACTGTTAAATTACATAAATTTATGGAAATTTGCTTTATTCAACGACGAAATATGACATACATAGAAAATTTTTCAGTATTTACAATCAATACCCCTGTATGGACGCTAAACATGTGTTTGCATCACTGTCGTGAAAATATGCATGGTGAAACACGATGCAGTGCAGTTTTATTTTCGCGATTAAATCGAAAGTGCAAATTACTGTCTCAAGCAAATTATGAAGACAAATATTTAATAAAATCATATGAAGAATTTGTAAGTATTCTATCATGTGCTAAAGGTAAGATTTTAGAGCAAACAATATATTGAAATAATTTTAATAGTTACCAAGACAAAATGTGCATTAAATTATTTAATCAGTTAACAATTTTACCGTTTGGAAGAATATTCTAAAATAATAATAAAGTAAACTTTGAAAAATATTTTTATATTCTATAAATGTATACGCATGAGACATGATAGCTTGCTATCGTAAAGAAACAGATGTATTATTACTGCAAAATATTGTATAAAATGACCGTAGATGAAAGAAAAGTTGCATGAATTTTTAAATTAAAATTGTAATAATGAATAGAGTGTCATTTTAGACAGAGAAATGGAGCGAATAGATAATCCTGCACCAATCAATTTTTACCTTGAAGAACTTCGACAGATATGCAAAGTAGAATTTTATGTATTAAGAAATTTAACTCAATGGAAAGTATTAAGAAAATTGAACAACGTGACAACTTTGAATAAATGTTTGCTTTCATGCGTTATGGAAAGCAAGCCGATTCTGTGTTCAGCAATAAATTATTCAAAATTTGGAGACTGCATACTATTAAGGAACGGAAGAAATGATGAATTCTTCGAAGTTAAGGATGGAACACTATTTGGAGAAATTATAGACTGCGAATTAGGAAATTATGTAGAACTGTTATATCACTAAAATTTTAAGTGATGATGAACTGTTTAGTAGAAATTATTTAAAAAATGATTGCATAAAAAAACTGGCTAAATAGTGTCATTTGTTGCAAAGCAATATTTACAATAAATATTTTTTGCATAATACTATTATGCATTTCAAGTACATCTGGAAACAATTATAAGTTACTATTACTGTTCACAATTTATACATAATTGTAATAAAATAAGCATTTTTTTAATTTTAGCTTTATGTAAAATAGCTCATTTATGACATATCATTAAATTTTAAATTATAATTTAAAGCTTACTTCAGTTCTGATATTCTTTTTCTTACAGAAAAATTTGTCGCTTTTTGCTTCTGCTGCTTAATATTACATTGAGATATGCAAAATGGATATTTTCTATAGTTGAATCAAAGAAGCTTTAAAACTGTAAATTTGCATATTTATGTAAAATTCAATGTATTTTAAAATTAATTTGATTTTAATGTGAACGACATGTAAAGATATATATGTTAGTTAGCTAATTAATTGTTAATTAGATAGTGATGTCATTATCAGCTTTCTTAAAAACTTATGAATAAAGGTAAAGTTAAGAACTAGAATTAGACTAATTCAAATATGTATTACTTTTACATATTTACTAAAGGGTAACAATGAAAACGAGCTGCTGTCTTCATTATCAGCATCAGATCGTGATAGCAGTGTTGGCATGTAAGTGGATGATGATACAGATTCAGATGTTGTTGATAATGATCATTATATGCTTCGTAATTTCAAGCTCTGTTATTGCGCATATTTTAATATTTTTATTAATTTTAACATTAAAAAATTTTTACATCTTGACAATGTAAAAAACGCCACGTTCAAAAACGTTAGTATTCATTAGGTGGATTTTGTAAAATGTTACCAGCATTATAAAATGTGCAAAATTCAAATTCTCAGTGCTTATCATGTTTCTCACGTCACTGTAAAAAGAATTAATGATCTGATTTGGTTTCTAAATAAATGTTTACACAATGAAGTGGTATTATACCTGAATGTGTAGCTGCGTTATTTGTAAAAGAAGATTGTAAATATCAGCTTCTACTAAAAGGAAACAAACTGATCATGTTCAAGTAACTAAAGCTAAACAACTCATACGCTTTGTAGACTATGCATTGACAGTACTATGTTTCATATTTTTCTAACAGTATTCTAATTAATTTATTAAAATTTAAGTTTAATTTCATTTTTAACTCATCTAATTTTTTAAACACAGCTTACACTGCATAAAGAAAGTTTTAGCTTGCTACAATTTAGCAAATTACTTAATTACTTTTCAATCGGCTGTATGTAGTATATTTTAATAAAAATTTTATATTTATTTAAACGCCATTATGCCATTTTGTGCAAAAGAAAACTGCTCTTTTCTTTATAAATGAATATTAATTGCGTTAATTAATATTTTTCTTAAAAAACATTTACAGTATAAGAATTTTTTTTTAGTTATTTAATATCATATTGAAGTAATAGTACATTTACTTATTTTTTAAAATATTTTCAATAAATAAGTAAGCATTTGAAGCAGTTCTTTAATTTAAGTTCTTAATGAACGGAATGTGAAAACACTTTAATAACATTCAAAGTATAATAAGCACTGTCGGAAATACATTACATATCATCAAGTTATTTAAAATTTCTCCCTTTTTATGTTTTACTACAATTTTGAAATGAAGCTTTCTAATAAATTGAAGAACCTGTCCGCCCTTATAAAATTTTTAAAATCTACTTTGTCACAACTGTATACTGTTTCAATTTACAAATATATTTTGTGGCAGTTATTTTATTTCAATAGATTGGAGATGGAAAAGAAGAACGATTGAATAATCCTGGTCAGTTTTAAAATTAACATGTGCAAAATAAACCATAAACTCTTGCTTGGCTGTTTGCTCTTCAACTTAGCAATATTTTAAATATTATTAGCATTATTATTATTATTATTATTATTATTATTATTATTATTATTATTATTATTATTATTATTATTATTATTATTATTATTATTATTATTATTATTATTATTATTATTATTATTATTATTATTATTATTATTGAATATTGATCCAAAGTTCTGATTTGAGAAAGGAATGAAAT